>VXAY01012532.1:618729-732822 GCA_013399855.1 Oxyruncus cristatus
AAAATTAAATAATTTCTTTAAATAAAAAGTTAAAATTAAAAGTTTTAAAAATAATTTTAAATATTTTAAAATATTATTTTATACCATATTAATATTTCTAATACCAACATTTTATTTGCTTTATTTATTTGTTTTCATAATTATTTTATTTATTTGCTTTATTTATTTGTTTTCATAATTATTTTATTTATTAACTTATTTTGCAAAAGGCTCGCTTTTAAGGGAACACAAAAGCAGAGTTCTGGCTGCCAGATACATTAAAAAGCAATTAATACTTCTTTGAGTTTTGAGGTTCTGTCTTAGCACTGAAGTACAGAAGGTACATGATCACTTCAACTATTGAAATAAACGTAAGCTTATGTTATCTTATGAATATGGAAGTAAATCCCTTTTTTCCTGTTAAGAGCAGGGTAACAGTCAATAGTCTTTGTTCTGTATCCTTTGCTCTCCTATGAAACAAAAGTCTGCAAACCCTAATAGTTATTTATTTCACATCCATATCCACTCTTCAAAACCTGAGGTACAACCAGAGCATAAAAGTGATTGTGTATTGCGATTAAAAATTATTTGCTTATAAAATTTCTCCCACTAGAAAAATGAGAATAAATCATGTCTAATTTTTTTTTTAAAATTGGATTTCAACATTCCTTAAATGATCAAATGTACATTACAGCTATGATGTTCACATGTTGGATCTTAATTATCTCTCTCTATATGTACATATATACATATGTATATGAAATTATAATATGCAATAATGGAATTATTGTTTTCAAAAAAAATCTTTTAAATGACCACATATTGTAGAAGAAAAACATTTTGTTATGCTTTTGTGAAAAAAATGGTATTTTTCATATAACCAGGTAAATTTCACTGGAAGATAACTATATCTCTTATTTGAAATACATATTTTGAAACAGAAACTAATTTTCAGTTAATTTTCCTCACTTACATGCCAGGAAGCAATAACTAAAAACAACCTAAAAGTTCAAAAAAAAAGTTTTCAGTTGGTTAATAGAATGAAGTAGATGTAAAAAGCTTATAGTATTTGCTCTCACAAAAATATATCAGTTAGGATAAGTAGTGAAAAAACAAATTGAAGGCAAAAAAACCTAGTGTTAATGTTAATAAGTTAAATGCAAAGTATAGAGGCTTTAAGGATAATTTCTTTGTGTTGAAGGAATAATTTTCTGGAATATCGTTCCAGTAGGAGAAATAAGAATAGTCATGATTGGTTTACTGATAGAGTTTGATCAGTTCTGATAAAGCACTATATCGTATAAAGCCTGATATTGATCCAGAAAAGACAGTGTAAAAAAAGCCATAATTAAATCTTACTTACTGATTTTTATTCTTTCTGCAAGAAATTTTTATACTAGAACACCTCAAAGAGTGAGGCAGGTACTACCATACCAAAATGACTGTAAAGTAGAAAATGTGGAGAAAGTGGTAGAAGTTACAATACACATAGGAAGTGGATATATTTGTTTATTTATGAAAATGTGAGTGAAGCTAAATTTATGTGTATTTATTTGTTATTCATACTTCCCTTTTTATTTCTTTTCTCTCTTTCCTCCACCTTCATTACTCATCGATTTGCATTAATGTGTTCCCCCAATTAAAGCTGCTAAAACTGCCACTGTATATAATTTGTGTGCTGCAGAGAGATTATAACTATCAACTCAAGAACTGATATTAAAAAGGTTATAAGTTGCAGGGGTAAATATGCACTAAAAATAGACTTCCTGGTAAAAAACATAAGAAAACCTATTTGTATGAAATTATGGTTATTATATGCCTCTGCCTTTGATTGAACAATGATTGTTAGGGCACTGCTCTGATTGCAGTCATGTTGCCCTCAGCAGAATCATCAAGAACAAATAAGACAATTTTGTTTTCTCACCTAACAAGAGATCCAAATTTTATTTCAAATCAAACTCTTCATGCTTATAAAAAGGTCTTTCTCTTGCAAGCTCTAATACATGGAATCGATCCAATCTGGAAATAAACTTCAAAGAAAACTGCACCTACATTTACTATGCAAAGGAATTAGTCTAAAAATATGATAGTCCCATAGGACAGAGACCTTTACTCAAAGAGATTTTAGGCACAGAAATAATAATACTTCATTCCTTCAATCACCTATTTTATCTGAATTTTGCAAGGAGCATTTGACATAGAAATTCTGAGAGAATAAAGAATCACAAAAAAAAATTAGGTACTTTGTGTTACTAGTAAATCTCTTTATTATCAGATAAATATTTTTTATTACAGATATTACAGTCAGAGTTTCAGAGGTTTTCCCAAGATTAACAGTATTTAGAGAGAAAAAAATTGGGCAGGAGCAAACAGAACTTTGTAATTCTTGAATGACATGGTACTTCCCGTATAATCCTGAGACTGACAAATAGACAAGAGTGATATGCCTCTCAGACATTTAGAATAAACTCCAATTAGTGTAATGGAAGTGGTGTAAAGTCATAGAACCACAAAAAATAGAACTGGAGGTGACCCTGAAAAGTTAAGTGTTCAAAGGTGGGATTGACATAATCTCAACCATTCTTGACAGGGAGTTGTCCAGCTTGTTCTTCAGACTTCCAGTGATTTAGACTCTACATTTTGCTAGCCAATATATTCTGGGGCTCTTCAGTCCTTTAATGAATTGTGATTATCATCATCATCATCATTATGTAATTCCAACCCAAAATTCCTTCAAACACACCTTAAATACATTGCATTTAATTTCTAACATTTGAATTGCCATATAGTAATTCCAAGGATTCACATCAAGAATATCTGATAACCACTAAGTCATTGCATATGCTGTATGGTCTGGAATTTTTCTATCACAGTCAACACATATAAAACTACTACAATGACAAAGTCCCGGCTTTATTATCCTCTTACAGAAGCACAATTCTTCCAACCCAGTGTCAGTTAATCCAGTGTTATTGCATCAGATTTCCTGATAAGATAAAAGGAGTGCCTTTGTATATTTGAGAAAATCATTTTATTAGTACTAATACTCCTGAAGATTGTGGATCATTATTTGAAGTGCTTGAAATAGTCAACAGACAGAATACTACAGCCTATACTATTGTTTTTGCTTGGCTTTAGGCAAAACTTTGATGTGGTCAAATAGGACTTACAGCACTGTCCCAGATTACTGACCCGTACCTTGACTGTACTCTCAGAATCACTTTGTAGTCAACCTTTGTTAGACAAGTAATTTCTAGAAATGCTCAAAGTTTGCACACCATAAGGATGGCTACAATTTGTCACTACGCAGAGCTTGGGCTATGCATCCTCTAACTTGCTATTTATAGAAGATGAAGATGTTCAGTTTCTCAACTGTCCTCCATAGCTTGTACAAAGTTTGAGACTTTAAAAGACTAGCACTGTAAAGCTTCTTCAATATTTGGAAATTGTGGGTGACGGGAATAGTCAATTGGCACAAAAAATTTTGAGGGGCAGAATTTCCCAAAAACTGTCTCTCAAATCTTTAGAAACACCCACAGTATCTGTTTTTTCCCTAAGGATATGATTTGTGTCTGTCATGCAAATTTACAGTTTATAATTAATGCTTATTTATCATATTATAGAAATAATTGAGATTTTTTTTCCTACAAAGTGCATTTCCATCAGAAAACATTAATTTGTTCAAAATAATAATAAGCAAAAAGAAATGTTTACACTTTAACGAAATTTTCATTGCCTAAATATCCTAATAGCCAGGGATTTAGGAGACAGATTTATGACCACTCTTCACAATATAGGATTCTTCCAGGTTTAGAAAACTATGAGTTTACCACTTGACAATAGAAAATGTTACCTGCATTATGGAGTGATCAAGGCTCTAGTTCTAGGTTTAAATAAAGCATCTTCAGGTAAAGACTTTATCGCACAGGATTTCTTACAGGTTTTTTAAGTTGATTTCTGAAAGAAGCTGTCTTCTTTCCACATTGGAATTAAACCACATGGTAAAAATATAGATCTTGCATATGTTCCTTTGTAAACCAAATTATCACTTTTCAGCCAGTTGTTTTTATTTAATTACTATGTTGTAACTTGAAAAGCTACCTAAATCCAGGTTGAAATGTTCCATTTGAAGGAAAGAAAGTACCAAGAGTGGAAAAGATAATTCCTTTTTTGGTTCGTTCTGTCTTCTTTGTAAGACCAGACAGGGAAAATAAAAAGACTTGCTAAATGATCCTCTGTTCTATAAGTACATTTTCTTTAGCCTACCTCACTTTCTGGACAACTTCTACCTGTATTCCTTTTTTTAAAAAAAAGAAAACAAAACAACTTTTCTTTTTTTTTACCTCTAAGTGAGCTTTCCATAGAAACAGAAGACATTGTTTTGCTCATCTTCACAAGGTAAACCAAACCCCCTATGTGCTCCACTATCTTCAAAGGTAGAAGGAAGAAGACAGCCAGAGACGCCAAAATCTAACTGTGGCTGAATAGTTCAGAAATCTGTGGAGAGATTTTCTTAGAAGATTTCACCCTCTTTTTCCTCTTTGTTTCTGACGAACATGATCAATATTGAATGTCATGTATTGTTCATGAAATGTTAAGTTTAATTCACATCTGTCTTTGAGATAACCTGGAGATTCTAGAAGCACAGTTACCTGCTGATTCCAAAAATTCTGAATAATGTTTTCAAAGTATATCAAGCGGAACAGGATGAATGTTCACATCAGGGATGAAAATATTCATATTTAAAATGGTTACATAAAAGATGTTTTTTTCAATCTACCTCATGGGCTGAGCAATATGAAATAAAAGATATTAATAGAACTTCAGGTTTTCAGAGCTTTCCCTGAAGAAATCTCCAGCTAAAATGAAAACTACTCTCAGTAAGTACCTACTGTGCAAATAATGTTTAACAGGATTAAGGAATAGAAGTAGAAAAGTGTGTAGAAAGTGCCTAATCACAGAAATCTGTGTTCCCAGATTGTTCTTTCTCATACTTTTCAAGCTTTTCAGAACAGAAATGAGAACAAAATATGAAAATGTCAGACCTTTTCTTCTTAGATTCCTTACTTCAATGAGGCTTCTTTATACACTATGTGAAAAGAAACATTTCCCAGGAGGTGTCCAGGATCATTTGTACAAAACAAAATGGTTTTGCAATATTGAAACATTTTTTGTGATTATGAAAATGAAATGAGTTCAGGAAAACACACATTCTGCACAAAGTGCTTCAGGCCCACAAGAACACTATTATTCAATTTTACTGAGGATGGTCCCCACAAAGACACTTTAACAGAAGGCAGTCCCTTCTGGCAATTTGAAATCACTCTGTGAATAAGAGACCAATCTTCCCCTCACAGATTGTGCTATTGTGCTATTACTGCTTTATTCCTTATCGCAGAAAGCTCTTTTTCATCCCCTATGTGAAGTTGGTAAGATAGATACAACAACACTGACAAAAATCTTTTTTGTGCAAATATGACTAGCTAGGTTTAAGAGTGACACAAATTAAACTTATGAGTTGCCTCTTGGTATGTCTACAAATATTGTACCACCCATATTTAGTAATCTGTGTTAATGTGTGAGATCCTCAACCCTGGTGCTATAACTACATTGCAAATTAACTCCAAATAATATTGCTTGGAAAAAAAAAGTGTCTTTTCAAATATAGCTCAAAGGTGGAATTTTTCTTTCTTCGTGTCAACCATAAGCACACTTGGTAATTGATTCCTGAATCTACCTAGGGTTAACCTAAACAGTAAAAGTCATTTTTCTTATCAATAAGTCAACTCTCATTAACTAAGAGTGGCTTTGTTTCAGGCCCCACGTAAATAAAATATAACTAATTGGATATCTGAGCAGAAATTAAAGTCATGCAAAGGGCAATTTTCTAGCTCTTTTAATTTGATGTGACAGAAGTCCATGT
This sequence comes from Oxyruncus cristatus, assembly GCA_013399855.1. Classification (NCBI taxonomy): domain Eukaryota; kingdom Metazoa; phylum Chordata; class Aves; order Passeriformes; family Cotingidae; genus Oxyruncus; species Oxyruncus cristatus. The sequence continues at coordinate 624,632 of VXAY01012532.1, forward strand.
ACAGCATAGCAGCAGGGAATTGTAAACAAAAACGTATGAGAACACAGAAATTATATAAATTTGAATATTTTAGATGAAACAATGTCACAGAATATTTTGAGATAAAAATGCTAATGGAAATCAATCTGTAATTTTTTTTAATCATTTTGTTGTTGTAATGTAGTTGCACAGTGAGACAATTTATCATATAATGTTATTCATAGTATTGGTCAGGCTTGTTAAAGACTTTTAACAATACATATTCAAATTTTAATTTCTCCTAGAATATATACAGCTTTAAACTTGCAATAGACTCCTTCTTTGCATCCATGTCCTCTGAGAATTCTGACTTTACAATCATATACTTTAGTAAGTTAAAAAAGAGCAGGTAGATTTTCATATCATAATATGTAATTATTAATGAGATCACTACACCGTGGTCAAAAGTTATAAAAAGAGACCAGAAAAGAGATGCATGAAATGTAAGTTGAATTGTCTGAAGGATGCACCTAAGAAAGGCAGTTTCATTTGCGATAATTTTTGCCATTTCTGCCTAAGAGAAAATTACTAGTTGAGAAGATTATTTCTGACCAAATATGCAGGTTTCAGAGGAGCAAGCATTTAGTATTACAATTTGAATCATAAATAGTATTGATTAAACATAGACTAACTAACATTTAAATATGTTCATTATAAATTTTTGGTAATGTAGGTAAAACACAATCATGCAAATACTTGATATAATTCTGGAACAGAAATTTTCAAAACAGAAAGGAAAGACCTAAGCAACCACTGTAAGAATATCTAAAGCAGCAATTGAAAAGTGAGGTAATGTTGCCTGAGAAAATTCCATTGATGAAATTTTGCTAAACAACATTTCCTTTATTTTTGATGAGCCATTGGCTTTTTATAAAGCGTATAAATAAAAAACTAAACAGACAAAACCACCCACAAAACAAAACAAACAACAAAAAAAAAAAAACCCACACAAAAAAACCACAAAACCAAACCAAACCAAACCAAAACAAACAACAAAAAAAATCACCCAAACCAAAACAAACCAAAAAAAACAAACCCCCAAAACCTAAAAACAGACCAGAATTTTCTCTTTGAAGTTCTTGAACACTTCTAGATTCTGTGGACAGGTAGCAATTTCAGGATATGCTCAGGTCCATTAAAAGTGTTAGATTACAGCATGGAGTAGAACACAGTCCAATGTCTTTGGAGTCATAAATAGGTTTACTGCAGCAGGAGCCAAGGCGAGTGCCTCTGGTGCTGGCACAATTGGCAGTAGAGTCTCTAGCGTGGTGCACAGAGGGCATTTCCTGAACTGGGGAAACCTCAGGAGGAGCCAAGGGAGCTGCTGGGGGCCACCAGCTCACATGAGAGCAGCAGACCCAGATGAGACCCAGCTGGTGCCAGAAGCAGCAGCAGCCAAGCCTCGCCCCCCCCCCCCAAAAAAAAAAGGCCTTAGGGAGCACTAGTGACCAGGAGCACCACCCACAGGGTGGGCAAACAGGGCATGGTATTGCTGTTTGCACAGCAGGGCAGGAGCTGAAGCCCACTGAGCAATGGTATTCACATGGCAGAAAGCCATGGCTTCTCTGAGCTCTGCACCCACCACCACTCTCACAGTTGCCCAGACAGAGCTCCAGTGGGAACATGCTTCCACTCCAGACTCAGTAGCAGGGTGTGTCTGATTGTCATGCCAATACCTGCTGGCAGCAGAGACCACAACCCTGGGGGTTGCCCTCATGTAAAGGAATTGCTCCACCCCAGGAGGAGGCAAGTAGTTTGAGGAGTTTTGGGTAGAGTGAGAGGTAGACCCTGTTCCCTGGCACTAAGTATTGGGGCCAGTTCTGTTTAGTATCTATCAATGATGTGGATGAGGGAGTTGAGTGCACCCTCAGTCAGTTCCCAGATGACGCTGAGTTGGGCAGGTTTGTTGATCTGCTGAAGGACAAGAAGGCGCTACAGGGGGATCTGGACAGGCTGGAACAATGGGCCAAGGCCAACTGTGTGAGGTTATGACATGGCTTTGTATGAATACTGAGTTTTATTCTAGACCCTCACTGCAAGACATTGAGGTGCTGAAGCATGTCCAGAGAAAGGCAGCAAAGGTGGGAAAAGTTCTGGAGCGCAAGTCTGCTGAAGAGCAACTGAGGTAGCTGGGGTTGTTCAGCCAGGAGAAAAAGACCCTGAAGGGAGACTTTATCACTCTTTACAACCACCGGAAAGGAGGTTGTAGCCAGGTGGGGGTCAGTCTCTTCTCCCTAGTAACAAGTGATAGGAGAAGAGGAAACTGTCTCAAATTGTGCCAGGAAAGATTTACTTTGAATATTAGAAAAAATTTTTTCACCAAAAGGACAGTCAAGTATTGACTGTTTGTCAAGGCTAGTTCACTGCAGTAAGCAAAATTAATATATGCTTTGACTGTACCAAAATCATTAGAGGTCGCTCAGAATTTGAAGAGATGTATATATGTTGTATATATATGTATATATGTATATATGTTTTTTGTCTATCTACTCTAGGGTTTTTTCTTTTTCCACCATTCTGTAGAAATCCAAACTCTTCAAAGAGAAAACAGTCCTAACTCTTCTTCAGACATAATGGAAAATACAGATTTCTCCTCTCAAATCTGAAGACTGATTGCTACAGATGATCCAGTAACACCAATAGATAATAGTTTGCAAGACAAAGACCAAGAATTCTATTTTATGATGCTCTATTATTCAGTCACGTATCTTATTTTTCAGCAAGGGCTTTGTTTTTACAATTATTTTTTGAAAATTTAAATAAACTTTGGGAGCGTTGTTATTCAAACTGCAATGTGGCAGCCAATTTTTTACTATTAAGAATGCTAAATGAGAAAAGCTGAATTAAGCCCTGCAGATACATTCTATAGTGTTCGTTGAACAGTTTAGATTTACTATATGAGTTGGCAATAGATACATCACAGCACACAGGGGACACTTTAAAGAATTGTTATTATTGCTGTTTACTAGTGAGTTTTTTCTGCAGTGTAATGTACTGCACAGTAGAGTAATTGCTTTCAATAAGTATCAACCCCTGGTGAAGGCATTTTATGGAAAAATATGTTGTCTAAAAGTAACAGGTAATGATACATTTTTCCTCTCTGTTCACTTAGCTATTTTAGTTTTAACACATTTAATCCTTTTTATGCTTGAAGAAATCTTTTGTATTAACTTTGCTACTGGAATGGGGCCAAGGCATAAACTCAGGTAAATTTATTACTTCTTTCACCATTACATTTATCTGGCTTTTGTTACAGGGAACAGCAAATATAAACAAATATCTTATTACCATACTTCCAAGAGGTGCAAATACATAAAATGGAACTGATATCATATAATGAAATAAATATGATGCAATTTAAAAATCATTTGAGTCTTTCAGCAGGAAAAGCTAGTTTAAGATAGAGTGCTCGAATCACTGTGTAGATGGGTTACAGAGAGCTTAAACAAAACTAGTTCCTCATAACCAATAGTATACAGGGAAAAAGGATGACTTGCATCATAATCTGCTGATTTTAACTTCCCAACCCAAAATACCATGTGCCAGCTGGATCATTTGGAAACCAGGTGAGGGTTTAGGCCATCCACAGAAGTTCCTCTTTAACTGTTTTGTTAAGAGAACCTCAGAGTTTGTTCTGTGAAGGCAAACATGCCTCTTCACATACTGAGGACATCTTTGGAAATTCTCTAGAAGCAAAAGACACATTTCTTTTTATTTTTCCTTCACTGACAGCTACATGAAGAGGATGGTGCTCACCATCACATTTTTACAAACACACTAAGACTTCATCTATTCAAACATATACTTCAGTAGATAATGAGCCTAACACACTATCTGTGAAAATCCCCCCCGGAAACTGCTAAAAGTTTCAGTTGCTTAGTTTGCCTTAAAAAAATGAATTAAGCAAACCTAAATCCAACATATAATAGTAAAACAATGGTTCAGGATGCATAAAAAAATATAGTTAACGTGCTTTAAGATGGAAGAGTTATAAAATTTTTCTAGCAAATGTTGTGGCAGAATTTAAGTTTAAATCTGAAACTATGAAGTGGGTCCTTCCTTGCCTTTCCAGAATTTTCTGCAAGCATTTTTAAATATTATTTTGTCCTGAATGGTTTAATAAAGTAATTTAAAACACTGTGACAACTACAGTGAAAAGTGTAAGCATCCATTAGATTGTTTGATTCATCAAGTATTGTGGTTGAGATCATCAGTTTAGAGGCAGAAATATGAAGCAGCAAAACAGGCACAGAGTCTTCCATTTTTTTTAATTATTTTTGTGTTCCCCAAATCTTTTCATTTTTCTCACCCGAGTAAAAGTTCTTGCAGTGAATATGTTTAGGACTATTGTGTTACATCCACTAAATTAAAAAAAAAATGTTTTTGAACTGCCTTGAAGAGTTCAGGAATTTACTACTCTTTTCTGTTTAGCTTAAGTAATTTCCCCAATTCATTTAAATCAAAATCAAATTATATAAGTAACAGTAAAAGGGTCTTCACCTATTTTTTAGGATTTAAATAGCCATAGAATTTTAACTCAGTTGCTAACTCTCATCGAAAAATAAGAAGATAACTGTTATAACAAATCACTAACATCTGTTAATTTAGAAAAACAGCCATACAGAATTATTTCATTTTACTACACATAGGCTGAAAAATGGATAAATTTATTATGGAATAATATTGATTTTGAAAGCTCAATAATCCCAATGTGGAAATATTTAAATAATATTTGCATTATATATAATGAAAATAAATCTTATTTGTACATGACTAGAACAATGAAGACATCTCCCAAGAATCAGAACTCTTGCTGTCTCTAAACCCAGAGATCCCAAAACCCAGAAACTTCAATGATTAAGTAGAAATATTTCCCATAATGCTGCTGATAGCTATGACTGTGGTTTTATAACAAAATAAATACACCTTACTCCAGTAGTGCACATCATCTGGTGCAAAATATCCTGCTTGGACAGTACCAGGGCATAAAGCAACACATCATAAATATCTAAATGTATTTCAGTTCCTCAGATTGAAGCATTCTATAAAATTTTCATAGACAACATACAATCCAAATTATCAGATAAGTTCATGGTTTGAGCATCTGCCAAAAGCAGATATTTAAAATTATTCAGAGATTCTTTGGATCTGAGGATAATTTAATGCCTACTTTACACTATTAGCCACCCCACAATCCTCTTGCCACTCATTTTTGAAAGCTTTCTTTACTTCAATTGTTTTTATCAACTAAAATTTGTAGCTTGACTGCAAATGCTTCTGTCTCTATGTACTACTTTCCTGTTATTCAAATCTTTCAGTTCCTCAGCTGCACAGTGGGTGAACAGGGAAGGCATAGTGGATGAAATAGTATGCAATTAAATAAATAATAAAAGAAATAAATTTAAATGTAAAATACTGTCACATAGTAAAGTTACGTGTTGTACTGTGCAGTAGGAATATCTACACTGTGACTTAGAGTAACCAAAGCAGATAAAATGTTAAATCTGTCCTTAGATTCTCAAACTAGAAGTAAATCTTTCTTTTGAGATGACTTGAGGTTAACTGAGTGATCACATCTTTCAACCACCTTTACCAAATGATATATGAGGAATGATTTTAGAAGATGTGCATAGTTAGGATTTCCATAGAAAAGTTACTTCAAAATAACTATCTATTCAGATTAAAATGGTATGAAGAAAGGATATAGAATAAGTGTACATTTGAGAAATGTTTATATCAAATATGATTTACCTTAAAAATACCTTCTGCATGATATTTACAACCTTAATTACCTAACTTATTTCTTACATTTTTGACGTAAGAACACCAGATCATAACAAATTTTGTATACCGAGGGGTGAGGAGGGCAGGGCACAGAAGAAAACCTTTTTTTTTTTTTTTTTTTTTGCACAAAAGCTTCCTNTTTTTTTTTTTTGAGAATGCAATCTGAAATCTAATTTACTTTGATTCAAATACTTGAGACTGTACGTTGAGATTACCACGTGAATTTATAGAAATAAGTTTATGAAAAATTTGAACCAAAAGATTTTTGAGGTATATAAAAAAATTGATAGAGACTCAACTATATAAAAGGTAGAACATTTTAAGGCAACAGCAAGTGGAATAATACATATTGAAATGTCATCTTTTAAAAAGAATTATAAATTCCCTTCATGCTCAGCATGAATGAAGAGTCCTCAACAAAAGCACAGCATGAACAGATAATAAATTAGGCAAAAATATGAAAAGAATAATTTCCAGATTAATCACACAAATTATCTACATTCTTTGGATTAAGAGCAAAACACTATATTTTTTTTTAAATTACCCTTTAATGAAATAGAAATAATTTCATTACAGATGCAGAATCTACAATAGCATTGTATTACTAAAACCTCCTGTGATTATCTTCCCTACAGGAGTGGGAAGAATTTGGTGAGTAGAAGAAACTCAAGCAGAGTACTGAAAAGGTGGCAAAAGGTCACTGTTTGAAAAATTCAAATAGCTCCAATTTCTTGTTCAGTTTTGTGATTGTGTGAACAACACTGTAAGCATCACAGTCAGGGAGTCTGTATAAAGTTATTCTCCAAGGGCTAGACTGAACTTGTGTTCTACAGTAATCTTGCTTTATATCTATTCTCTCTGGATATAAATTAGTGCTAGAAACAGCTCACAGGAGTGAGATTTCTTCATTCAGAATGGATAGTTCTCTGGATCGTAATCTTAGAGTACATTGTCAGTATGGAATGAATAGCTGTACTTAAAATATTTACTACTTTCAGTGTCATTCATACATTCACCAGCAACGTTTCAACCGGAAATATTCTGCAGCTTTGCAGCGATTCAGATCATGATAAGACCATTTTAATGACTACAATTTTTCACAGGTAGTTCTCTATTCACCCCATCAGGTTAATGATGAGTTGACAGGGTCTGCTTTTCTCAAAGTATATGAGTAAAATGAGCTAATTAACTGAGACCCTACATAATGCTGATTTCATCAAAAAGAATAAAAATATCACAATATTGTGGCCCAGATATATGCTTAAAGACACTATCAAGCTCTTATTTTTTCTAAATTGCTCCTTTTTACTATGCCTTCTTATGTTGATTACCATAATTTTACTAGTCACTTCTCAACTCTCCTGTTTATTTTTACTCAATATATTTACCTGAATGTATAAGCTAAAGTTAGAATAGAAGATTATTGTTTCTTATCACAGCATCACTTACTGGATAAAATAAATAAATAAATAAATAAATAAAAATTAAAAAATTAATTTCTCCAGTAATTTAATTCAAATCATTGATTGATACAGTTAACCAACAATCTTTGGATGTTTACAAACATTCACAAAATATTTGTAAACATCCAAACATTTCATCACCCTTCTGTAAGCAATCCCCAGAACTCATCACCCCCACCTGCCCTCCACCCCCAAATATGGTTGGTTATGTGCCCTTTCCCCTATTCTCTTACAGGAAATATGGGTTGCAAATACCTCACACTTCTTCCAGGCATACATTCCCTTACTTACCTATGGCTTTTGTTGGAGATGTAAGGGGGACTCTCAAAAGCCTCAACCTACAAAACCTATTGTCCTTTCATAGAAGAGAATGAAATTACTTTGATTTGGATTGTTTTTTAAAAACACAACATTACTCTTCTTAATTTGTTTTTCTCATTTGGTTTCAGATAGTTATTTGTTATGCCTTTCTTTAAAGCATGTTTGTGTTTTCTATTACTCAGAGATGTTACACTCAAAATCTTGTTATGGGCAAAAGAGAACACATGACGTTAATGATTATTGGCCTAAAATTATTAGGTCAATTATTGTATGAACATATCATATTATCTGGTATAATATGTAAGAGTCCCATACAGCTAAAAAGGTCATATAAAACCTTACAGTTATGTGCCCCCTTTCTCCAGTGTTACCCTCTCAAAAATTCTCTGGTCCTAATTCTGTCACTTCAATCTTGCTCAAAAAGAAGGAGAAGGAAGTTTCTAAAAGCAGTTAATTATGCCAAGATCTGGGAGGAGTGTGGTGTACAATCTTCCTTTCATGTCACTTGGGCTCTGCCTGGGTTTCCCTCTTTCCCTGCTTGTCCTGAGGGATAAGCTGCTCAAGAGCACACTCTAACTTACATATGCTACATGCTAGCTTATCTGAAAACTACTTGCTCCTCAGATTCAAACAACTAAACTCTATTGAACAGTGTTAAATTGCAGCAATTAAAAAATATTTAGGCCCTGCGTGAGGCTTCATAAAAAAATATGGTGGCCTTAAAGAGGGGAGATATTTTTCTAGGTTACAGACATCAATAAACAGGAAAGTCTATACTCCATGAAGTGTAGTTTTATGTAGCATGAAAAGCTACATGAGCACACTCTTTATGGTACTGTGCTCTGTAGGTCATGTTGTATGGTTTCTCTCTACTTGAGTAAAGTTCTTCAAAGCAATTAGGTTATTCTAGGATGACACGAAGGAAGCTTAAACCAATCTCTTCCCCATAAAAAAGTCATACCCAGGAGAAGGCAGTAGTGTTAGTAGAAAGAACTGCACAGGATATTAAAGATTCATGGAAATCTTCTGCTGAGCAATGATAAATAAAATGTATTCTCCAAAGCATAAATCTAAAGCATATATCAGCTGCTATAGGAATCCTACATGCTCTATTACTTACTTGTATTTAACCACCAACACATCTGAAGAAATATTTGGTATTAGAAAACATATCTTAACTGGAAAGTTAAATAAGTAATTATTTTCCTTAACAAGGAAAATAATCAAGGTGAACTGTGGAACACACTTAGAGACAGCGAGATTCACTCATGTAGAACCTTTTATTAATCCTGCAGGGACACTCGTGTCTTTGGGTACTTACCACTGGAAAGGGCAAAGCATTGCAAATTGTGTTTAGGGAACAATTCTTTATTAGTAATAAGATGAACTTGTGCAATAACTTGATAGAACATTCTTGAATCTATGATTCAAATTACTAAAATACTCCCTGCACATATCAAGTAGATATAAAATGTCACTAAGTTGTAAAGTGCATTTGTATATACTATGCAGAATCTTAGTTTTTCTTGGTTTGCATTTTGTTCTGTTTTATATAAACAGACTTATTTTACAGTCTATCTATGAAGTCAAAACTGCAGGGTTTTTTCCAAATTCAGTCCAATAAATTCTTCCTTTCCTTGTCAGGTCATTAATTTTTATTTCAAATTCTCCATTAACTTTGTTCTTAGAAAATAGAATCTAAGTTTATGAGTAAGGTAAGTTTATAATTCAAGATAACAAGTCCCACTTTTCCAGGAGAGTATATTGTTAATGTTTTTATTAACTTTTCCATGTTTGGCAACAGACCAGGGAGTACTTCTATCTAAATGATTGTTTCTGGCATTCAGACAGTTTTTCTTACTGTCTTTTGAGCAATGATTATAAGCAGAGTGCAAGATGAAAAGAAAGTAATTTAGCTGATAGAAATATCTACCACCTTACATTTGCAAAGCAAGGATTATATTTTTTGTTCTGAACCACAACAGTGAGCCAGAGTATAAGAGAGTTTTAAAAGTTGATTTATTAATCTGAAATGTGGATTTAATTCACTCTTAATCTATCTGTAAAACACCTTACAAAGGCTCTTTCACTCAAGAATCTCAAAGTAATATTATCAGTAGCAGAGACAGCAGCAATGTACACATGAGGTTAACATAATAAACTAGGTTGACTTTATCAGAGGAAAGAAATATTGCTTTAGCACTGGTCAGTGAAACATGCACTTCTACACATTATGACATAATTGCATTCATGCAGTTGGACAGGTTTTCTTATCATTACCCCTTGTGTACAATTGTAATAAATTTTCCTTCTCTCAGCTAAATCTTGCAGCATGTGGAAAGACGATAGGTATTGATTGCTTACAATCTGAGTGGAAAAAATAATTACCGTAAAAAAAGAAAAATCTTATCAATTAATAAATTAATTTTAAAGGCGATATCTTTTTGACAGCTTGATCTGATATTCTATGATTCAGAAGTAGCTTATTGCAGTAAATAAAATAAATTCCAGCCTTTCTTAATGGAGGTGAAATTCTGAAAACCCCTTTCTCAACTGAAGGACTTTGAATGCTTATACACCTCCTTCTAGAGAAAAAAAAGTAAATATCATGCAAAAAACAAGACCATAATGCAGAGTAAAGTGAGAACCTTTTCAGCTGCTCTAACTCTTGACTGTGTTGTATGGGACCCAAAGAGGGAGGAATGCTCACACAGAAGACAGACAGGAGAAGAGAGTTCTACAGCTTGTGTATCACTAGGGGTACTTTCCTGCTAGAAGATCTGCTGCTTATGTATGTCAGTAGCCGAAAGTGGCTTCTCCTCCTGCACTCTGCCATCACTGGGTAGGCAGCAGATCCATTCCTCCTTCTTACAGAGGTTGTTATTCTCCCAGATAATTGCTTATTTCATCTCTGCATTGTCTGCCCTTCTTTTTTACTTCACAGCCTTGTATCTTTCCTGGCAAGCAAATCTCAGTGTCCACACTATCAGCATCTGTAACAGACTACAAGTCATATTGAGCTGAACAGATGGTGCCAGAAAAAAGTCAGTCTCTTCATCAGCCCTACTGCCAACTCAGCCTTCTCATCTCATTGTGGGGTGCCAGAGAGATTCCCAAATGCCGTGCTCAGACTCCCAAATAATCTTGAATCTTTTCTGTTCAGCCTTTGTGGCAAACAAACACGTTTCCTAGAAACATCAGCTGAAAATGTGCCCTTCTCAGTTGATTCTTTGTAGCCTAGTTTTTCATGTATGGCCTTGTATGGCTTGCATGACAAGGTTTTGATAGTGGAGGGTCTACAAGGGGTGGCTTTGTGAGAAGCTGCTGTAAGATTCTCCCATGTCTGACAGAGCCAATGCCAGCCAGCTCCAATATGGACCTGCTGCTGGCCAAGGCCAAGCCCTTCAGTGACAGTGGTAGAAATTCTGGGATAACGTATTTAAGAAGAAGAAAGATGTTATTGAAGCAATTGAAGCCAGAGAAGAGAGGAGTAGGTAAGAGCAACAGCCCAGCTGACATCAAGGTCAGTGAAGAAGGAGGGCAAGGAGGTGCTCCAGGCACCAGAAGAGAGGTTCCCCTGCAACCTATGGTACAGATCATGTGAAGCAGGCTGTCCCCCTGCAGCCCATGGATGTCCACAGGGAAGCTAATATCTACCTGTAGGCCATGAAGGACTTCATGCCAGAACACGTGAAAGCCCAAAGGAGAATGTGACCCCATGGGAAGCCAGCACTGGAGCAGGTTTGCTGGCAGGACTTGTGAACCTGTGAGGGACCCGCACTAGATCACTGAAGATATTTTCAAGGTTTGATTTTACATCTCATTATCCTACTCTGATCTGATTGCTAGTAAATTCAGTTAATTTCCCTACATTGGATCTCTTTTGACCACAACAATAATTGGTGGGTCAATTATGTCCTTATCTTGTTGCAGGAGCCCTTTCTTACATTTTCCATCCTCTGCCCAAATGAGGAGGGGAGGGATAGAGTGACTTTGGTGGGTATTTGGATCCCAGCTGGTTTCAACCCACCACAGGCCTCTTGGTAGCCTCAGTTCCTTAAATTCCTATACTTATCTACTGTGTCTGTATAGCTTTTAGCATTAAATGTGAATCAGATTATACTTTTTCAGCAGAGTATTTATATTCAATAAGGCTAGAAAATTTTTCCACAGCTAAACAGTATTCTCCTGTAGCTCTTTCCAGAACATATTTCATGTTGGACATTGAGTCCAGGGAAATAGATTCCCCTGCTTGTTTTTATTTGCTCTGGCCTCTCCTCAGCTTCCAATGTTTTTAGTTTCTAAGTTTATATATTAGTGACAAAACCAAGACATCAAAAAAAAACACAACATTCAGTCTGGAATATGTACAACTTGAAACACTTCCATTGTTTTGTGACTTTTTTTTCAAAGGAAGGAAGAAATATATTCAAGGTGGTATTAAAAAACCCAAAAACAAACCACTATTTGATATGAATTTCTACCTTTAGAGAATTTGCAATAAAATCAAAAGGATCATAGAATCACAGAATGTGTTGGCAGGGACCTTAAAGAGCATTTAGTTCCAACCACCCTGCCATGGGTAGGGACACCTTTCGCTAGACCAGGCTGCTCAGAGCTCCATCCAACCTAACCCTGAGCGCTTCCACAGATGGGGTATCCACAACTTCACTGGGCAGAAGTGGTGAGTTGTAATTTTTTCTCTCACAAAAGAAGCAACCGATGTTCTACTGTTTTCACACAAGTTTTGTATTTAAGAGAAGTCGGAAGGGAAACAAAAGCTTGGTTTCCTCTTCTATATTTGGGCACATCCCAGAGCATCAACCACATGCATCCCTAGTTTCTTACATGAACATTGCAGGGAAACGGGATATCTTTTTAAAAGATATTTGAGAACTCTAGAAATAGGGTAATGTCAGGTTAAAATCTGATTTATTGAAAGAAAATGCAGAGTTACCTATTTTGGATAAGTGTATTACATTAGGGTACTGAAAAAATTGTACTTAGATGGAAGAAAAAACATTATTTTTCCATTCCATCTCCCCTATACTCCTCTTTCTCTCTGTATTTCAATAAACAGAGTCATCCTTAACTATATTACATTCCCTTATATCTAGTGACATTACTAGTCTACAGGTGTGAATTGCTTCTATGTTCTATTGTTTTATTCAATTTTTTTTTACTGTGTTCTTCATTAGATACATGTAGGATGTTGAACAAAATTTTAAATCATCTATTATTGCAGTCTTGTGAGCTCTTTTCTGAAAGACAGCTTTTTCAAAGTACCTACCATTCATCTAGTAGATGGAACTTGTCTCCACAGAGGCACCTCTTCATGATACTTTCCAAAATGCCCTAGAAAAAAATTTGTATCTGTTTTTCTATATTCCAGATTATTTTTTGCACAGGAAAAATAATACTACTACCAATAGAAAATAGTGTCAGTATATATAGTTTGCTGGGTTCTTTAGTGATAAGTCTGTGTTCATGCTGTATCATAAGTATTATTATGAAAGTGATTGTTTACAGTGGCCCTTGCTAATCTTCAGAACACCTGTTTCTTTCATAACTCCCACATAAAATTCTGCCATGAATAAAGAAACCTATGTGATATCTAAGTCATTCAGGAATACTATTCATCTCTGCATGTTTCTCTGCTTCTTAGTTTTGGGTGGAAACAAAGACAACCACAGTAGCAGACATTCAGTGTCCCTGCAGTCTCATTCCATCTCAGATCACACCTGCGAGATCCATTTAGATGTGTGAAGCTAACATCTCAGGAAAAACTTTCAGATCCTACCTTGCCACCCTTTTGTGTTTCCCACAGGACAGCAAATATCTAAGCAACTTTATACAAAATCATTCTCTATTACCTCTCTATTAGCCCTGTGATCAGTCCTGTATCATGCTTCAAAGTCTTGCCAGTTGAAGAATTTTGCTGCCAGTGGTGCCAGATTAATTTAACTGCTCTCTGTTTAAGGGCTTGCTCTGGTACAAGTGGAAACAGGAAGAGGTGACTTGGGAAAAATGTCAACTTGGGAAAAATGTCAGACAGGAGGTAGAGTACTAGTCTACTTCTAATCACCAGTGTCTTGTACAGTAACAGGAACATCTTATTATTGCTCAAAAATGCCCAAGCTTCATGCACTTTAAGATTCAGTTTGCATTTTTTCCAGACATAGTACATTGGTTGCTCATGGTCAACCAATAATCTGAAAAACTTTCATCTTCCTGTCTTTCCAAATGATAAGGTCTCAATTTCTAACAGAAACTGTTATTAGTCCCCAAGTGTATGACCCTGGTCTTCATGCTATTGAATTATATTCTACTTCTACTACTTCTAGCCTCATTTATATCAATGAGAATGTGCTAAAAATAGGCCCCTATGGAGACTGGGTTTCCTATTTTATCAAACACAAGGAAATACTTCAGAAATTTTCTTTGCTTTATATATCAGAAGTAATCTCGTAGCACATTTGTTAATTTATTCTGTGGACAACATAGTTCCAAATGTTGCAAAGGTCAGAGAGGCAATATAACTTTTTAAAATTGATACTCTTTCTTTACATAACTGTGTTTAAATCATGCTGTACTTTCTAAAGACATTACATATTTTTATTAGCTGTCATGGATGCCTATACACAGCAAAGTGACTGCATTCAATTGCACTGTAAGGTGAATTGATGCCGGTTTTGGCTGGGGTAGAGTTAATTTTCTCCATAGGAAATAGCATGAAGCTACGTTTTGGATTTGTGGTGATCACAGTGTTGATGGCACTGGGATGTTTTGATTGTTGCTGAGCAGTTCTCACACAGCATCAAGGCCTTTTTCCATCCCTCACACTGCCTCACCAGGAAGGAGGCTGTGGGTGCACAAGGAGCTGGGAAGGGACACAGCTGTGACAGCTGACCCCAGCTAACCAAAAAGGACGTTCCATACCCTATGGTATCGTGCTCAGCACATAAAGTGGGGGGGGGAAAGCAGGAAGGGGCAGATGCTCAGAATGATGATGTGTGCTTCCCAAGGAACCATTACACGTGATAGAGTCCTGCTTTCTTGGAGATGGCTAAGCACCTGCCTGGCCATGAGAAGCGGTGAGTGATTTCCTTGCTTTGATTATTTGCACAGCTTTTGCTTTACCTATTAAGCCGTCTATCTAAAACGATGAGTTTTCTTACTTTGCAGATTCTCTCCCACGTCCTACTGAGGGGAGTGAGTGAGTGGCTGTGTGGGGCTTCATTGCCGCCTGGGGTTAAACCACAATGAAGAGGTACTATTACTGCAGTAGATGTTGCATTCAAACCAGAGAATTATAAATTACATAAAGCTCAGCAGACTTGAAAATCCTGAATTACTTTTTTTAAAAAAAATTACTATGAGGGGGGCAAAAACATTTCATTTAGCCTTGATAAAGACATTATAATTTGAAATATAAGATAGCTTCAATGATGGTTTTATTTCACTGCTTTTACATATTGAAATCAATGTAACGTGCTAAGTCTGTACTATTCAACATGAATACAGTTAAGGAACTGGGCTGAGAACAAACTTGCTTAAACTTCCTGATTTGCTGGTCTTCATCTAGTCATCAATATTTACTTAAAACTCAATCTAGTCATAGTCCATAATCCATAATCCATAATTCATAATTCATATTTCATTTTATCTTCTTGACAAGAATTATTATTTAATTACTTAGGCTAAAAAAAAAATAAATTCGACCTTCTCCCCTCTTGAAAGCCCAGTGCTTGCATTAAACACTTACTTTTAGAGTTTTAGGCCACAAAAAAGCATTCACATCTAATGTTCTAATTTATGCACCTCTTTCCCTTGTTCTATGCATCTCTTTACCAAAAAACAGGAAGAAACCCTGCTTCATTTGATGTCTTAATAAGCTTATTTAGGACAAGATAATAAAGATTTTCCCATCCAAATGCATGCTGATATAAATTAATTTTCAGTTACTGTTACTTAATAAATGACAGAAATAAAGCATTCAGAGGGAAACAAAAGATAAAACACAGAAAGAGATTTGTGTTTGTGTTATGTAGGTGTCTGACTAATCGTTAAACCAAAAATTAATTTTTCATTCCAGTGATATAACTCAGCCTTTTTAGTCTGAAGCCTGTGCTCTATTGCTTATTATGTTCTTGCAGTTATGGTCTAAAGTATGGTTTCTCGTGCCATATGTAGAGACCCTTCTTGGCCTGAGACTACACAATATCAGTATTATGGAATATCATCTTAGCAGTATGGAAAAAATGAAGACCATGGCCATCCCAGCCCAAGTGGTCCCTGCAGTAAGATTGACCAAAATGTACACAGATGAGGTAATTGTAAATAGTTAGTAGAAACTGTTCCTGTAGGATCTGAAATGATACACAGATGTTTTGTATGTAGCTTAAGATAGTAGCAGTAGCCAGCGTGCATGTGTGTGGGGTTGCTGGTCGACAGCCAGCTGAACGTGAGCCAACAGTGTGCCCAGGTGTCCAAGAATGTCAATGGCATCAGGGCTTGTATCAGAAATAGTATGGACAGCAGGATCAGGGAAGTTATTCTCCCCTGCACTCAACACTGGTGAGCCTCCACCTTGAGTATTGTTTTTGGTTTTGGGCCCCTCACTTTAAGAGGGGCACTGAGGTGCTGGAGCGTGTCCAGAGAAGGGCAAAGGAGCTGGTGAAAGCTCTGGAGCACAAATCCTATGAGGAGTGACTGAGGGAGGTGGGGTTGTTTAGCCTGGAGAAAAGGAGGCTCAGGGTGACCCTATGCCTCTCTACAACTACCCGAAAGGAGGTTTTAGCCAGGAAGGGGTCGGTCTCTTCTCCCAGAAAACTAGTGACAGGACAAGAGGAAATAGCCTCAAGTTCAGCCAGAGGAAGACAGGTTGGACATTAGGAGGAATTTCTTCAGAGAAAGGGTGATTGAACATTGGAATGGACTGCCCAGGGAGTTGGTAGAGTCACTGTCCCTGGAGATTTTTAAGGAAAGACTAGACATGGAACTTGGTGCTCTGGTCAAGTTGACAAGGTGATTTTAGCTCATAGATTGGACTCAATGATCTCAGAGGTCTTTTCCAACCTAATTGATCCTGTGATTCTGTGTGAGTGGGCGGATGGGACCATGGGCAAGCTGGCTATATGAATTTAGCAGAACAGATTTGCAGGGAGTTTCATCCCATCCAGCTTGAGAAAAGTTTGCAAGTGCCCTTCAACATATGGACCGCAACGCTCAAAAGATTCAGTTCTTCATAGAAGCTTCATCTTCAGGCAAAGAATCCCATTGAATTGGAATGCTTGGTTTTGTTTTTGTTTTTACCAATCTCCTGGAGTGTCTGTGTAGTAAGGCTGGTACAGCTAGCTGGTATCTCCTAATGAGTTTTGAGAACGCTTGTTCTCAGTTCCAAGTTACGACGGAGTCGAATAGGTATAACTACAGGTAGTTAATGCAGCTTTTGAATGAGACAGACAGAACACTAGTCTGGTGGTCTGGCTTCAGACTGGACCACTTGCAATCTACTTTTGCTTAGATATCTTTGGCTGATATATCTATATTGAAATGGGTTTGTTATTTTTTACTTTTTTTTTTTTTTTTAATCTGCACCAAATAATGTGATTCATCAAAGAATCTGGAAGTATACAGATAGATAGATAGATAGATAGATAGATAGACAGACAGACAGACCATGGGTAAATTATCAACAAATGCCACATTCTGCAAATTTAGAACGTATCTGAAATAAGATTTCTATGTCTCATTTTTATTGCTGACCTAGTCAAGTTGGGAACAAACTATTTCTTTCTCTTTTTATTCTTTCTATTTTTGTGGTTGTGGAAGGGTTGTTTCAAAGAAACTAAAAAATTTTGGAATAGGCTTCTGAGAAGGGATTTGGCCTTTTTTTTTTCTGTTACAACTGGTTTCAGAAATATGTCTTTGAGAAGCTAGCTTAATTTACATCATATTGAGGATGATGTCAGCAGCTGTTGGGTGTGGTCCAGTATAAATAAAGCTAGGTTGCAGGTTGTGAAAGAATTGTGCCAGAGATTTAAAATGAAAGACTTGACTTTATACAATCAACAATGACCTATAATAGCCCTCGTAAACGTGAAATGTTTTGTTAGCTTTTACAAACTGCATAAGTCAACATTGTTATTAAGTAGCTCCTTTGCTTAAATTGGTAATAATTTGTAACTACTTTTTCAGGGAGGCAGATGATTTGCTAGTATTATGTGTACAGGTGAAGTTATACGTTTATTCTCCCTTAAGTTCCAGAGCTAAAATAGCTTCCATGAAAAATAATAATGTAATACATTGCCTATTTACAACTAGAAAGTACAGAAACAGGGAAAAATCTACATTAGGGAGCAGAATGTATATAGGATTTAGAGCCAGCTACACTTTGGAAAGTCAGATCATTTTAATTTGTAGTAGCACTTCAAGCAATCCTTAAACTTTGCCTGACCCATGACTTCACACAGTTTTAAACAGGAAAAAATATATTAAAAAAGGCTGCTACTATACACGCACATTGACTTGCTAATACAGTAATCTTTCACTGCTATATAATTTGGGAGATAACTCTATGACAGCCAGCCCAAATGGGAAGCAATTAATGTGATAAGTACAGAAATTGTGTCCTTTAAAGCATCTTCTAACATATTGCCAAACCCCTGTTTCTGGACAACAGTTTAATAACTGCCTTGTCTGTTGATTTAATTTAATTAATGTTGTCAATGGAAAACATTGTCGATAAATATAAATATTTACACTATAAAACATATTTTAGGAGATGTTTTGTTGCTACTAATAGCATACCGCTCATCATAAGCAGCATTTTTAGTTACATTACTGCTTGTTAGTAATGCCAAAAAATAGTGCCAAATGTTCTGGAAGTATATAACACAAAGTACAGTTCTCTCAACTGTGCTTTTCTTTCTCTCTTTCCCATATCAAATATTCTTTCTCTTTACTCTGTGTAAGCTTAGTGTAATTCTAGAGTGAGTTACTACTATTTAGGCTCAAAAAAAAAATAAAATCTGAATAAAAGAAATAATTAAAGTCAGTATATTTTCTCCCCCAACACCCCTGAAAGTTATGATGTTATCACATGAGGGAAAATAAAATAAAATAAATAATGTCTGGAAAGGTCATCAGTAAGGAAAAAAACCTCAAACAACAAATCACCAAACAGGATTTGTCAAAAGATAAAAGACCACCTTTGGCAGCCTATCAATACCATACAACATTCAACAGACATTCGAAGCAGCAGGCATCTAGCACCCATAGGCATACCTTTAAAGTTGTGTGTTTGTGTCACTCAAGAAAATAAATCCCTCACTTCATTTTTTATCTTAGTAATAGGGTGTTTTGGTTGCTTCTTGTTTTTAAAAGTAGTCATTATATTTAGAAAGTACACTGATTATTAGAATAAGATTTGTTCTTCTGTAAACATAATGATGAACTGGAGACTTGCGAGTGTTTAATAGTGGATCAAAGCTTGTGGGGTCAACCAGGACCTGCACTGTAATGAGTTTATTCTTAAAAGATGATGATTTTTGCTATATTGTAAAATTTTGTTATTTTTATCCAGATAGCATAAGGAAAAATCCTCAAATTGTGAGTTTTGTTGTTAATCAAGGGAGTATAAATAAATACCTTTGCTAAACAGCAGATGTTGATTTCATTATTTATATCTTGATAATTGTCTTTTTATTACAAATTTGTAAAATAAACCTCATAGACTGTGGCTTTGATAACAAACCACATGAAGCATTCTGTGAAGTCTTTTTGATGTAAGAAAAAAAATCTCATTCAAACACATAGATTTGCACACTGGGAAATGCAGACCAGACACAGTGGCACTGCTATCTATGGAGTGAAGAATCAACATCAGACTATAGTGGTTATATGAACATGAGTTGAGTGTATCACTCACTTCTATAAAGATGCTGTAAAAACTGAATTAACTCCTTTAGAACTCCTGAGCAGCTGAGACCTGCTTGGGTGTTTCTTTCTTTTCATTAGAAAATGTCAACAGAAATGAGAATGGTGAGCTTGTCAGTTATTCTTCTATGCAGAAAAAGTGCTCTTATCTGAGTACAGGAAGTGTTATATCAGTAAAGAGTGATGAGGTTGAGGTACACAATAGGGTTATTTCTTAATTCAGCAACCCAAAGACAAGACACATTCTACTGACTGCCAGATGATTTCTCTGTGGTTTTCCCTGTGAAAGAAAGAATGTATACAACAGAAGTTACAACAGCTGGATTGGATGGTAATTCTGGAGATCCAAGAATGGTGGCAAAATTTTATCCTTGGAAGAATGACAGAATTCCAGGGATAGAAACAGACTCTCCAATGTTAAAAGGTAACTACACTTCACTGGGAACACTGATTTCTCTCCTCTTTCAAGAACTCTCTAGTTCAAATTTTTCTGGACGAGTGGTGCTTTGCACCTTAGAAGACCCAGTGGGATATGATGCAGATTTTTCAAAGTCAAAGACTGCATTAAGAGGCCCTGTTTAGAACCTGATTATACCATTTTAACACAGATTCCCTGTCTTTTCCTTCCCTTCCCGACAGAAAAGTGAATAAGACATCCCACAGAACCAGTGGTTTAACAAGCTTATTTAAAATACTATTCTGCATCTATTTGGTCCATCCCAATGTGGCCTATGTTTTGCCATTTTTAAGCAGATAGAATAAAAATCGAGAACTGGATTTAAAATTATCAATTACCATTGACATCAATCATGTTTAGAAACTGTATTTTATTATAGTCTGTATTTCTAAAGCTATGTTATCATTTCATTATTTAAACAAACATTACTTTAGAATTAAGGTGAAACAAAATTTTTATTTGTAAAATGAAATAGAATTGAATTGCTATTTTAAACTCTGATCACATTTTATGTGTATATATATATATATATGCTGATAAATCCCTTTCACCATCAGTAATCTCCCTATATAATTAAGGATCATACGTAGGCAGCAGTTCATTGTAAACCACTGTTTTCAATTTCTTGTAATGAGGATGCTATCATTTTGTAAGGTGATTCTCCAATTTTTTTAGGAATAACTCCAAACATTTATCCATTTTTTATGATCTGCCCCTAGCAAATCCAAGGCAACAGGAAAAAGACTTTCTTTTAAAATTACCTTTACTAGGGTAGAAACTGCAGTTTCAAAATCAGCACACCCATGATTCAAATAATGGATTTCAGCTTAAAATGTAGCTGGTTAAATAGTGTATGTTTACATAAGATCTAAACAATTAACTATGGTTTATGAGTGCAGTCTGCAAAGTGCTTGTCTACTATTTATGCAACTATCTGCTGACAGTAAGATTTACCTGTAAGTCCCTTAGGAAATTTAAGAAAACAGTATTAACTATAAAGTTTGAAATCTTATTAATACAAGATGGATTGGGAGTACTAGATATCTCAAAGAGTTGGAAATGTCACCATAAGCTGAAAAATGCCAAATGGACCTTGTTGTCTAGTGAAAAATGGAAGCTTAGAGCATAAATAATGTAAATGAAATAAAAAATTGTTCTTGCTTACATACTTAGAGATCACAAGAGAAATGGAGTTTGACAATTGTTTGGAGGATTTCTGATTTTGAAATTTTGTGCTTTTTTTCAGTTTATGGTATTATAAAAGCATCCAGAAAAAGACAGATAAGAGGAAAGTGCTCTAATATGGAAGGAGAACACATCAATCAAAACCAAACAAAAAAGTGTCCAGACAAAACAGAAAAGACTAAAAACCTCAAGAGACTTTACAATGAGTGACAGTACTTTTGCACTATTGTTTTAAACAATTAAACAATAGTGATTCTTTCGTACAGAACTGAGCACAGATCTCTGGGATCCAAAAAACATGGAATCTTAAGGGTTGGAAGGGACCTCAGGGATCATTTATCCCACCCCCTCCCTAGAACTGGTTGCTCAGGGCCTTATCCAAACTGGTTTTGAACACTGTCAGGGTTGGGGTATCTACAGTGTCCCTGGGCAATCTGTTTCAGTGTCTCACAACCCTCACAGTAAAGAATTTCTTCCTAACATCTAACCTAAATTCCCCCTCTTTCTAATTGTACCCATTACTCCTTGTATTATCATTACTGTTCTTGATGAAGAATCACTGAATATGATCAGCTGGAAGGAACCCACAGTAATCATCGAGTCCATCTTAACCCTACACAGGACCTCCCCCAACAGTCACACCATGTGCTTGAGAGTATCATCCAAAGAATTCTTGAACTCTCTCAGGCTTGATGCTTTGACCACTGCCCTGGGGAGCTTGTTCCAGTGCCCAACCACCCTCTGGGTGAAGAACCTTTTTCTAATATCTAATCTAAACCTCTTCTGACACAACTTCAGGCCATTCCCTCAGGTCCTATCACTGTTCACCACAGAGATCAGTGCCTGCCCCTCCTCTTCCCCTCCCAAGGAAGGCATCAACTTCAATGAGATCTCTCCTCAGTCTCCTCCAGGCTGAACAGACCAAGTGACCTCAGCTACTCCTGATACGACTTCCCCTAAAGGCCCTTCACCATCTCTGTTGGCCTCCTTTGGACACTCTCTAATAGCTTAATATCTTTTTTATATTGCAGTGCCCAAAACTGCACACAATATTCAAGGTGAGACCACACCAGTGCAGAGCAGAGCAGAACAATGCCCTCCCTCGACTGGCTGGCGATGCTTTGCCTGATGCCCCCCAGGACACGGTTGGCCCTCCTGGCTGCCAGGGCACTGCTGACTCAGATTCAACTTGCCATGGACCAAGGCCTCCAGATCCCTTTCCATGGTACTGCACTTCCAGGGTATCTGCACTCCCAAGGGACCTGACTCACTAACTCCCTCAGCTCTCCTCATGTCTAGAGTTGAGGTTTTGCTGGCACTTTTCCTTCTGTCAGAGATTTTAAAATCAATCACCTTGTAGTTGCTGTGACCAAACTGGCCACCAATCTCCACTTCACTCACAAGATCCACTCTGTTGACAAGCAGAAGATCAGTGACAGCATCTTTCCAAGTTGGCTCCCTTAGAACCTCTTCTATAAAGTTGTCATCCAGTTTTTTTAGGAATCCTCTGGCCTGGGTTGTACCAGCTGTGTGATGCTCCCAGTTAATTTCTGGCAAGCTGAAGTCCCCCATAAGGACAAGGGCAGCTGACTTTGAAGCATCCCTTATTTCCTCAAAGAATAACTTCTTGGAATCATCAGCCTGGCTGGGAGATCTATGGTAGACTCCTACGATGGCATCCACATTATTTGTTTGCCCCTTGATTCTTACCCAGAGGCTCTCAACTGTGCCATTGCCAACTGGGAACTCCATGCATTCTAAGAATTCTAATACACACAGTGCCTCCCCTCTGCCTCTTCTGCCCTCCCTGTCCCTCCTGAAGAGCCTGTAACCATCCAACAGGGCACTCCAGTCATGGTCTTGTCCCACCAGGTTTCATTTATACCAGTGATGTCAAATCTCTGGGACTGGGACACAGCTACAAGTTCCTCTTCTTTTTCCCTCATGCTGCACGCTTTGGTGTTGATACATTTCAGGTGTAGTACGTTGTAGCCAATACTCATTAGTGTTGGGTTCCTCAAGTTATGGCGTATCATCCACTGCTCCTCACTGGAGAGTCTGAGTTTTTCCCTTTCCCCCTTCTAAGATAGTTTAAAGCTTTGTCAACAAGCCCCTCCAGGTCCTGTGCTAGAACCCTTTTTCTCCTCTGAGACAGGTGCATCCTATCAGGTGTCAGTAGACCAGGTGTTGAGTAGATCCTCCCATGGTCAAAAACCCCCAAATTTTTCCAATTACACCAACCTCAGAGCCATGCATTGATGTAACAGATCTGCCTATACCTATCAATATTATTCCTCATTACTGGAAGGATTGAGGAAATCACTACCTTTGCTCCTCTAACAATCAGCCCAGGGCCCTGAAGTCTCTTTTGATTGCCTTATCATTTCTTTTTGGTATTTTGTTGCTGCCAGTTTGAACAACCAATAGTGGATAGTAACCAGAGGGCCTTACTAGAATGGAGAATTTTCCAGTGATGTTCCTTACCCCAGTCTCTGGGAGACAGTAAACTTCCCTGTGAGTTGGGTCCAGTCTGCATATCAGGCCCTATGTCCTCCTTAGAAGGGCGTCTCCTATGACAACTACACTTCTTTTCCTCTTAACAGAGTAGGTCTTGATGTGGGGTGCAGGTTGTGTTGTTTTAGGAGGTCCCGTTACCCTAGAAGGACCTTTGCCCACTTCATCTGTTGTCTGACCTTCTAGTTCCAGAGCCGTATACCTATTGGAGAAGAGTCATTCTCCAGCTTTCCTGTTGTCCCCCTTCACATACTGAAAGGTTGCTATGAGGTATCCACACAACCTTCTCTTCTTCAGGCTGAACAGCCTCAACCTTCTCAACCTGTCTTTGTAAGAAAAGTGCTCCACTTTTCTTATTGACTTTGTGTTCTTCTTTTGGACTTACTCCAACAGTTCAATGTCCTTCTTATGTTGGGGGCATGAAAACTTCATGCAGTACTCCACGTGGGGTCTCACATCTCGTGGACATTAATACTCTCTTTTCTGAATAATGTTACTGCATGAGTCGGGTTCCCTTACTTTATGTGATTCTTGGAGGTGTTTTAGTGTAAACTCAGCACAGGTTTACTTCTTTATCTCAAATATATCTCAGCTTTTTCCACTCCATTTTAGCAAAGCTCAGCATTTGATATAGTAGCTGGTATTTTATATCTTCTAAAGAAATTCACTCTCCTGAACTGCCCCACTGCTTAGACTTTCTTGGTACAAGCTGTCTTCTACTAGTAATTTTTCCCTGAAAAGGAAATATTTGTGTTCCCTAATCCCAGGACCTTTAATCAGCTCTTTAATTCACTTTTGGCTATAAATCACATTATATAGGGTTTATTTCTTTAAAACATTCTTTTGGTCATGTCTGCAGTGCACAAATTCACTGCTATGTTAAAGATTACCTGGTGAACTGATATATTTACCCAGGGAAGTCAAGGATATGTGTATAACTGTGGATCACAGTAAAACTGGATTAGCCTGGTTGTAAGTGGCCAAGCTAATTAACCCCACCTGAAGGCAGCACTAATTATCTGATTCCCAGCAGTGTTCTGAACTATATCGCTTACTTACGCTTTCTGCAGTTCCCGAGCAGCTTGGATCCAGCTCAAGTCTTTTGTCCAGCAGTGTACGTACATCCTGAGGCAAAACAGAGTACGGCCTCCAGAGCTGCTTCATAACCAGCCTCTTCCACTGTCAAGCAACCAGCTATTTCAACATAAGGCAACTAATCAGACAAACAGAGGTTTAGAAATGTGCCTTCAGGCAGCGTTCCTTTCCTAAACCTGGGCTACTCTGCACTAGCAATTTTCAAATATTCTCTTAGATTTGTGTAAAACCCAAGAAAATACATTTCACTTAAAGATGAAGGACAATGTAATTCTCATCAGTGGAATCATTTTATCTATATGCTTCCCTTATTCATATTAAACCAATATGTTGATATTCACCTACCTGTATGACAACCTTTATTGTGACCAAATGAAGATCAAACTGTTTATGTATTCTTGAGTGGTAATTTGTTGTACCTTTTTTTATTTAGAGTAAGTTACTTTTGCATGTTGTGGCATTCTGTTCGCTGATGTCTGTTACCTGAAAATTAAAAACCAACCAAACAAAAAAACCAGTCAGTGCCACAGGGTTGTTTGAGATCAAAGCCATTTTGTAAAGTCTGGGAAGGTTCCCCTAGTCTGTATTTAATCTGCTTAATGTAGACTTTTTAGATCACCTTTTATACAAGAGATATTAAATTTGATAAGAGTAATGGAACTGCACTCCAGAAATAGAGATATACCAATTTTATAAAGTGCTTGTCATATTATATTAATAAGCTTATAGTTTGAGCCTGATATCTGGCATTACAAACGTTTTTAATACTTTCTGACTTCAGATCAAAAGTCCAATGAAAATATGTTCAACCCTAAATAACAAGTAAGCAGATCTAATATAAAAACAGATACATTAATTCCAGTGAGTGTTTGCTTTTGGCTGAATCTGTAAATGAAATTAAATTATTGGAATGAAAATCCAGGTCTTCATTGCATTGCACTACTGCTTTTTTTTTTTTTCCCATTGGAGATCACTTTCTTTGCATAAAAGCAATTAAACTTTTCAAAGTAAAAGTTAACATTAGGGTTAAAACAAACACCAAAGTTAAAACTGGAAGCTCAACAAATCACTATGTCAGAAAAGATAGAAAAAAATGAATGGGTGTTGACAGGTTTACAATTTTAACAGAATAATACCACTAAATCTTTTAATGTATTATCTTATTTGCAGCCTTCAGATATTTATGTCTGTTACTATGAGATACTGCTTTGTTAAAATGCTTTTAGCACATTTCATGTCTTTAAAATTATTTCGAAAAACATTACTTCAATAAGTAGTACATGAATGATGTATTGAAAATAGATAATAAAAAGGACATGTTTACCTAAAGTTTAAATTAAAGTAGTTGTCCAATTCTTTCATTTAGAGGGAGTCTTTCATACCAATATTTTTCAGAGAGACAGCCTGTGAGATAAAAAAAGGCTGAAAACAGAAAGGAGTATCAGTTGTTAGCCACTCTTGTGATTGACTAGTGAAATTTTAATGTTAGAATTCTGATTTAGAAGCTTTGATTCAGAAAAGTCAACTGTGCATTTTACTTTAATAGCATTTCAGGAAGCATAATCTACTTTCCATTGCTTAATAAAGGATCTTGAACTGTCAGTAATATGTAGTACTTCTATATGTTACTAGACTTTGATCAAGATGGTTTTAATGTTGACAATCTAATTATTTTGGCCAAAAAAGCCAAATGCAATCTAAGAACTAATGCATGCTCTGCTTTTGTGATCTTTGCAAGTACAATTACTGCTACATTTTGAAAAATAGTCTCCAAAGACTGATAAAACCAGCGAAGAGGAAAAGACATAAAATCTTACAGATGCTTTTGAGAAGTAATAGCTGTATTTACTCATGGATACACTTCTCATTTTCTGACAATTTTCTTGACATTACAGTGTGATTCTGAGTGGGGTTGCTTGAAGATGTTCTAGTGAAACACTTCCAGGAAAATGTGTTAGGTTTGGGGCCTAAATGTTTTGTTTAAATCATCCAGTAGATTGGGTTTATTGGAAGGGTCATTTGTTTTTGAGTGTGTTTGAGATTCCAGCAGGTCTTCTCAGAGACCAGAAGCCAGCTGTACATCTGCCTCTCTCTCCACTGCAAAAAAATATTCTCCTCCCTGAAAAAGATATTGTAGTTTCATTTCTGCTAAAGCAACCAGAAGGACATATTTCAATGAAGACTGTAGGATTCAAGATTTCTGAAGCACCAGATTTTGCTCCAGCCTAACTTCTGGAAGGAGGGCAGGGGGAGGGGAAGCCAAATCTGAAAACATGGAAATTTAAAGCTTTCAAAAAACCCTTTCCTTTGGTCCAACTGTTACTAAAAGCAATATTATCTTCTTTTGCATTTTTTTGCATTTTATGGTTTAAGATGATAGAAACCTTTCTTGAAGTCTGTCATCATCAATGGAGGGACTTTAACTGACATCACTAAATTTTGTAGTGGTCTCCCAAACTACTCCATGAAAATATTCCCTTGAAACAGAACTATCTGTATGTTCAAAAGAAAAGATACTCAGTTTTCATTAAAAAATAACTGTCTTGGTTCAGTACATATACTACAAACCTTCTAGAATAAAAGTAGGATTACTTGATAGATACCTGCAGTAGAATTGGATATTAAAAATGTGGTGTTTTTTTCCTTATGCGCACAGTATTCTGCTCTAGTTTAATGCTGTAAGGACTATATATACATTTACTGTCTTTGAGTCTGAATTTATTCACCCCTGGACACAGGTAAGCACCCAGTGATGGGAGTTGATGTAGATGCTATGGCTGCTACCACTCTGGAGGTTGATGCGTCATCAGCCTACTCTAACAGTGCCTTGAATTCATTCATATAGGAAGGTGGCAAGGAGAATGGGCCACAATTCCTCACATATAGAGGAAGTTCAAAATATCATTTTAAGTACAAGAGATGGCTAAAGAAAACCAACCAGCTGCACATTTGTGAGACTAGAAATCTTCCGGCCTTTCCTTTTTTTTTAAATAAAATAAGAACAAAATAAAATGTCAGATTCTTTCCTAAAATATTATCTGGCTTACATATTACAAGTACTGTGAGGCAAAATGCCCAAAAGTTAAATTGTCAGCTTGTTTTCTTTATAACCATGTGGGTTATTTTTCCATGAAATCAACAATTCTGCTAAAATGGGTTTCAGCAATTTCACTTCTGTACGTGTTCATGCTATGCCAAGAGTTCAGGGACTCAAGGTATCTCTGAAACTAGCACTCAAGCAAAAATCATCTCTCACACTAATTTCCTCTGTACATGTCACTTCCCGCTGTCCTCTTTCTTTTTTTGGCTTGAGAAACCCATAACATATTATCTTTGGCAACTGCTCAGGAACCCTAAGCAAAGCATCTTTTCCAAGCCTGTCCCTTGGTATTTGAAATTTACATGTTATTCTCAGTCTTTCCATTACTGCTCAGAGTACTTGCCAAAATAGGAGTAACATATAAATCATCAAAATCAAAGACTGGGCCCAAAACACTGTCAAACATTTTTCTTCTGTCCTGAGTTTTAGGGATGAAATGTCTAAAGATAACAGCTTTAAAAGGGTCCTCAGAACTAAGCCTATCTCCATATACAGTTAGGACTAGGAGTCTCTCGTTAGGTACAGAACTTATCTAGGGTAGGGGACTCCTGATTTGTACGCATAAAAGGCTGTTTGGACGCAAACCCTGTGGAAGATACTACACTATATATACTATATATATACTATATACTGCTCTATAGCTTTATTTAAATTAAAGTTTAAAAAGAGGATAAAAGCCAATACATTGGTGGTGGGAGGTGGATGTTTAGATCAGATGACCTTCAGAGGTCACCTTTAACGTTCAGTGTTAGGTGTTCTGTAATTTACTATTGATATGTATAGGATTTACAGTGGATGTTTACCAGTGTACAGGATTTACCAGTGCTGTCTCCAACCTTATTAATTTCATGCAACAGGAATGAGTTGCAAAGATAAGTAGAGATATGTACAACAGCATCTTTCCTATTGTGTCAAGTGGCAAGTGGAGAGGACCTCCAAGTCATAACTACAGTTCATAAGATTTTTCAAAATCAATAATAAAAAAATTAATTTTGAAAAAGTTTCAGTTTTAAGATCCATGTAAATTTATTAATTTCTAAATGCCTCCCACTGCTTACACTACTATACATCTGGGCTTTATTCCCATCAAATCATACACATTTTGAAAGAGTCCCGTTTTGTAACAGTACAAAAACCTGGATATAACTGAAATATGTGAAGCAAGTCCTAACGACCAAGTTGAAAGATAATAGGTTTCCAATGCCCCATGTTAAATTGGTCATGTATATTTTTATCTGTGGAAATTGTGTCTTAATCACTAACTTATGACATTTTAGCAATTTTACTTTCCATTAATTCAATGTCTATGCATCTAATAACAACCTGCTGTTAATTAAAATCTCAGTGAAAAACCTTATACAGGCAAGATTTCATCAGATCTAATACAAACTTATGCATTACTTTGGCTCACTTAAATGAGGTTGTTGTCCAAGTTTTCTTATTTGAATGAATCTGTTGAGTGACTCGTGTGTTCCTACTTCTGACTGGCAGAGCAGGATTGCTTCTCTTTGAAATTTAGGGTCATGATCCTATGCATAAACCTGATGTCTGCACGTTGTGCTTCAGCTTCTGTGGTATTGCTTGTACATTTAAGGTTCCAGCTCCACTACTCTCCAGACTTACCCTTCTTCCTATTATACTGGTCATAGATGTTCTTGGGAGTCACAGCAGAAAAGGAACAAAGATGTTATGATTTTGTTTGCTTATGTATAATTATAAGCAAAATGTCACATCAACAAAAAAATGAAAACAAAGTGTTGGCAATAAACAAGAATAGTTTAGGATGTTCAGACTACTTCTGTAGATTTTCCTGGTCCAGTATCTGCGGGTCTGCTTCAACAGGGAAATGAGGCAGGAAATAAGGGGGATCTTTGCACAGGCTATGCCTCCACTATCAGAATGTGGTCCCACAGGGTCTGAGCACTGCTAGCAGAGCTGGGGGCTTGTGATAGGGTTCAGTGCCAGCTCCAGAAAGAGTGAAGGTGTAAATAAAGTCCGTCATATCTCCAGGGTCCATACTGGGAACACAATGAGTAGGAGCTGGAGAGAGGCTTGTAGCAGAGGCAACATAGATCAATCCCAGGGCTGGAGGCAAGGATCCCTCTACTCAGACCTGAGCTGAAATGGGGCTCCTGGGTGCATGAGCAGCAGTAGGAGTGCTCAGAGCAATTAAGGACTCTCTGTTCACTCAAGGCCCTGACAAATACCTGCCTCTATTTCTTGTGTCTAGAAACATTTTATCTTCTGCAAATCTATATTCTTTACCATTTACGTAAGAAGCCAGTACAGAAGACTGTTCTTGGCTTGTCTTAGAATTTATATTTACACACAGTAAAGGGTTTTACACCCAAGCTATAGCTGCAAGCATTACTATGGGGTCCCCAGGTAACTGTTTGGGTGAGGTTTTTTCTTATTTATCTTGGTAGGTTGCTGAAAGACTGCCTTTCTTCTCTGTTTGTGGTGTTTCAGCAATAGCTGCTCAACAGGCTGGCAAAGTTTCTTGTGTCCTGTTTACCTTTGACTCAGTCTAAGATGAAAGAAGTAGTGTATCAGAGAAAGAAAAAAGGGATATAAAATCTCCCAAACCTCAAGTAGACTGTAGATCATACATTTATTCTAACACTAAGACCTGAAGGCCTAATTTTTTATGAAAAACTCACTTGTACATGCTCCTTTGTCATTAGTTCAACTAAGATCAATTTAATAATTACATAAAATGTCAAGTAGTGTGTCAGCTATTGACAGAGTAAATTCTATGTCTGCTCTGAATACTTCAAAGGCTTAAGTAATTAGCTTGTAATAAATTATATATGTAAGCTACACTTGATTCAGACACATTAACAGTAAAAGTACTTTACTTAA
The DNA here is from genome assembly GCA_013399855.1 of Oxyruncus cristatus. Taxonomy (NCBI): domain Eukaryota; kingdom Metazoa; phylum Chordata; class Aves; order Passeriformes; family Cotingidae; genus Oxyruncus; species Oxyruncus cristatus. Next base: position 655,371 of record VXAY01012532.1, read on the forward strand.
TAAAGAAAAAAAAGAGGGAGTAACTTTTCACATTACTTGCAGTTATGTTCAGGTTATTACAATTATTAGAAATATGCCCGTGCCTGAATTCAGGTGCTGGTCAATAGTACAGATTTTATTTAACAGTAAATGTCAGGCAGTAAGAGAGAGAGACAGAAAGAATAGGGAAAAGGAGGAGGGGTTGAAGGAAGAGTGACGGAGAGAGACTAAACAGAAAATGTATCACCACTCTGTGAAACCCAGAAGTGTCCTGTGGGTCCTCTGCTTAGTTGTGATGGTCCTGCAAAACATAAAATCCACCTGGGGCTTCCACCACTACCTCGATGGGTATGAACTGTGACTACCACTTCAACCAACAAACATCAAAGCTACAACAAACTCTTGTCGCTGGATCCAGTGGGTGTCTTGTGGGTCCTTCCAGTCACCTGGGGGATCCGCAGCCCTGCTCTGGCTGCCTGTACCAGCACTGCAGCCTCACTCCAGCACCATGCAAGTGTCTGCCAGCATCCAATCCCAGCTATCTCCCGTTTCTGCTAGTGCTGACTCTCCAACCTTTTGTGCCAAGTTTTCTGGCCGTGGGGGAGGTGAACCACGCAGAAGGGCAGCCCATCTTGTCTCTGTCCTGTGGCCACATTTGTTTTTTCCAGGTGAGGAAGGCCACCTGTCATCTTGATTTGGCCTGGTGGGTGGGGCTTGGGAAATTTCTCCTTACCAGTTGGTTTAACCTAGTTTTATCAGTATTGTTGTTAGCATTTCTTCTTGGTAAATACTTATCTTTTCTCTTACAGGTGGGTGTATTTATTCTCTCTCTCTGTTTTGGAGAAACCAGGGGTATTGAATCCAAAGGAGGAGATTTCTGTCCAAGCTCTCTGCCCCTCCCATTTCCCACTTTTACTAATGCATAAAACACAATGAATCTTTCATAGGACCCACAATGAATCTTTCAGAGGACTCAAAATGTAACATCCTAATTAGATATACAATGCAATACCCTACAGGAATTCTTGAATGGTCGCTAAAACTGTATCTCTTTGGAATGATATGCAGGATATAAGATCTTGATTTGCTAAAGGACATCAATACAAGTTTTAAATGCACATGTCTACATCAAGGATAGCAGCCCAGGGACATTTTAAAACCCATGGATGCAAACTGATATTTTCAAACACTGCTACATTCAACTTATTTTATGTGTCAGGCCTCGACACATAGAGGACAATGTATCTACTTAAAAATTAGTCCTCTAGAGTCAATTTAGGCACCTGAAGAGTCTTTGAGTTACCTGCACAAGGGTGCATTACAGAAATTAGAGTCTTTCTTTCAGCAACACCTAAAGACTGGATTGGGTACTATATTTCATCTAAAATGGCTATTGAAAAATTTGCTTAGATACCTGATATTTGCTTACTTAGATTCTAATCATGGAAACATTTAGGACCTAAAAACCGAATTGCTACAACCAGCATTCTCTAGAAGTCTTCAAGCACTTTAGTTTTCATTATCAGAGATTCCATTAAGTCAAGAGCCCTGTCTGCAGTTATTTGGCCACAAGCTTTGTAATTAAAAGCTCATTGCCACTCCAACTCACAGCCAAATTTTAGATATCACAGTTTTGAGTTTCTAGGTCCAAAGCTGGGGAAGATAGGGATGGATATGCAAAAGGCCTGGCGGGTATTAGTTCCATCTAAGCTACAGAAAGACATAAGAGAATACCGTTTAGTCTGGGAGAAGTTCTCTTTTCCATAGATATTTCAAACCATTAATATTTAATACAGAAAAAAGGAAATTGTGTAAGCCTGGACAGAAGCATGACAGAGCTCTGAAGCATGTGGAAGGGGCCATCCTTTTGCAAATACAGAATATCAGGATTATCAATAGAGAGCAGTAAGCAGTATAAGTGGACATCACTTACACAATAGTATTCTTTGCAGTTGGAATCAAAATTTTAAAACGCTCCATAATTTCTAAACATATTTATTCAAACTGGCTGGTGCATAGGGGTCCCTACTACAATTTAATTAATCTGCTTGTTAGAGTTGTCCCAGCTGAACATCTTTTTTTCCTGCCAACTGCTCTAACTCACTCTACCTTCTCTGTGACAGCTGGGAAAAAATGTGTTTTATATTAGACTAAATATTAGACTATTGGCTTTGTCTTTTTAAATTTCCATTTTTTGCCAGATCAAACATTTGAGATTATTGTAAATCAGAAGTGTATATTTTCCAGAAGCTGAAACATGAGAAAGCTTACAGCCCAATCTAAAGAAAATAGATGTAAACAAAAATACCTAATTTCCCTTTCAATTGTAGTGGGAAGGTAGAAAATTTAGCAAAAAAAATCTGTGGGCAAATATATCAAAATTTCTCTTGCCTTCCCTCTGCTTTTTCATAAATTAAATATGTTGTGATTTATAAGGAAGCGTTTCTTTACTGAGAGCACAGTCTACCACTGGAACAGGCTTTCTAGAGAAGCGGTCAATGCCTAAGTCTGCCAGTGTTTAAGAGGCATATGGACAATGCCCCTAATAACATGCTTTCATTTTTGGTCAGCCCTGAAGCAGTGAGACAGTTAGACTACATGGTCATTGTTATATCTATATGCATGTGATATGACATGGTCATGTCATATCTATATGCACACAAATTCAACAGTCCATGCTCAAATTTTGCAACCCCACAGGTCTCTTATATCTCAGAATCTCTTATTTACAGACTGTTTTATGGTGTAAATTATAAGAAATGAGTAGCTCCATAGATCGAGGACCACAGGTGAGTATTAGCATTTCCATATTCATTCCAAGTTCCTACTTTTCAAATTGGGACCACAATCCCAGACTAATTTCATTAGATTTTTTCCCTGTGTTGAGTTCTAATTTTTCCACACTTCCTCACATCAGAGACAAGAGATCTTAATATCGGGATGTATCTAACCCACAATTCTTCTAAAATTTGTTTATTTGATTTCAAAGCATTCTCACTATACATTTGAATCTCATTTCCTCGATATGCCCTTCTAGGATTATGTGTGTTTGTGGGTGGTGTTTGCAAGTCCTTTAAACATNCTCCTCTCCTCTCAATAATCAGGGGAATCAAACAAAGACATCTTGGCATTTAAAGTGTAACATACTAAAATCTAACATCTTGTATTTTGAAGTGTAAGTTTATGTTGGCTGGGATGAAATCCATTATGCAACTAATTTTCTTAAAGGAGGCTACGAATGAGCTGTTAGTTCTGCCATGTCACTTATTAGAGTTAATGACTCTTAGTTATTACCAGAAGTGGGGTTTTTTCTTATATATTAAATGTTTTACATCAGTAACAGCAATCAATCTCAGATTCTGATTTGCTAGTAATTCTTTTATCCTTAATCAGCCTGGCTTCCACTCCACTGAAAAGTAGCTGTTCCTCTCTAGCTTTCTAACTCTATTGTCATCTGGGGACCTGCTATCCACTTGACAAAATCACAGTCAGTTATACTAAGCTTCCATTAGGCCTCAATGGATTGGTAAAATTGGTAAAACTTCACTCCCAGAAAGGCAATTTGAAGACCTACATGTTCTTCCCTCTAAATAGCATTTGGATCAGCTGAGAATATTAACAATTAGACCTGTTCTGGAGGGATAAAGAAAAGAAGACTTTTAATCCCACAAATAAGGGTTTTAATGAAAAGTTGTTACAGGATGTTAGACACCAGAGTAGTAATTAGTGGGTTAGAACCACCTTGTGGGGAGCGTGTGTGTGCGTGTGTGTGGGGGGGGAAAGAATGAGTCGAACCTCTTGGAGGTGGGGTGATGTATCCCTCATGGCAGGCCCCTGGAGTCCATACGGGGTACCCCAGAGTAGCTGTCAGTCACAAGCAGCCCAGGAAAACTATAACACACCACACCTCCTGCAGCCCCCAGAATCACCTCTGTGCAATAACTTTTTCTTCCCTTCCTAGCTATGTTAACCCAGAGGCGTTACTATTAATGCCAGTGGGTTCAGCCTTGGCCATCAGTGGGTCTGTCTTGAAGCTGGCTGGCATCAGCTCTACCTGGGGAAGTTTCTAGCAGCTTCTCAGGGAAGCCACTCCTATAGATACCCCTCACCTTCTTCTACCAAAACACGGCCATGTAAGCCCAATAGTCTTAAAATCAGCGAACATATAAACATCCTCATATCATCCTCAAATTATCTCCATTCTTTAAAAAACTAGTTCAAATCCTTTCAAAGATTTATTTTGATCCCACATAAAAAGTTTTTGTTCAGGGTGAATAATTGGGCAAAGAATTTTATTGGAAGAGGAAGTGCAACTGCATAGTACATTCACCTGACAGGTTTGGCATTTTCCAGGTTGCAGCTACATGGAAGTGGAAGTAAATGTACCTCCTTACTTTGCTTTTCAAAGAAAGTCCTTTATAAAAACATCCATCCCTGGGAGACAGCTTTCAAATATAAATGGCTTTATTTCCCCCTGTAGATGCCATTCCAACACCGACATATTTCTGATACTTATTGTCTTATGTAAATAAGAAGCATAATTATGAGTAAGAATAAACAATATGTTACTGTGAAAATGTTTTTCATGTGGCTTTTCAAGGTAACATTTAAATAGAGAGGTTTGCCTGTTGAATACTGTGTAATTATTGTTGTTTGGTTTGCCTTTTATTGTGAGTAAAAAGCTCTCCTTTTCTACTTTCTAAGCTGTATAATGTACAGTGTTGCCTATTTATTTAATTTTCCATTTAATAATTGTTTTCACATCTTTGAGTTTGCTACAACTAAGCACCATTTAGTCAAAAAGCCATAAAAATACAATTATTCATAATTTATTCTCCATCTATTTAGTAGCAGTAAACTACCTTTTTATGGCCTAAAAGAAGTTTGTCTCTAAATACTAAATGCTAAGTTATGGCTTCCTGGTTCCACTGTATCTTTCCGATGCCACTCCAAAAAGACCTTCTAGCTAAAATATCTGATAGTTGCATCTGGATCATAAACCCCCACTTAGCAACAAAGATCTAGTAAAAGGGGTTTGAAAGGAAATATAAAAGTCTCTGAGCAAACATCTTGTTTGATCCTTCTTATTACTTTGAAAATAAAAAGGCTATAAAGTAGATATACAGCTGGTCAAATTTTTACTGTGTCTTCTGTTTACTTGTCAGTTAGGTTTGAAGATACTTACTTTTACTGAAGCATACCTGTAAAAAAAATCCAAGCAAAATAAGCAAAGTTATTTTCTAAAACATTCAGGTTTTAAATCAAATTTATTTGATTTCTAGATCTTTGAACACTTAGATTGTAGAAAAAAATTATGCAGAAGTGAAATATTTTTACTCTCATAGTTATTTTTTTAGTAGTAAGGAAATATTCCACTCAGAAATACAGAATTAATGAGGTTGGCAGGATCTTCTGGGGATCATCTAGTCCATCCCCCTGCTCAGAGCAGGATCAGCTACAGCAGGTTGCTCTGGGCCTTTTCCAGCTGGGTTATGAGTAGTTCCCAGGATGGAGATGCACAGCCTCTCATTAACAGGGCAATCTGACTCAGGGTTTGATCATCCTGCGAGCAGAAAGGTTTATTCTGTTTAAACAGAATTTCCTGTGTTTCATTTTGTGCCCATTAACTCTTCTCCACTCACTGGGCATCACTGGTCTGGCTCCATAGTTTTTATTTTATCCTGTCAGGTATTTATACACATTGAAAAGATCCCTCTGAGCCTTCTCTTTTCTTCTCTCAGCCTTTCCTTGTGTGTCAGATGCTCTGGTCCCACAGTGATCTTGTGGCCCTTCACTGGACTCTCTTGCACTATTTGTGTACACAACCTGAAGTACCTAACACTGTAAGAATCATTCACTTTCCTAATGTTAAGAAATTCTGTCTGTGTTTCTTCTCCTGAGATCCCATTCACACTGTTTTCCTTCCTCTTCTGCTATTGAAAGTGTCCTCTGAAAACTAAGACTTCAATGGAGGAAAAAGGTAAAGATTTTCTGTGCAGCTTGTCCCCCTCAGTCACCCAAAATAGCAAAAGTTACTTTTGCGAAAGTAACTTCACCCTTCTCTGTCTTCTAGCACTTCACATATTGAACTAGGACAAGTCTTAATTTTCTCCCTCTTTAAACGAGTATTTTCTAGAGAAAAAAAAAAATCATAGTACTTTTGGTAACAAAAGTTGTTTCATTAAAATATTTTTCAATAAATCAAAAAATCCAACTATGTTATTTTTTTCCCTTATTGCTTTAGGAAGTGTGTTTCACTTCTTATTTCTTTGAATTTATTTTGCTTCATCTGATTTGGTTTGGTTTAGTTTCCAGTTTTTCTCTTTCCTTCCCATGTTGCTCCCGAAGAAAACGTTTAAAGAAAACAGAAACCTGTGGGAAACTGCACAAAAAACACTTATTAAACCAAATAAAGGTTTTGAGAATTACCTCATTCATAAATCTAACTCCATACCTTTTGATGTCTCTGACATCTTGTATTCAGTTATGCAATCTACCTTCAAATTTGAAGATGTGGCAGAGGCTCAAAGTCCATTTCAGCTGTGTGAGAATAGCAATTATTTGTAGGATTAAATACTTGTTTACTAAAATCAGTTATTTTTCCACACTATGTCTTCCAGAAAGTCTAATCCCTAAAATATGTTCTTAATTTCCCAAAACAGTCCTGTGGTGCATGTTTGTAGTAATTTTGAGATTTTGAGTCCTTTTAGATTTTTTCACATTGAATCTTCACTGTCTCATATTAACCTGCCAAATTTAGCCATGGTAAAAGAGTTCAATGGACTTCATTGTACAACAGGGTTATTTTGTTTTAGTGTTGCTAACACACCATTTGCTAACATGAATTTGCAATCTAAGAAATATTTGGTTAGCTCCTCAGATGTGGAAACTTCAGATTTCTGTGGTGTCTCCATGACTTGGGGTCTTGGTTTTGTGCATTATAAGTAAATTTCTCACTGCCTATTATGATTTATTATGTTGAGAGGTGTTGAAAGTTGAGTCATGAAATCTGAAGTCTGGATTTGGACCAAAAACACCACAGGCATATATTTTGCTCTAGGGATGCTATGAAAATAGGCCGTTCTGTTGCCAAATGTATATTAAGAAACCCGCCCCCGCCCCCCCAAAATGTTAACTGTCATAATTTCAGACTCTGAAGGTTAAGAACTTCTACACTAACTATCAAGAGATGTTTAACTTGGAGCTTGCTTATTTTACATAGTGCTTTGGTGTGCTGACCCTCCATTGCTTTATTCTGATGTATTTCCATTGTGTAAAATCAGAGTAAAAGAGTAAATAATTACTAAAACTGTATACTGCAGTTTTTGTTTCAAAGTATTTTAACTGTTTGAAGAATAAGAAGTAAATCACTCCTTGCATATAATTAAATTTAGGTTAAAGAAAGCACAGAAATATTTGGAAATGCCACACTGATAATTATCTACTGACTTCATTTAGGTCTATGTCAGAACCACAGAGTGTCATTTTAGATAAACCCAGAATAATGTACTATTCATTCCATTGTGTTAGTACACCATACTATATGATTTCTATGGATGATACAGTCAAACTTCAGCTTGCATACTTAGACATTTTGCAAAAACAACATATGTTAAAATTTGAAAAATAACTAGCTTTTCACACACAAGCCAATTTAAGACTGTTGAAAACTCTGTACAGAGTTTATTGAATTATGAATTGTTTGATTAGCCAACGCAACACACATCACAGATTCAGAATTATTTGATGGATTTTGTAGCTAAGACACCATTCCAAATACTAATATACATGAAACACTGGATTACATTATTCATGCAGGTGAAAAAGCAGAAAGTTGTGTTAATTATCCCAATTATCCTGTTCTCACTTTACTGAAATGCACAATTAAGATCTAGGGCATTGTTGTAATTTTATGCTGGTGGAACTTGATTTTATTGCCTTAAATCCATGACACAAACAGAAACATAAACATTTGTCATGGGTTCACTTGTTCTAAAAAACTAAACACGGAATTTTCCCTTCCCACTGTCCCACTGTGTGGGAGAGATGTTTGAACAGGCAGGCTGGGTTTGCCTTGGGTATTTGACTGACACAAAAGAACTGGCCAGTAGATTGACATTCCAGGCTCATGGCCTGGGGAGGGGCCAGGAGACTTCTTTGGTTTCTGTTTTTTTTTTCCTCTCCCGGAGAGGGGGGGAAGGAGTCACAGTTAGTGGTTGCAGGAAAGAGGAAAGGTGTGCATTGCAAAAGCTGTGAGGCTGCTTTGTTCTCATCCTGGCTTGCTGGCACCCTGTTTTCTGCCCCCGCCCTGCCTGGGTGGACCTGCTTGGACTTCATCGGAGAGGAACTATTTGGGAAGAGAGTCACCTGTTTTCCCTCCCCTGCTCCCGTGTTTTTGGCAGCATTTTTTTCGTGTACCTCAGTGAAGGAAGGGGAAGTCACACGGCCAGCCACAGACAACGTGAGTCCCCTCTGGGAAGAGCCTTTCTTTCTTCTTTTTCCCCTTCCTGGTGAGGGGTAGGGAAGGGCTCCATTTCGGCTCCTTCAGCACACTCGAGGCACCCACGTGGCAACCACCAGAGCCCAACAGTGCCCCCTGTCGGCCACTCCCAAGCACAACAGGTTCTGCACCTCCAGCGATCCAACAGCACCTCCTGCTGACTGTGGTTAGAATTGCACCAAAAAGTGCAAACTGAACTCTACTTTTCATTGAAAGGGATTTTGGGGTATAGGGTTATTGTTTGGTTGGAGTTTTGTTTTCTGTTCTTTTGTTGTTCTGCCAATACACATATATCCTTTAATAAAGGGCTGTTATTTTTCCTTTCTCTACACTTTCTCAATCGGAGCCTCTTAATTTTGGATTTACAGTTGCTTAGAGGGAGGAGTTTTGGTCTTCCTTATAACTCATCCTCTTCAGCAAAACACTTCTGTCTCATTAAACTGAGACAGCATTACTATTCACATGAACTAGAGTAACATCATAAAAATTCAGGGTTTGAAGATGTTAATAGTACTTGTTATAGGAGGTAAGAACATAACCACTTTTAAGAATGAAGAAAGGAAATAATTTCAGTAATTTTAAAGTAAAATAATTGCGTAAAAGCCAATACTAATACATTTCTTCTTATTTTTCTGATATAGTTTTATAGACTTCTTCAAAAATGTTTTAAAACTTTATTTCCTACAATCACTATTAAGTTTATTAGATATAAAACAGAAGTGGAGGGTTTTTTATCTTTTTGAAATTTTCAACCAATTAAATAGAATAAAATTTTTAAAGTGTGCTACATTTTAAGGGATTACTCTACATGACAAAACTAAATATTGTTGAAACATTCCTCAAGATGTGCAGTAAACTACTGAAATTGTGGCACCATGTGTATATGGTGTAGAAAAAACGAGAACATTTAATGTTTTGGCACAGTTCCAACTTTCAAAAAAAAACCAAACAAAACCAAAAACACAAACAACCCAACACAGAAATGTAAAACCTCTTGTTAATATGTATTCTTGTTAATAGTAAAAGACACTTTTCACTTCGAGAATAAGTATACGTGTGTGTGTGTGTGTGTGTGTGTGTGTATGGGCTGGTGTGAGTGTGGGGGTGTGTGTGTGTGTATATCTGCCTTTAATTTTTTACATATATATGTTTTACAGAGATTTTTACCTTTTAGTGTAGAAAATTTGACGGGAAAAAAGGTAATTTGAATTTTTAGAAAAGAAGTATTAACTGGCAAAACAAAAATATAATAATCTTTACAGATACAGTGGAGTATCCACATTTACCCTTTACTGAAAATTAGATTCTGAGTTGTTGACATCTGCATGTTCTTTTGCTTTTCCAATACAAACATATTGTTTTACTGAAATGGCTTTATGAACCCAGCATGTTTTCTGTATAGCTAGCCTCATGGAAGATTCTGATATTATGAGTAGTGGATTATGGGTAGGGACCTAGAGGCCGCATTTGTACTAATAAATTAAATAGTGACTAGAAATGTCATCTAGCACTGGAATATGATCATCCGTAGTTTTAAATTAATAGCATGGTCCTTAGCAGACTTCTGGCCCATGTCAGCCATTATTCTCCCATCAGTTGCCAAACGCGGCTACAATACTGCAAAGGACATTCCCAGCAGGCAGCTTGAATGTGCTCACAGTGTTGTAAAGGCCAAGAGAGTTTATTAGTACCATGGTGGGCTACCCCAGGCCAGCTGGCCTGAGCACCAGTGAGCATTCCTGGGCACACCTGGTGTCTGTTAGTGTAGACATGGACTTATTGTCGAAGGTGACATTCTTTCTGACCCTTTTGTCGATACTTCATTGTACACAAAATGTGTCTTCATCAATTAAATACCATCACTTGTCTGCTACATGCAATAAATTTGGGTAAATAGAAAGATTTTATTTTTGACCACTACATGCTGAGTCGTTTTCATGGACACTCACCTTATTAAACATATTAATTCCGGTAATGTCATCTCTCTGTTTGGATTAATCATTTTTTTCACCTCTGTAAACAGCATCTGCTTAAAAAGCAAATTGAAATTTTAGTTGTTAAAGACACAAAGTCATTGAAGAAAAAAGAGAAAATATCCAAATATGGGAAAATATGGACAGGAGCTTGGTTCTGTTCTGTATACTGTCTATCATAGGTTTACAGAATTCAATACATAATCTTATTATGTAATTTTTTTTTTCTGGAAATGGGCCAAAGGCATCATCTTTTAAGCTAACTGCCCATTTTTTTCTCTGTTTACGGACTTTAGGATTCAAAAAGGAAAGCCCATTCTGTTTAAAAACTGACAGGTCTTTTCTGTATTTTTTTGTGTTGGTTTGGAAAAAGAAAAAAATGACATTAATTCACTCTTTACTCCCCATCCCCTATAATTTGAATTAATATGTAATGTTTTAAAAAGATATGTTTGTTGTCACTTTTCATGCTTGATAGGCAAGAAATCAGAAAGAAAATCTGCATATATAACATTAGACATGTCATATTTAATTTATCCAACAGAAATCTCAGCCGTTCTGTAAATGAAAGAGTTCATTAGAGGGGGCATAGAGTAGAAGTTCTTGCTTTACGTATTTTGTCCCTTGTATTCTGCTTTTCTCCTTCCTTTTCTTCCTTAGTGGTATAGTTGTTATGTTTTGAATGCTTTCCAACTAGGAAAAAAGTTTCATCATATTCAGTTGCCATTTTAATATGTCTCTCCAACCCTGACAGAGATGAGTCCTACTCTGAACTAGGTTGGTCACAGAGGAGCATACCACAAGGATATTACTTGCAGCCCAACATCACATGCATTAGACTATTCTTCAAGGTCAGTCAGCTCTGGGGTTAGAAGTCCTCCGCCCTCCTCCCCTGCCCTGGTTTTGTAATTGGTTGGAGTAATGATGTTTGGTTTTATTTGACTGTGTGGGGGGAAGTCTCCTTTTCCTATAGTTTCAGTAAAATCTGCAATCCCTTCTGTGATTTCCCCTCAGTGTATTACCTATCGTTATAGCATCGGTTGGGCTGCTGTGAAGATTATGTGCTCCATGTCTGGTCATTGTAGAAAGACACTTCCTCTTGAAGGAAGAAAGTAATCAAAAAAAAGCATCTGCCAATACCTGCAGCACCAAACCCCTGTTAAGTCAAAAGGAACAAAGAAACTTGAACATCATCTATCACGTAATACAGCAGCTCAGCATGCCTTTTGAATTAGAGCCTATACGCAGGTGCACTTGAAAAATATCCTTTTCAAGCACAAGCTGTTACGGGGTGGGAGTTCAGATGCCACCTTCTGTGGGAGTAAATCTTTCCAGACAACAGCTGAATCAACCGCCCATAGAATTCACGTACCACAGCCTCATAAATCACATTCCTAGGGAATCACCATGTTGTCACCACTGATGTCAGCCTCACTTCTCCGAAAAAAATCACTGTGTCCATGTGCATGTATTCCATTAGCTGGATACAGAGATTATCTGATGCTCTTCAAATTAAAAAAAAAAATAAAATAAAATAAAAAATTACGTTATTAAGAATGTATGACATTCTTAAAAGACAAAATACACTTCACTCACTTTTCACTATGTATCATCTGGTTTATGACTGCAGAGACATTCACTGTAAAGTTTTGTCCTGACAACAATCTATATTTTTCCCCATATAATTACTGAAATTACTACAGTTCAAAGATATCATTCATTGCATCCGGACAGTTTTCATGAAGACTGTTTAAACAGAATTAACCACAAAATTTAATTAATTTCAGAGTACTTTATTTAAACTCAGTTAACTAGCTACAGCATATTCTTATTCATCTTTAAAGTTACTTAAAAGGAATTTAACTTAATTCACTTCTAATGAAGATCTACAAGTATTTATTAGTATTTATTTGATACATTTTTGTTTACAATAGTAGCCGTAGCAGGGCTTGTACTTGTGGCTAAGGCCTTCACAACTGGCAGGATAGAATTGGAGTGCTAGAAATTAAGTTACATTAAACATGATTTTATTCTAAATGTGAAGGAGACATAAAGAGATTTAAACTGGTTTGTATAATATTGTTTCAATAATGTAATTATTGATTTAGTATTAAAGGCTTCTTTTCCAGGTCCCTCCAGAAAGTCTCTAATAGTTAATATTTCAGGAATGGGTTTGCATATTTGCCTTCTTTTTCTTTTTCAACTCTTTACCCTTTGAAAATTAAGAAAGGCCCATAAAAATGAGACAAAAATCTGTGTTAAAACATATTTTATGAGATAAAAGAACACAAGGAACTAAATTAAAATACTAATATTAAAATATAATTTATATGTATTAAAGTTGATTATAATGTTACTGAATCTTTCACATCTTCTGAGGTATTTTACAAAATAAAAGTGTCAATATTCACAATGGTTGTGAAATACTGAACAAGTAAATAGTATTAAGACAGTCCTTAGAGCCTGAGGGTTTATATTTTTTTAACTTTGTCATCAGAGTGAAACAAAAGTTTACAGTGTAGGGACTAATGTCAGGTTTTTCTAAATTGGTTTTAGGTGCTCATTTTAATGGGATCTATATTGAGAGATATTTCAAGTAGACATCTTTTAAAAATCAGGGACATAAAATTTTTTCAAGCCGGACAAAAATTCCTAGGATTTTTTTTTTTCTCAATCTTGACCTAAAAACCTTGCCTTTAAAATCATAATAAAACTTTCAAATGTGGAATAGATTATCTCCAGTGGCTATCTAGACGTGTATTACATGCTCCTTACTGTAATCTTAGGATGACGGAACTCCAAGTATAATATATTCAAGTACCCAGCATTATTCCTGATGAGGTTTCAAGAGAATTATTCTGAGCAGGGAATGTCATGCTTCACATGCATCTGCTTTAGGTTTGGAGCAAAAGCAAGAATGTCTCTTGGTTAGAATGTTAATGCATACATTTTTTCTACTCACTAAAAGGGAGGACCCCTACATACAGTATATCTCGTGTTCTAACAAGTGCAGAATCTCCATGACCAAGAGCAGAAAATTATTCCAGCACAGTACATACTTGGAATACACACCATTCCAGGGCAGTGCAAACAAGCCTGTATCAGATTCAACAATGGAAGAACTGCAACCACTAATTGGGCATCATTATAGAGGCTATCCCTTCTGGATTTTGATACAGAGCCTTGCATACAAAAGTAGCTGTCAGTCATGGAAGTGCTTATACCAAGTCTCTGTGTTTACAGTTATACAGGAGGCTATGGAAAATGCTAACATTTTCTACTCACATTTTCAGCAGCTGAAAATTTTGAACTTTTTTTCTTTTTCAATGTAAAACCATTTTAAAGATGATTGTGTTCAGCAATGAGCCGATTCATCACCATGTTCTGACAGAAGTATACTAAAGGACTCTACAGTGGGATAAGGATCTTCCATTTGCCTGAGTTTAATTTCTTTGAACACTTACCTGAAACAATATTTTCATGTGATCACAGTCACCACAGACATTGAAAAAAAACTAACCCAAAACAAAACAAAACCACCCAGACTATCAGTTCTGACCTCTCTTTTCCTGCCTTTTCCTCATGACAAGTTACATTTAATATGTAAATGAGAAAAAAGTACCATGAAGTTTGCAAATGATCAGGCTGCAGCTTGGTGGGTTAATTGTGAATTAGGGTAAAAAATTTGCAGTGTAACCGATTTCTAACTGCTTCAGAACATAATTTTTGTCTCTGAGCAGCAGGAAAGATAATATATAAAACTGAATTATTGATATAAGAATGTAATAATTTTGACCCGATAAAAAAACTTGTACTTTTATTGAATTTCTGAGTAAAATAATCACTATATTTTGTAGACAAACATCATCTCTGTTACTAGTACATGGAAAAATAGAATCGTAGATGACTTATATTTTTAAAAGACCTCCTGTGTTTTTAGTGGAAAAATGGAGATGAATAGTTTATTTTATATTCTGCTTGGCAAAGAAATGGACCACATTCCCTATGAACCTTGCAGCTCAAACATGTTTCTAATACTTAGCTGTATAAGAGGGAGTCTTGCTGGCTACCACTGGTCTCTGAGAGACATGTCACTCCTGATGCTGAAGACACGTCTCTTGTGTGAGTTCTGTGCTTGAACCATAACAGCTGAAGTAGAGACATGATCTGTTACTCTGAAAAAATATTCTCTGGATCTTTTAACTATTGAAGTGCTTCTGTACCTCAGTTCACTAATTTATCCCACCCCTGAGCTGTCCCTTCTGTCACATTTAACTCAGGTTGGGTTGAGGTAAGGCTGTTGGCACTAGAAATTCACTCTGTGTACACCTTGTGCCAAAAGCTACATCTATGGTACTGGACAGCCTACAAGCTCTCTTGACAGATTATGTTAATTTGTAGAACCAATATGGCCTTTGCGAACAGTTAAAGAAAAATTAAATCTTTAGGACTTTTTTTTTTGTGTGTGTGTGTTGACTATCTTTTAATCCATTTCCTTCCCTAAAAATAATTTTAAAAATCTTTAAAATTCAATAAGTATTCTTATGAAGTTGAACTGTCCTCTTTCCTTCCTTCTGTGCTGTTTTGGTCATTTTTTTTCCTTCCTTTGATGCAGAATTTCCCTGTTTTCTGTAGAAATTCTTCTTTACTTGGGCTCTTATTAGACAAATTGCTTCCTGTATGTATGTATAACATTTCATTTTGTGGAAGGTGCAATATAACAGTACTGGAGTTCCATAGGAAAATGCTGATGTGGTTATTACACAGTTATGGTCAAAGTACACTTTCAGTAAATCATTGCTGTAAAAAGTGAATGTAACAGGATTTAGACCTGTTTAGACCCTCATACTGCTTCATCATTTTTTTTCAGAATTTTTGACCTGTTTCCCACAGTAAATGATTTTTATGTCTACAAAGATTCTTTTGATTACTCTTAAGACTGCCAGCCACAAAACTTCAAGGGACCATCTCTGCAGGATGCTATAACAAAAATAATTTTGTATTGCAGTCACAATTTTGGGGGACACTGGTCACACATAACAAGTTCATATTTCTTTGCTCTTGTCAAAGATGAGACTCTTCAGTATGGTAAGTAATCTCTGACTGCAGACAATACAGTCTGCTCCAGCTGCTGAAGTGGAATGCCCTTATTCAAGAAGCAATTAGTTGCTTGGAATGAAGTTTAGTAGCAGGCAGCTATACACATCAATGGCTACGAATTCACAAGCTGTTTACTAGAATAGGTCACGGACTCAGGCAGAAAAAATAATTAAACAGTACATGCAAACTTTGCATGGATTTGCAACTTAAAATTCATTTTGTTGCCTACTAAAGATATCTGGTTGTTCTGTTAGTTAGTGGGATACTTCAGAGAGAGGGGATGAGAAGAAAGATTTTAGAAGTCAGTAGAAATGAAGAATATAAAAGTCTATTTGTCTGTGTTTCCTGAACCTCTTACATGTTATTTCAGTAGTTATCCTGTGAAGTGTTAATTGCTCACTGCACTTCAGATTTGATTTTTTAGCAATTTGAGGGACTTTTTTTTTTTCTAGTCTCAAAGTAGTTGTCCACAGCATCAGCACAAAGCTGGTAGCACAGAAAACAAGTTTTCACTAGCTTAACATCTGCTTAAAAGATCCCAAAGACATGACTTGGGCTGATGTGATATTTGGAAACGGGATCCATCTTCTTTTTAAAAAAATAAATAAATAAACTATGGCACTCACCTGAGGCAGTACAGATGTTAGTAATCACATTAGTTTTATTCCAGATGAGAAAATGTATTTGCTAAATATCCTGTATGAGACTGTGCTAAAAAACAATCACTACATCCAATAATGAACAGTTCATGTATAGTCAGTGAAATCTTTCCATCAGCTAATTTAAAAATTACAATGCATAGAATTGAGGTAATTTGAGAATTTCATACACAGTGGGATATGCAGACAAATAATCAGAACAGGAACTAGAGAAACGAAATGTGATATTCATGATAATGAGACCCTTAAATAATCCTGGAAGGTCATTAAAGGATGAAAATATGAAGAGTAAGTCTCTGAATAATACCAGTAAAACTTTTCTGCAAGAGAAAATGGTCAGTGTGGCAGAATGAATGAAAGAAGAAAAATAATTTTCTCCTGCATATTCTTAATAGCTAATTAAAAAAATATTCACTCCTTTGAGACATTTGTTCTCTTTTTCTAGACTATCTTTAGAAGCCATTAGATGGAAATTATTTTGTTTCATACAATCAAATAAGAGAGTTCTGAGTTGAGAGTATCAACACTTTCTTAAATTTTATCAAAAAGCCTAATTTTCTTTTTTAAAACTTGCCCACATATAAATTAATCAGGAAAATATTCAAACGAAGATATTAACAGAATTTTTACACTAGAACAAGTGAAAGGTCCAGATAGGTTAGTTTCATGTCATTCCACTGAAATAGTAATAAATATTTGTCTATTTTTTAAATTCAAATGTACCAAGTTTCTATTAGATGTGGAAAAAAAAAAAAAAAAAAAAAAAAGAGGTCAGCTTGTAAACATTCAAAGTTACCTATCTGGGTTCTGGAAGGCAAATATTTCTGTCAGACCTGTTTAACATCAGATAATTTGCTTATTTCTTTTTTTTTTTTTAATTTAAAAAACCCTGTTTATATCCTTTTTTTTTATGTTTACAGTTTACTTTGATGCAAAAGTGTTCTTCTCTTTTTCTTTCTTTTCTTTCCCCCCCCTCATACTGAGTAAGCAGTTCTCTAACAATTCATTTGGGCTTAGATATGGATCTTAATTAACAGGAAAATTGTCAGCAGCCACTAAATCCCTGCTCAGGAATATAAAAGAGTCCCAGTGGCACAGATTTTCTCAATATCAACTTAATGAACTACCACTATCTAAACACACCAGGCGACTGGCAGAGTATATGTCTTTATTAGACAGACTGCTCAAAATACGTTGTGTGAATGAAAAAACTAAACACCATATTCTATCCTTCAGGAAAGATGTAGGCTTATACTAAAAGAGGAATGTAGAAAATGAGCCATACTATAGTCTTTAATAAGAGCAAGTGATAGAGAGAAAAGATTATAGTAAGATCTGACTAATAATCCACCCTAAATATTTTTTTCTATGCTGTCTAGAGGGAACATTAAAACTTTTTATGTTTGGTTTGCTTGTCCTGTCAGTCCAATTCCAGTATCTGTACATAGAGTGAGCTGTATAATAAGCTTCAACAGCCAACAGTCCAATCCTTACTCCTTAACTTGGTAAAAAAGAAGTTAAGTTCAAATCAGGACAAAGAGAAACTTTAAATATTGGTCTTCTATCTAAGGGACCTAAAAACTTACCTGTTGATGTCATGCTCACTTAAAAAGTGCAATAAACTAAAATAAATCCATCATACTTTTAAGGCATTTTTAGGATGAAAAAAAGCAAAACCAAAAAAGCCAAGCTGACCTCAGAATGTTTCCTTATGATGATTTGCTGCCTTGAAAATGACATTTTCTGATTAAAATTATAGTATAGGCATGAGGAGAGACCATCCAATCTACCTGAACTGCATATAGTATGCCCAAGCCACAAGGAAGGTTTCTTTGTGTTACATGCATAAAACACTTTACCCATACTTTCCTTAGCTAAAAGTTATTTAGATAGCTGAAGTCAATTTATCACATAAGGAAAACAATAAAATATAATTCCATAATTATATTTATGAAAGTTGCATTGTCACTCATAGTCACACTTTTATGCCCAGTCTGAATATCCAAACCCCTTTTTTCTTTTTTATTTAGAGTACTAATACAGACACAGATGTACAGGAAGTTCCACCTGAACCTGAGGAAGAACTTCTTTACTGTGCAGGTGACGGAGCACTGGAACAGATTGCCCAGAAAGGTTATGGAGTGTCCCTCACCAGAGATATTCAAGAACTGTCCAGAGGACTATCTGTGTAATGTGCTCTGGGATGACCCTGCTTCAGCAGGAAGGTTGGACCAGATGACCCTACCAGTGGTCTCTCCTAAACTTTAACATTCTCTCATTCTGTGATTCTGTGATTGTAGTTTACACGTTCTGGTGAATTTTACCAAAACTTTATTAAAAAAATGTTGAGCAAAAATCAGCAAAAGCAAAATATCAATCAAAATGCCAATTAAATTTCAGAAGTCATGTGTCTCCTACCCATGTGATTTCGTGAAATTTATCGGGCAGAAAGTGAAAGGTTTCTGCTATACTAATACTACTAAAACTCAGTGTAAAGTTAAAATTGTTTAATATACCCCTAAGAACTACAAGACATCTGGATAAGAGTTCTCTGTTGACCATTTAACCAAAAGTTTATGCCAAAACCCTCTTACCTTGGAGCAGGAAAAGCTCTGAACACCAAATACATCGAAATTAAGTCACTGCAATTCTCTTTCATATTTCCTCATTCATAATCGATCTCCTTTGTAATAAAATAATCCTTACTCTTTATTTGTTCAAAATTCTTTGCAAAACACTATTTAAATGCTACATAACTAACATTCATGAATATTTACCAAGGCACTTGTGTCTAAAGAACATGTTGGTACGAGCAACGATTCTAAGTCTTATACTTTTGATATTATTTTTGAGGAAGCAGTCCTACAAGCTGTCAGCTTCAGATGGTTATTGGTTGCATGCCTTTATAGAAACCATTTCTGTTTTGCAGGTTTCTGTTGTGACAGCCAAGTAAACATGAAAAGAACTCATGCATCTTCCTAAAACTTCACATAAGACTAGAATGAGACCTCACTACAGTTTTACATAGGGAAAGTAAATAACAAAACTTTCCCTTCAAAAGTTAACATTTATCATGGTTTTCTGCAATAAAACTTACTATAATTATATGTTATATTTAATAAACTTTTCACTTCCTGATAGAGAAATTGTAATTATTTGTTTCCATTCCATATCTCTAATGCAGGTGCAAATAAACACATATAAACTCAGCTTCTTGGTAACACAAGTGTTGTCTTATATGAAGGAGTTACTGACCACTAAAGCAAATGAAAACTGTAGTAAATATTTATTAGTTCATAATGTAAAGCTTATAAATTAATATCTGTTTATCACAGTTGGATAAAGGTGAAATTTCAATATCAACTCTAAATTTTCATGTCAGTGATTAGGTAGTTTGAAACATTCCTCTCTGTCCATCATTTATGTACTATTCTAGTTAGACTTGGATCCAGTACGTCACACACAAAACCACTATAAGTGGCTTCTCCATTCATCTTTTCTTCACTGAGTATTTAGTCCAATAAGTTTTGAAAAAATACCTAGGAATTTTATAAACTAGGACAAGTGCACCTCTGAGAAGAAAAGGCATGTTTAATGAGAAATGACTCTGATAGAAGAAAGATAAGTTGTGGAATAAGGATATAGAAAATCATAAAATGCTATGCTGAACACCATCTCACCTACATATTGAATTGGCTAGAACTAACCATCCGTAAGAAGAGCAGTAATATCTTGGCTAATACAATGCAATTTATCTGCAGAGAACTTGGTAATAAGTTGTAAATGAAAGAAATATGTTAATTGAAAGAGGAAGAAATAAATAGCAAAAATAAAAATAATTTTAAAAATGACCAGAAAAAATATTAAATTTTAGTGAGAAAAATGCAGTAAGTAAACCTTCCTCATTCCCAAATCAGATCATGTTCCTCACTCCTGCTATCAGTGCCAGGAAGCATTTTATTTACCTTCAAAAATACACTGGACAAGTAATTCTTTCCTTTTCCTGACCTGCTGGATAAAAACTAGAAAACCAGAAAGTCAGTGGTATCCTGGGCTACACCAAATGAAGTGTGGCCAGCAGGTCAAGGGAAGTGATTCTACCCCTCTAGTCTGCTCTTGTGAGACATTACCTGGAATGTTGTGTTCGTCTCTGGGTTCCCCCGCAGAGGAAAGACCTTTTGGAGTGGGTCTAGAGGAGAGTCACAAAAATGATCAGAGGGATAGACCAGCTCTCCGATGAAGACAGGCTGAGAGAGCTGGGGTTGATCAGCCTGCAGAAGAGAAGGCTCTAGGAATAACTTATTACAGCCTTTCAATACTTACAGAGGGCTTCTAAAACAGGTGGGAATAGACTTGTTAGTAGGACAAAGGGTGATGATTTTGAACTAAAAAAGAGTAGATTCAGACTAGATACAAGGAAGAAATTTTTTATAATGAGGGAGGTGAAACTCCATCAGGTTACTTCGAGAGAGTGCAGATACTCTGTGGAGACATTGAAGATCAGGTTGGACAGGTTGCTGAGTAAGCTGACCTAGTTGAAGATGACTCTACTCATTTTAGGCAGTTTGGACTAGACGACCTATAAAGGTCCCTTCCAGAACAAACCATTCTATGAGTCTGTGTTCGCTTAACTACAATGTATGAACAGTACAGGGGGTATTCATGGGGCTGAGTGTCTTTAAGAATTCTAACAAAGACCAAAAAAATGCATAATCCAGGAGCAATTTTTGTTTACCTTTCCTTGGCCCTTATTCAGCCTCTGTTGCTACAATAGTTGGATGCTAACCAGAACACTATTGTAGGGATAGGTGCAATCGCTCAAGAATTTGTAACAGAAACTAGAACTTGTTTTGCTCAGAAAAGCTGCAAAATGCCTTTTCAAATGGATTAGATGGGTTTTTTCCCTCCTTCCGCATTTCAGAGAAAGTTTCAGGGAGAAGTTGTGAACAGATATCTCTGTGATATGCAGAAAGATAACATATTTGCAGACACGTACAAGGCCTCCTCGTGACAGAGAGGATGGGGGAAGAGAGAGAAGATACAAGAAGCCCTGGAAAAAGTCAGGGCATTGCTTTATGCCCCTGAAAAGCCTGATGGGCTGCATCATAAAAAAGTGGTCCTTGCATCTGAAATAAACCTTTTTTTCAATCCTTCCACTCCCTTAGCATTCTTGGGAAGAATATCTGCATATATTTTCCTTACAACTGTTAATGTATGGGAGTTTACAGTACCCAAAGGCATAATGACACCTTGTTGTTAGATTAATAAATAGTGAATTAGGTCACAGAAAGGCTAAGGCTTTTGCAATAGATAAAATTGTAGCAAAGAAGGAATGAAAGATTTAGTCTTCTAAGTTTTGAATTGGCACACCTGATTCATACTGAGACTGCAGCTAGATTTAGGAAAATAAAACATTAAAAAATTTCCTTACTCTTCCTGAATATCTTTGTCGAAAAAAAAGAAAAAAAAAAAAAGAAAGAAAAGAAGTTGTTAGAAAGCTTCAACATCAGAATTTTGGAGAGGAGGCTGCTGTCTGATTCCTGAAGTGCATTTCAATTTCAGTTCAGCTGTCTTACGCTCTGAACAAGCACATACTGTGTTTCCACAGGGTAACTGTGTCTGTGACCAAAACTTCTGAAATGGATTCTCATAGGCCCCAGTTTAGAGAAACACCAACTGATATGCCAGCTCCCCACATCCCACAGCTGTAGCACCGCATAACTGATATCATACCACTCAAGTTACAGCGACTACTTAAAAGGTATGTAAAGTATAAAATTATTTGCCTTGATCATAAGGACAAGTCTTCCCAAATCCAACAAAATGAACCATGATGAGTTGTATGAGAAATAGAAACAGCAGACATGAATAAGAACAAATATTTCCTGGAGGCAACAACTGAGATAAGAATATAGTCAAAATAATTTTTTTTTCAAGTAATATTGAAGTAATCACCCGACTGTGTTGATGTTGATGATTCTTATATGTCTTGAGTTGTTTCCTCATTACCTGTTCAGAAGTATGAAATATGAAACATTTAACAGTTTCTTCTCAAACTGAAAAAAGCCCCCACCAAAACCTAACTCCAAATCAAAGTTACACACCAATTCTAACATTCTGTTCATTTCAGATATGAGGAAAAAACAAATAAAACATTTCACATAAACTCCATTCACTATGAACATAGTCTCAATTAACTACAGCAAACAAGCAGATTTTGATGTCTTTTCATCCAGAGTTGTAACAACCAAAACTGCCTTATTGAGACAGAGGTTTTTTTCTTTATCCAATTGATAATCCATAACAGAAGTTGAGCTACCAATTTCAGTATTATATATGAAATTGTAATTGCCTAAATTTTTTAAAGAATCTCTGAAGCCTTGAGGGAATAACTTTTCCACAACGAAAACTCTCTAAGTTTTTGGCAAAGACAACATTAAACCAATATGTCATCAATTTTGGCTCTCACAATTGTGACACAAACATACACATGGCCTGCAATCAATTTTAAATCTTCTGTTTTTAAAAATCTGTCCAATTGTGCTACTATCTGCAATTCTTTCTGACTGTATCAAATTAACAAAAGATTTTTATGAAAAATAGAACAACCACCAAGCACATTGCTACAAAAAATTTCCTAGGCGTGAAGAGCAGTTAGTATGGAACCATCTGGACTGCTGTAGTCAGTGGTCATTCAATTGAATCTCTAAATATATTTGGTACTTTCCAGTAGGCTCCCTTATGAACTTAAAGTTTTGTATGAACTTCATCCAAATCCTGCTACCTTAAACAGTTAAAAAGAAACCCAGCCAACCAATCAACTAAACAAAAAAACCCCCAAACAAACAAACAAAAAACACTAACACCACCACCAGCGCCCCCAGATCAACAAAATCCAACCAAACAACCAACCAACAACAACAACAAAAAACCAGTCACCAAAACCAACAAACAACCAGATGCATAGTGATGTTACTGACGTAACACCCGGTACAGATCTGGGTGCAGAGATCAGATGTTTTTGTTAGGCAGGTATGATCCAGGTCTGGTTTAGAAGCTGTATGTTTTCACATGGAAAAGAGAGAGGTAAGAACTACATCTACTGCCCCCAAGAATCCTCATTTATGAATTAATTAAGCTCCATCATAAACACAGTTCTCTAGTTTGTTCCTACTATTCCTATTAGAAGACTGGTATGGAACATGACTCTTAACTGGTTTAGAGATCTCTTAATTTATGCCTGTTGGGGCTCACCAATTTTTTCTACAGTGGCATACTGAGAACAGAGTTATAATTATAAAAGGAGGTAATTCTTCAAAAAATTTAAAATGTTGACCCACCAGGGTCACCCACCAGCTACACGACTCTCCAGTTTGTTTCTCTACACCTCATCCCATCTCCCTTCCTCTAGAAATTAAGGTCATTTATTTCTTCCTATCTATTATCCTGATTCTTTGTGATGATGTCTGTCAACTTTGTGCCATAACTAAAGTTTAGTAGTGCAAGGTTATTACAAAAAAGACAATCCTTTAGGGATATCCTTTTTTACCCTCATACTCACTAAAATCTAAAACAAAATCAACCTCAGTACTGGTTTTAAATGATTTACTACAGTAGTGACTTTCTTCTACTTAATCTGTCAACAAAGTCACGAGTCTCCAGTTCTTCTGCTGTGTTCTGTGTCCACTATTACATGACAATATCAATAATAGAATCAACTATGTTTGCTTCATCTTCAATGAAAAATGTTTTCTGTGGCTTAATTTACTTTTCTAAATAGAACTTGCATTTTTATTTCAATTTACTATTTTTTTTTAATTAAGGAATATTGTGTCATATTGAGATCAGACAAACCTGTTCCTTTCAACCCACTTTCCCCATCTTTTCTCTTTTATAGTCAGAGAACAAGACTATTATGTTGAGACAAAGATTAAGTCAATTTTCCAGATATTCTATATTTGCAACTTTCTCTCACAGTTCTTGGAAATTCCGTGACTTTACTTGACTTTCCTAGCTTAAGTGCACTATTCTCTTCAAGTTTTCACTGCTTCGTGTAGCTCTCAATTCTTTACTTTTGTCTGCAATAACCATTGACATATCTATACAAATATTTTGCAAAGTATTCATCTATTTCTAGGGGTACTGACAGATTATCAGCTATATCCACCTCTTCCATAATGCACTGCTGTTTCACTTTGGTTTTCCTTGCTCTTTTATAAATTTCTACACCTAAAGAGGTTTTTCTTTTAATTTCTTTTTTACGGTATAACTCAGTTTGAGTTCTGGATATTTTCATTTTACCTCTAAACTTCCTGACCTCTGTTGCTTTCTTATATACTTTCTGAAGCAGCTGTTTATCCAGCTGAGCCAGAAGTCCTGTCCTACAGTATGTCCCCTTAGTCTGAGTTACCAATTCTAATTATTCTTTGATTACTAATGTTTCAAATAAATTCATAGCTTAATTTTATTCTCCAATATTCTCAACCCAATTGATTCAGTCGAGTTAGTAAAAGCAACTTCCCTTATTTTCTTAAGTCTGGCCTTTTGAAGATAAAACCCCAAAAGTGCTACTTGTTTGAATTTGTAAGTCTTAAATTAAACTGAATCTTTGGTTATTCAGATGAATAATTTTTAATTGTTTTGTCTAACTAACATGTATGTCTTCTGTCATCACAAAAATAAAATTACACTCTTGTCTTATAGGTCTTAGTCTTGATTGCATTGATCCCACTGCTAGAAAAATAATCTAGGAATAAACTTTCTGGACAGTCAGGTGTTATTCTGTACTCATAGAAATTTGTAATAAATAATTCAATTTCACTGTCAGAATCTTTGGTTTATAACTTTTCTATAGGTGATAAATTTCAGGGGAAAAAGAAAAGTAGAGCTACTGAAATGAATTATGAATAAAATTTTGTTTGTGAGGATGAAAACAGAGCTCTGTGAGATGCTCATTCTATTGCATGTAAGAAGGACTAAAGACAACACTAAAAAGTTCAAACTGATATTTGGAAGATTTTGACTGTAACAAAAGGTAAAACTATGCCTCTTATTTCACAGACTTCCAAAAAAAAAAAAATTCAAATTGTAAAGCATGAACACTTCTGTGTCTTATCCCCTCATTAGAGTTCTCTGCATTTCCTATTGAAAAGTGGACTGCTGGGGGACTGCTTACAAGGGACACTGATAATACCATGTCAAAAACATGAGCTATAGAAACATGCTACCATCATGCTATCCTGAGGAAAATACAGTTTGGGCTTCCCATGGCACATACAATCTGTATGATAGAATTCACACCAAGATAAATGAATGTTTTCAGATGCTTCCTCTGATAGAGACCTTTCTTAAATTAGTTTGTGATTATAAGAAAATTAGACTTCAAAAAGCAAATCAGTAAGTCTTGTCTGGGAGAGGATGCAGTGGTAGCTTCATTAATCTACTTGAAAAAGTAGACCAAAATTTCTTTATTCTACAACGTGGTTCTTATTTTTAGGAGTAGGGTAAGGGGTACCTGTCCTGCTTTGAAATGAAAATAATCAAGTATCGTAGTAATCCATCACTTAATTTATTAATTGAATTTTAATGAATGACATTTGTTTTAAATGAAAACATGTGAAACAAAATAGACTGATTGTCTGTACTTCATTCCTTGGCTAAGTATGACATGGTGTTATAGTTTTTAGCTGTGACTCCCTAGAAGCATAATACCAATAAACTGCAAGCCTTCTCTATGGTGAAAGGTTGATTCAGTCTCCAAATATAATCATTCCTGGCATTGTACTTGAAGTCACTGCCAACAGTATCAAAAGATATATTAGTTTTAGTCTTCAGTTTTTCTGCTTCCCTGGGACCTTGGATGTCTCAAACTCTTCTCATTTCTGCTTGAAGTAAAATTAAATCCTTTCAAAGGAGGAAAGATGTTTAGACAAATCCACTGAGTTAGCTTGTGCTGTTTTCTCATTTAACTCACTTTCCGAGCAGTTTCCAAAATTGTGCGTTTTTCATCCTCTAGGAGTGTTAAAAAGAACTGAATCTTACTTTGTGTAAAGAAGCTGAAAACAGCTCACTCTGAGATTAACCTCCTGCTTTGCAAGTTTGAGAGAAATGCTTTAAAGGCAGAAAAACTAAATGTTCACTCAGACGGAAAAGAAAAAACAGTGTAGACAAATCCAAAGGTAAGGAAAAGGTCAGGAGGTAAAAAATCCAGATATTCTGTTAAGATATGTCAAATTATGCTCAACAGTATTTCTCTTATATGAGAAATACTACTACCTTATCTGTTCTTAAATACGTTCATAAATATGTATGCAAAGAAATTTTAATAAATTACACAAAGAAATTTTAATAAATTACACAAAGAAATTTTAATATACTATTTATCATTTTAAATGTCTCTAGTTCTGGATCTATGTGGAAAATCATCTCCCTATCTGGAACAATATTCCTGATTCCAGGTAATTATTCAATACTGATGGACTGATAATTTTCATAGAAGAGTACCAACTATCTCAATTTATTTCTTCTAGGAACTGACCTGTGAGTTATTCACCTCCACATATATTTGTATCATTCTGTATTTTCAGCTGGTTCTTGAAAAATATATGACTAGTAGTATTTCTTTACCTTGATACATTCACTTTCAAATCCATAAGAAGTGTTCTGAAGAACTGTTCAAACAATTCTACATCATGGACAAATGGAAAGGTATTTGATTTTATTTTTATTTTAGATGAAAGGATGTTCAGTTTATCATCAAAGGAATCAATGTCACTTTGTGCCAGATTATAATTGATGTACCTATGATAAAAAGAATATGAGTCTATTTCATAGGCTATTATGAGACAAAAATTGTGACCATTAGACACCACAATTATGAGAAGTTCATAGACTGCCTTTCTTAGCTATTTGTTACTGTTCATTGCAAGAAACACCCAGTTACAATAACCAAAATTAATAAAATACATTGCAAAACTGGTTACTTTAAAATTAAGCATATTCTCACTTTTTATTAGAATATTAGCTTAACTTTTGCAGTGAGCATTAATCTAGGTAATTTTCTTTTCTTTTTTTTTTTTTTTTTAATACATTTGGGTCTAGAAATTCCATTCCAATCTGGCAAACATCTTTAAAATAGCAAAATGGAATTTCAAGATATACCTTTGTATTCTAAATTTCTTTTAAAACTAGTTGGAAGATATCCATCCTGTCTTATGTATTCATATTTATAAATGATAAACATTAAATTAATGTAAAATATGAAATGATACACAAGAAGATAAAAAAATGAACAGTATGAAACTCAATTATGCAGGCTAGTTTCTCAATTTTCCTTTCAAATATCACTGTAATTTGTCTAATGAAGGATTATAAAGCCATAGCTGAATTTATTAGTTCTCAATGCTTCTTCTTCAGTGAATCTAAGGGAAGCAATCACATCAACAGGCATATACCCAGGCAATGGAACAGGGAAAAATCTCAGTGTTTATAGTCTTTTCTGGGCATGCGTGTGAGGAATTAAAAATAAGAATGCTACATGAAAACAATCTACATTTTCAGATAGAAACATGTTTTAGGTTACGCAAGGTAGAAGTGTCAAGCTGATCTGGATGAAGAATAACACAGGAGCAACAATAAAATTGAGTCCTAATAGCCAAAAAGAAGTGTCATCGTGAGTGTCATCACTGAACAATATTGTCCTCTACAGCTGGTTAACTACATCAGAGCATCACCCACAGACTGGCCAAATCATCTTTATGTCATGATATTCTATAAATCTATCAACTATGTAAGTAAGATTAGTCAGTTTGAAGTGTCTCATCACTTTAACCAATATTCCAGGTTAACAGATCATGTCCAAACTGTTAGTACTTCATATATACTCTAATAAAAGTTAATCAATATATCCAAAATATGACTTTAAGTCTGTAAATTCGTCATTGATTATACATGTCACTTACTTCTATATAAATATTTCAACAGAATTAAATTAAAATAACACTCTGTGCCAACATCTGTCCCTTCCCACAGGCTTAGCTCCTGATCCATTTAATGATCTTGTTTCAATTCAGTAACCTGGCAACCCAAGCATCTTTGTAAAACGTACTTTATATTACTTTTTGCCTACTGACATGTCTTCAGAGGTGAGGTCTAATCTAAGTACCTCAGGATAAAGAAAATGAAATAACATCTAACTTTGCACTCATAACACTGAAGTAATTTTGTGGACATTATTAACCATTTTTGCACCCTTTGATCCAAGTATCAGCTACCTGGTGTGCATACATGATTTCATTTTAAGGAGAAGTGCTCTTTGCTACTGCACTGGAGTTAAGTTTCAGTATAAATTACTGCAAAGAGTTACGTTATCTGAATTTAAATTCTGACCCCAATCACATTTCAGCTCTAGTAAAGGAAAAGTTTTTTTTTAATCTTCTCATGGATGAGAAATCTAGCAATTAGGAACGTATTTTGAAAAGAAAGAGAACTAAATTTAATAGCAAGAAAATACTATTTCTAGAATTCTACTTTATGCTTAAGGAAAAAAAAGTGTTTCCATATGTGAATAAAGCTGTACCTTATTGATCAGATTAAGCTATTTTAAACTGTTCTTTTTAATTACATTTGATATTAAAACCTATTATGTTGTTCAAAATGTCATTAATACGACTTGTCAAACTTTTGTATTTAGTAAGATTTGGTGATGAAATTTGAAATTAGCTTTGAACAGAAATACTTAAGAACAGCAGCTCCGAGTCACTACAATCTACTTGTAATTCCCTCTTCAATTTTCGTGTGCAGGCAAATCATGGAGTGCAGAGATGCTCAAGCCCACTGTCAGAATGCAAGCCTGAGGCAAGGTGACATGATTAGGATGAGACATGATATATGAAATCAGAGAAAACATATGCAAGAAAACATACCTCACTTTTGGACAACATCATAGAACCATACCACCCATGACAATCACCTTTCTTGGTGTTAATTTTTCATTATATGCATAGTATCAAGATGAAAGAAGTCATTTTTCTTTCACTATACCAGACAGGGAAGGTCTGTCTCACTGTTATTCACAAACTCAATAGCTATTCTTGCAGGTTGTTTATAGGGCAGTCTAAGAGTATTGTTCTCAGATTCTCTAACAGGTTCTGTGACTGAAGGAAGCAGCAGCTTTTTGTACTCCTTGTCCCTTCTTCTGGTTTCAGATATCCTATGTCAAAGGGCAAACTTCATTTGTCCATACCTTTTAAGTTTGCATTTCTTCTGCTATGCTTTCGTGTAGAATTACACTGCATAGATGAACGAAGTAGCTGCACAATTTCAGCCCATGGGGAAGTTGTTATATTCACAGTTTTCTTTTCTCACTTGTAATTAACTCCAGAGAGAAAACATACACATTAATACATATTCTGTCATTTGCAGAGCAGATGTCTAATCATGAAGGCAGTCCCTACGCAAAACTCCCATTGAAGCCAGTCAGAGTCATGCCTATAAGTGGACAACAGGTCACGAGTAGATTTACTTTCATATAATTTTTATGCATTGACAGAATGTGTTTACTTTCTAATACATTACAAAGAGTGATGGGTAAACCACAAAATTTCTCAACACTTGGAAAAACACCAAAAACTGTGGATGCTCTTTTGAATCATATTCCAACTGTCTAAAGCCACTTGATTCTCCACAGCTGGGCTAGAAGATTTACAAGGTTAGATGTTTCAGCACTTCTGCTTCCCATCCTAGCCAAGTGGAGATGGTTTAAGTTGGAAAACGAGGAGGAAGGGAAGGGGGAAAGTCAAAAACAAGACCATGGCAAGCAGTAGATATAAACTAGATGTTCAAATATTTACCAGTTACTCTGAGATACCAGTAAAATTCTGTTCTTAACATGGGTATCCCAGTTACTCTGGCCCCAGATCATGTGACACGCTTTTTTCTCGGTCACATAATATGTAAAATACTCATTTCTAACCTAGATAGTAACTTTAGATCACAATCAAACAATTTGGTCTGACAGTAGGACGTCTGAGTTGGTCAATCTGTAACTAATTGCTAATCATGACAGAAATGAGACCGAGTCTCAGTTTCATCTTAGTTCCCCTGAAAGTAATACAGAAGAATGTTGAAACATTATTCACCTTCCTTTTTAACGATTATATTCTTCCAGCTGTTGGAAAACAATGTGGCTCCTGGGGAAAAAGTTGTCAAATTTTTCATGGAACCCACTGTATCAGTCACTTTGCATATCCCATTTTCACATTCACATGTTAATCAACCTGAAGTTCAAATAAGCCAGACTGAGTTGTATCTGCATTCTGATTTTAATACCATTTTTCTTGATGACAGAACTATGCATCAGATGCCACGTGAAAGTAAATATTGCACTAGATTAGTACTTTCTTTCTAAATGATATTGTACTGTCTCTTGGCCAGATGTTAGGAGGAACTTAATCTGAAGCTTATCCTAGCAGGTGCTGATGATTTTATTCAAAACACTTATGCAAGCAATCTGGCTGGCTGCTTTAAAGCTTCATTGCAGATAAAGAAAAAGTTCAGAGTTAAAACAGCTGCTTTTAGTTCCATTGCCATCAATTAGAGTATTTCAAAAAAATAAAAAAACAAAATCCCACAATACACTAATTAGTTCTTTTAATACCTAAGCACTTCTTATACTAAACATTTCAGTGAAACTATTAGCATTAACAGATTAATAATAATAATAAAAAAGTATGTTTGTGTATTTAATTTATATATGTTTAATTTAAAAACAATTTTTTTCAGAAAAGCTATCCCAGCTGTCAGGCAACAGCAGGAGTGGGGCTGCTCTCAGATGGAGATGAGCCAGGAACCATGATTACCTCAGCACTCCAGGCTGGGCAGTGATGCTCCCATAGGCTTCAGTCCCACAGTGCCTGATCAGGGGTGGTGGTATCAATAGGTCCAAGTGACCAATCCAGACAAGACAAGGCAATGAGTCAGCCCATCCGGGAAGATCAGTCAAAAATGTCAGGAGACTGGGCTAGAGGCAGGAACAGAGATAAGGCTACATATAAGCTGAGCCCAAGTCCAATTCAACAAGTCCATCCCGGAGGGCAGAACAGTAGGTAACAGAACATGTGTACATATAGCATCACTTGGAAAGGTGGGGGTGTTTAGACTCCACTTAAATGGAGCCCAAAAATCCACAGAGAGGTCCCAAGTGAGGTTCTTCAGCACAGACATGGCCTTTTGGTGCACTCTGGGACCTAGTAGTTTCAACTACAATGCACTGAAATAAGTATGTCACATGTCTTTGAACCCTTGTGAAAAGAATATCAGTGGCACTGCATTTTCAAGTATACATTTTTTCAAAGTTGGGGAAGGGGTAATACCTGGGGCACTATACGAGGCAGAAAGGGAAGCTAAGCACTTCTGAAAAGATTTTCTGTGCGGCTGACTCTGCCTAATCACAACTAAAAAAACTTGATAAGCTTACTCCTGTCTCTCCAGTCATTTGACTCTACAGACATACACTGAATAGGTCATGGCATTTCCAAGGAAGTTATATAGCCTAACTGAACCCAAAACCAGCTCCTTGTAGCCCGGGGGTGGGAGGGAATTTTCATACCTAGAGCAGATAGTACTGTCTCAGACATGTTGAGAGGAAACAAGAAAAGATAGGGGATAGAAATGGAGAATATGAAGGATAGAAATGGAGAATTATGAAGGGAAACAAAAAAAAAAATCTTTGAACATTAGCAACTAACTATTTTTACATAATAAACTGATACAAGGCACAAATACAAATCAAAGTAATACTGTCTGAGCTCAAAACTTGCCTTAAAAATCATTTATCAATGAATTAAGAATTATTTCCTCAGATAAATAAATTACTTATCTTAGGATGAATTAATGTAGTGAGATTTAAATGAAATATGTACTTTAGTTAAAACTTTTCCCACATTGGTCTCCAGCTGCCATGTATCTGCACTCTCCAGTGTCAACTCATGCTACAGTTTTTCCCCACTGCGGGGGCCTTAATAAGATTTCTTTCCTTTATTTAGTTACCTAGGTTCCTAAAACTTGCAAGATTTTCATTATTTTTGAATATCCCACCACTCTCCTACATGTGAACTGAAACTGGCAAATGGGTTCATACTTTACTGGATGCAGACATTAAGAATAACATGACTACATAAACATTATTTCCACAAGAAAACAGGTAAAATAGTCTAGCAACAATACCTGGAAAGTTCACTTTAATAGTATCATCAAAATAACAATGGTTTGGGTTCTTTTTTTGAGTCTTCTTCATAGAATTTTTGCTCCTTTTTTCCATAAACTTAAGTGACAGCTCAGTTAAATTGGCTTTTATTTAACAGATGTGTCTCAAGACACTCCTATCTCTCCAGTTTATAATGGATAAAATAATTTTGTAGATTTTATACATTTGTGTGTATAAAACGTGTTTCTATGTTTATAATCAGAGACATGGATAGATTAAAACTAATCCTCAAGGTAAGAAAAAGTAATATACTCTTTGAATGTTGAAAACTTTTATGTTCAGTGCTATATATATGAAATACACTCTGGACATAAACTGACATAAACTAAGTCTATTATTACCTTCCATTTTTGTACATGAGTCACTTCCCTTCTTTCTCCCTCCTCTTTCTCTTCTACCAGCTCAGTTACCTAGCATTTAATTTTCAGGAAGAGTTAAATCAACCAATTAGTGTCTTATGATGCAAAGAAAACCCAAAACACTGAAGTATTTGGTTCAGTCAATATAATTCACTGTCTCATTTAAAACAGAGAGAATCGTGCAGATTGAAAGGATCCTAAAAGAAAAACTTGTATTACACACTAAAATTTTTGGAAATTACAAGATTTATTTCAGACAAAACTGCAATCTTTTATTAGCACATTAAATCTTTTCATCCAAGTGAAAATTTGACCAAATTGTTATTAAAGGTTTTTTAGGATAAAGACAAGGTTTGTTGTTGATTCACTCAAAACACCCAGTCAGTGTTAGCTAGACTCAAATTCCTGTTAGGAACTACTACATGACTTGAAAATAGAATAAATTTGGGACTGAAGGAAAATAACTAATGGAATGACGAAAAATGCTTTTTCTAGATAAAGATAGGCAAATTAATTTTAAATTTTTAACCCACTTGAACCTGGGCTTGAAATGTCAGCTCAGGCTTGAGTGACTGAAATTTTTGCTTTTCTAAGGAAAGAATGAGATAAAGGGAGGAATGACAGATAAGAAGCTATGTAAAAATATGGAGTAAGAGCTGGAAAAAGATAGTAGGCACAGCAAAGTAATTATATGAATTCATTTTAGAGGTTTTTAAAGGAAAAAATTCTGCATAGAATAGTATTTGTAGTGAAAACATTAAGTTCCATATAAACTGAGATTGAAGTCAGTTCATTTACATGCTCATGTCTATCTCATCTTTCCTCCAACTAAATCAAACCATTTTCCCAGGCATTTTTGAAAACAATATATGGGAGATGTACTTAAAACTAGCTTCACATAAAGTAAGCATCCTTCATAGTACAGCTCTTTTCACGCTTGAGTAAGAACTTTTCATTCTCTCTCTCTCTCTTTTTTTTTTTTTTTTTCCACATCTGGGCATTTATTTTCTTAATTAAAAGGAAATTGTACTGTTGTGAGCTAACAGCTTGTGCACTGATTTTTTTTTTAGTGGAAATTTCTATTTTTGAATCTAGTCAATACAAAAAGCAGGAACATTTTTATTGAAGAAAAAAAAAGAGGGAAGGAAAAGGGAAAGGGAAAGGGAAAGGGAAAGGGAAAGGGAAAGGGAAAGGGAAAGGGAAGTGGAAAGGGAAAGGGAAGTCTCCACCACTGGGGATATTAAAAGCAGGTTATGAAAATATCTGACAACCATAACATAGTTGAAGTCTATTTTGTCTTTGGATAGATTTGATAAATTCCCAGTCTCTTCCAACAGCCCTTTCTATGACTGTGATTGGGGAGTAGCCAGACTGACATCTAAGAAGGTTTCAGTCTAAAATATCTTAAACCACAGGATCCCGATGTCTTATATTTTAACATAATGTTTGTACTAACATGTTTATAATGTTTATACTAACATTGGTGCGAATAATCTTTTTTAATTTGTCAGTACCAGGAAAATAATCTCAAAAAAAAATGAGTGAAATTAAACTTTTTTTTCTTATCACTGAAGAGACAGTATGATTATTAGTACTGAGATTTTTAAGCAATGTTTCTTGAATTTATGTGATTTTGAAATAATTCATTAGTGTTCATGGGCACTGACCGATCTAAAACTCATTCAGACATAATGAAGTTTGTAATTTCTATGACCTAATATGACTTTAATAACAGCTATGTGACATTAATCTATCCATTATGCCGTTACCACATCAGCCTTTTCACAGAAAAAAGCTTCTGCACTGGTATTTGACTGTGATGCTAATAGGAATATGTTCACTGTTGTCATTCTCACAACTTTGATATAATAATAATAATCTCATTTATGAAGTTCTTTTCTTCCTTTGCCCTTTCAAAATACTAAGACATGACTAGCATGATAAATAATAACAAAATCAAAATTTCCTAACTTTGGGAGAATGGAGAAGTCTGTGTGTATGGGAGGTAAACAGAATGACAAGACAACACAGAAAATAAGGGGGGAAGGACAGAGAGACAAAAGAGCATGTATATTAAAAAAGAAACAAGATAAATCAGAGTCTTCATCCTAAAATGTGAGGGTCTTAGGCACTCAGCCTAGAAGAGCAAAAAAACAAACAAAACCCCAAACTACGACGGTCTTCAGGTAAAATGACATGGAAAACAAAACGATAACTGAATGGCCTCTTTTTCCTGTGGCTGTACTCTGTCATACTGCTGTAAAACTGAGCTATTGTTGTTTAGCTGATGCCTGAAAATTTGTATTGAAAAATTACATTGTTGTTATATACTTATAACTTGCTGTGTAGAAAAGGTCCAAATAAAGTGAAAGTGGAGGGGGAGGAAGGAGGAGGAGAGTTAGACAGGAGAGTATTCCTCATTTACCACACATCATTTTTGTTGTATTTAGTCTGAAATGGAAGTGTATGTTGGGTGAAGCAAGGCTGGTTGCAGTAAGGCTGATATTATGGGCTGTCCAGTGTCTGCTGGGAGCAGGGACTTCACGGGTCCCTCTGACATCAGCTGCAGCAAATTCAAGTAATGCAAGACCACGACATGAAGATTGTTAATGTAATCTAGATTTCTTGCTTCTGGTTTGCCTATCGACTCCTCCATTACTTTTGTAAAGTTGCCACCATTACTCACTCCTGCTTTCACTATTGCCCAGTGATTAAGGAGTCAGTCAGCCTTGCAACAGCCTTGAGTCTATCTTGTGCCAAAAATTAAGTGTGAACTATTTTAATAATGCATTTTCTTATGATTTCTTTTGTCAATGTGTTTTTAAAGTTGCCTGTTAATTGGTTGTATTCCCAACCCTCATATATATATAATAACATATTTGGTCTCTTCATAAAGACCCTGCAAGAGGAATTAAGAGATAGCAGGCTTTGGTTGGGATAAAGTTAGTTTTCTTTCTAGTAGCTGGTACAGTGCTGTGTTTTGGTTTTAATGTGGGAATAATGTTAATTACACACTGACTGTAAAATTGTTTAAGTTGGAGAAGACCTTTAAGACTCTCCAGTCCAATCATTGTTGTCTGTTTGAGTTGTTGCTCAGTAGTGTTTACCCTTTTCAGTTTCCCATGCTCTGTCAGTGGTGAGGTGCACAAGAAGCTGGGAGGGAGCACGGCCAGGACAATGCGCAAACTGGCCAAAGGGGTATTGAAGACCCCAGAACTTCATGTTCAGTGTAGAAATGGGATGGGCCAATCACTGCTCATGTATGGGTTGGGTCAACAGGTGGTGAGCAATTGTATTGTACATCCCTATTCCTTCTCACTTTTTGTATTATTATTATTATTATTATTATTATTACACTGTTCTCTCAACCTCAGGGTTTTACATTTTTCATATTCTTCTCCCCATCCCACCAGGGGCATGGAAGGAGTGACTGAGAAGCTGCATGGTACTTAGATGCTGTCTTAGGTTAAATCGTGTCAGCAGGAGATCTTTACTTTAGAAGATAATCTTCAAGTCTAAATGCTTGCTTATAAAACCTTGACAAAATTAAACAAGTAATCTGTATGATGTCAGAAAGTAAAGGGATAGTAAAAAGAAACACAAGCTATTTTTTTTTGATGTTTCTATTTTTAGGCAGGTCCTATGGTTATCAGGTCTGACTCATAATTTTGAATGGTTGAAATCAGCAAGGACGTCAACATAAAAATCTTTCCAATTTCGAAAGTAATATTCTGATTTTCAAAGTGTTTGTTCGGACAACCTGTTTTGATATTTAGTCAGAATGTTTATTTGTTCATCTACTGTTGTGTGTTCTCTAATCTTCGTTCGCGAAGCCTAGCCATGATGATGACTGTTGTCTATAAACTACTAGATTACTAGATTTTAGTAAAGAGTGTGTTCCTTTTCTTAATAAATTATCCTTACTGCTATGAGAGTACGGGAGAATTTTAAAAGATTTAGATGTCCTGTTGATGTGAATGCATTATATATCTACTCTTTTGGTTGTGTAAAAGTTGTTGATGCTTTTCATATGATCCCTCGGTCAGCTGAACTTTATCTTTGAAATAATTATTCCTCCAATAAAGGTTGCCTTGTTCTTGGTGCTCCCTAGTTTCACTTTGGAGAAAACATGTCCCAGTTTAATGAAAACCATCACATCACACTGGGCCACTTGCACCCAGACAGCATACAAATGTGAGAAAGTGATGGGAGACAAGACATCTTTTTCTTCTCTTTCCATCCCTGTATCTGAGATACCGAAAGAATCAAGGGAGGGTCTAAGCAGTGGGGAGTGTGACCTTATTTTGTTCAGCTGGTAGTGATGGTTAACATGGTGGGGATACTGCAACTGTCTCATGAAACAAGACATTTTACAGCAAAATGAAACAGAGAAATTTAAATCGCTTTCAGGAATAGTCTAGACAACAGGATATTCACAGCATGTATGGAATTAGTTGCTGAGACAGAGCTTGCTCATAGCTGTATAAAATACAGACCATATTTTAAGTCAGTCTGAGGCAGTTAAGAGTAGAACAAAACACAGGACTTTTGCCTTACTTTGACTTGTAATGCATCCTTTTCTTTCAGCTCATCTTATTCCTTGTCTACAGCAACAGACTGTCCATTGACCTGTACAGAATAATTACACCATACTATGACAGGGAACAAATTACTATTTCTAAATACCTGTGAAGTGTCTGCATTGTAATTAGAGTCAATTGACAGTAAAATTTCTTATTTTTCTGTGCAGGATATATCTATCCATTGAGATTTTTAATACTTTGTATTTTTGTTCAACAAAAATAATGAAAAATACTTAAAATAACCCCTTGAATGCACGTATGCTTGAGCAAATAACAAACAAATGGATCAGCTCATTTACTGACTTCTCATGCATTTCCTACAGTAAATCACTGTCAGCAGATTTTTTTTTTTTTTTTTTTTCCAAGAGANNAGGACTTTACAAAGGTAAAGCCTGTTGGGCGGTTTTTTTTTTTTTTTTTTTTACCAAGAGATAGATTAGTGTTAGAAAGGAGAGTTCACATTTAAACAGAAAACTATTCACAGCTACATTTACCGTTTTACAAAAAGTGGGAATGGGAAGGTAGAAATGGAAGACAGGAAAACACTGAACTGTTTAATCTCTCTTGGCTTTCTGCAACAAGGGACTGCATCAATTGCAAAGAACTTCTCCATTTATACTTAATTCGATTGAACTACATGTGACATTAAGTAGTTTGCAATATGTGAAACTTTTTGTTCAGTGAAGTCACTTTTAAAAAAGGACCTTGATTTCTTAAAAAATAGGTATGAAATATTCAGTCTAAAATGGGGTCACAACATCAGAGGAACATAGTTTGGAAGTATGCAATTATCAGTAGAATAGTATTGTAAATGGGATTTGATACACTATGAAGTCAGCAATGTAATGTCAAGTCTTGTTCAAACGAACACAGTTTTAGTTTAAAGTGATATTATATTAATAGAGTATGTTGTATCTTCAGTGTCATTCATAATTTAACAAGCTAACAGCACCTTGCAGACATAGTCATACATAACAAACAGGTTTTTTTGTCTAGATTTTGGACTGCTTTTAAAAAATATAAGGAAAGTACCAGTTCTGGTGGTAGGCTAAGAAGCTAAAAAAAAAGTGTAAGATGCATAGCATAAATTTTAAAAAAATTGTTCCAAGGATTGGAATTTTTACATTGCATTATGTGGTAAGGAAAACCTGAGTAGAATACTTTGCCAGAACCAACCATCAAGTAGACAAAAGCTGTCCTGATTGGCATAGGGTGTGGGTTTCTATTTTTTCAATGATATTGGTAATAAACTAATTTTCCCGTTGTAAATACACCGAATTAGATCCTCATGTTCTGTGGGAATACAGTTTCTCTATCAGTTTCAGTAATCAAAAGCTGATAGACCAAAGCACTGTGTATGTATGTATGTATATGTGTGTGTATGTTCGTAGGTATGTACTTATGTATGTATGTAGGTGTCTTGGAGCTGGGGGCTGCCCTGGGTTGGTCACAGCTGGTTTCAGAGAGCTCCAATGCACCCACCACAGAGCATGGCTGAGCCCACAGCTGAGGTGGGGTCACCTCTGGGAAAATATGTTTGAAACAAGCTGGGAAATGCTGGGAAAAAGGAATGGCAAGGCAGCAAGTGAAGGAAGTTCTCCATGACAGGGCAGTGCATACCCTGAGGGAACTGCCACTGGAGAACAGCTGGAGAACACTGATGTGGGCAGCTGTAAGGGTGGCCTGTCAAGAAGGGGAAAATTACTGAGTAGAAAAAAATGTCTTCTGAAAGTACTTACAGAGACACTGGCTGCCACCCTGGGAACTGTGAGCCTGAGAACCAGGCCCTGAAACCAGAAGCACCTTTGACACTTTCAGTTGGCTTCTAGAGTGCACCCAGGGTACCTAGAAACCAGAAACATCCTGAGATACCACTGAGAAGTGCAAACACAAGGCACTGTAATGGCAACTTATTGTTGGAAAAAAAGTCTAAGAAAATAGACCAGATTTGAAAGTACAGGAAATAGCATCACCTGTAGACTGTTACAGGTGAAAAATAGATATAAATACTGCCTAGATTTTTAAATATATGTCATAGAAAGGAAATGAAGGCAAAATAGAGTTTGGTAGTTTCATTTTTTTTTTTTTTTTTTTTGGTCAAGGAAGCTTACTTCCCACTCAGTTGAGTGAGTTAAAAGTGGAAAAGCAAGTCACCAAAGTACCTTGTTCCACACCATTCAATACATTATATGAAAATTAAAGCGCTAACATTTTTAGAGATACAGATGTAAGAAAAAGTAAAAATATTTCCTTTCAGCTGCATATCAGTATTTCAGCAACAGCTTAGAAATTATAATAACCTGAATTCAATCAAACTCCCCTGACCTAGTAGGAAAAGTATCAAAGAAAAATTGAGACCCTCTGTTGAAGTAAAAGAAATGTTAAGATCTAGTGCTGCAGTTAAAAGCCCATAATAATTTCCCAAGCATATCTGAGAAACTTCAGGCTTGCATTTATTTATTTAAGATGAGAATCTGAGACACTTAGGTGATTGCAGGAACAAAATATAAAAGTGTTAGGTCAAAAGTTAAATATCTTGAATGTTAAATTGCTTTTTAGATCTTTGGTAGTGTTACAAAATAAAAGGATTCTTAGTATAATAATGAAACTGATCCTAGATGTTAGGTTCAACCTAATTTAAATTCCTCTACATGTGAGCATAGGCTAGGAACCCAATCTAATAGAAAAAAAAATCTATTGGCTTCCCTTCCCTTCCCTTCCCTTCCCTTCCCTTCCCTTCCCTTCCCTTCCTCAGAGAAGGCAGTCTGTAATAAAAAATGCACCTGTCAGAGTTCAGTTCCACTTGCAGCTTGATGCTCAAATTAGTTTCCTATCTGTTGCAAGGAGCTGGAGTCTTTCATTCTCTCATACTGGGAGACTGTTCATGAAGTAATCCACAGTTATTTCCAGACCCAGCTGACTGTTTCACCCTGCACAATGTGACTTTCAGCCTTAAGGAACTACTCACAACCAAGGTCATCCCTGGAGTATTGGTATGGAAACTATTAGTTCTGCAGAGTTCTTTTTAGCTATTAGATATGCAGACTGTTTTTGCAAATGCAGTGACTGAGGTGACCGTGGGTTGTGTGGTGTTTTCATCATGCAAAAATAAACCATTCCTGGGTGATTTATGGAAAATATGTCATATAACTAGAAAAACTATGAAAACAGAAATTCAGTGAGTCTGAAAATCCCAATATCCTCTCTCTGCAAGTGTCCACTACTACATGCTTAAGGGGAAGTCAAGAAAAATTGAAGAAAAAGAATAACCATTCCTCAGAAGAAATGTATTTTTTAACTCCCACTCTTGGGTGACTGCTTATGCTCAGAATCACTGAAACTCTGTCAGAATAATAATAGAAAGAAAAGAATAACCAATGGGTATTTTGTGGACAGTCCCATGGCTCACATAAATATCTTATTCATTTAAAGTCAGCTGCGTTCTCAACCTCACTAATAGGCTGTACCATTCCTCTTGAAGGAATTCCAGAGGTTAATTATATATTATAAATTATATCACCTGTCAATTCAGCTGAATGCTGCTTTCCGCCACCCCACCCCCACAACCTTTCCTCCCTTTCACTGTTTTGTACTCCTCTGTCATATATCTCTCATTTCATTTTTCTTATCTCCAGCTTACGTTCCCATCCTAGTTTTTGTTTTTATGGAAAGCTAAAACAAGCAGAAAGACTTCAAGGGCTGCTTTTTTCACTAATTCTGGGGGTTTGGATGCAAAATACATATTTGATCAATGCAATCTTATAAAGTTTAGTATAATGAAAATTAAAGCACATCCATACTGTGAAAATATTGACATGGGGTTCATTCCAATAATTAAAACAGCCATGACAAAAGCCCTGAAATCAAATTTTCTGGATGAATAAGTTCATAAATTATGAGATTTCTATTCCAAACAATGCACAATGAAGCGATCATAGATACATCTGGCAGAATCCTAATGAGTTTTGTGTTCCTGTCTACTAAGCACCAAACTTTTTCTCTTCAGGGTTGCTATTTAGATTTTAGAATATGATCGCTGTGTGTCATGTGAAATGCATCTTATTAAGGTGTTTTCTGAATCAAGGTGAAACATACTATATAATCGTAGCTATTACCTTTCAGCAAAATCTAAATACAATAACATTTGCATATTTTGGGCTTGCAAAAGTGTTGATAAAATTCTGGCTCCATTTTTGTGAGGACAATATATAAAACATTTTAAATTAGATTTATTTTTTTTAGATGACAGCGGTATTTATTATTATGCATTTTTCTTAATTTTAATGCCTAAATGCTTAAGCTCTTGAGTTTTGTCTTTTTAAAATTCAGTTAGTAGCAATGACCTGGATACTAAATGAATTCACATCAGCCACTTCACCCCGCCACACTTTCTCTCAGTCCAATAGAGATTAAAGGAATTAAAGTATGTTTTATTGTATGCTTTCCTCTTAAAAAAACCCCATGAACTAGATAATCTGTCAGCAGGTAAAAAGGGCAGAGGGAAGTGAATATAAAGGGCAGAAGTCAGATGTAAATGTAAGGAGAAAACAACAGGAAAGAAACGTTTTTGCTTCCATGTCAATCATGAAAAATAATCATTACCTTGAAGTTCTAAGTCAGCGTGTAGAAACATCACTCAGAGACAGCTGAACAACCTGAAAGATATGAAGATTTTTCTCTTGTATATCTGTCTTTCTCAAGTTTACATAGCACAAAAGTAGGCTTTAGGCAATTACATGCCTGAGAATTGAAGTCTTCTTTGGCATAATTATATATGCTGTCGTTACAAAGAATATTTAATGCGTGCTCTTAGTTCTGTATTGCTAATACACTTTTAGTCTTCACTGGAAAAAAGAAAGTGTTCAGGTTAGCTTTGATTTTAACCAATATTCTGAATATTGATTGATTTGTTAATGGTTATTTGGTTAAATCGCAATAGGTGTTCTGAGATACTTTTATGTGCGGCTCCTCATTCTATTAGCTGTCTATTCTTCAGTGTATATTCTTCATCTGACCAATACCTGCAGACAGAGTACAACATTGAAAACAGCAGATATTATTCTATCCATAACTTCACTGGCTGATAAACCAGAAGCAATGTGAAAGCATAAAACACATTACAGTGTTTATTATAGCTTATTACTGGTCTGTTTTTATCATTTTCTCCTTTACATTGTAGATTTAAACTAATATTTGTTCCACAGTCATGTCCCATGGAGCAGAATGGAAAAACAGAAATAAAACACATTCACACATACTGCATAGGAAAAAATGAAATAACACTGTTGTGGCTTTATGAGGTGTAAGCTGTGCCCAGTGCAGCTGGACAATACATACAGATCTAAAGCTTTAAAGAGCTCCATCTTGCAGAAATGTATTTTATGTGAGTTTAGAGATACTCAGTAGAACTCACCCTCCAAGAAACACAATTTCCTTTATGAAAGAGAAATTTAACTCTCATAATTTTATACATAGGATGGTTTAATAGAACTGAAACCTCTAGATGAGCCACATAAAGCC
Organism: Oxyruncus cristatus; assembly: GCA_013399855.1. NCBI lineage: Eukaryota > Metazoa > Chordata > Aves > Passeriformes > Cotingidae > Oxyruncus > Oxyruncus cristatus. The sequence goes on from VXAY01012532.1 coordinate 698,308, forward strand.
ACAGCTGGAAAAGCCTAGAAGCAAAAACACAAGTAAAGAAAGAAAAAGTTCTCAACATACTTTGAGTTCTTAACTGTTAACATTTCTGCCCTTATTGCTGAAACAGAAATCATTGAAACTTAAGGTGTATTCAATAGATATTGTTTTCTATGATTTAAGATCACTGAATAAATTAGATTGAAAGATATCTTTAGAGCCCATCTGATCCAAGCCCCTGCTGAAATCAAGACTAAGTTTAATGTTTGATCAGATTGCTCAGGATCTTGCTGGCTCTTGTATTTTCACTGTGTACTTCTGAGAGGAATATGCCTTCATCGTCTTTATAACAACCTGTTAGGTAGTTAAATGCAGCAGCAAGGCTTCATTAACCCTTCCTTCTCAGACTGAAAAAAACGCAAAAAATCCACCTATTTTCTCAGACTCTTCTCAGAAGACATATTAGCCAGTGAAATTAGTAAATTGCACTCTGTAACTACCTGAACAGAGGTTGTAGCAAGGCGGGTGTCAGTCTTTCTTCCCAGGTAAAAAGTGATAGGATGAGAGCAAAGAGCCTCAAGTTGCACCAGGGAAGGTTTAGATCTGCTATTAGGACAAATTTTGTCACTGAAAGAGTTCTCAGGCATTGGAACAGGCTGTCCAGGGAAGTGGTTGGGTCACCATTCCTGGAGGTATTTAACAGATAAGTAAATGTGGCACTGAGGAAGATGGTTTAGAAGTGGACTTAGCAGTGTTGGGTTAATGGTTGAACTCAATGATCTTAAAGGTCTTTTCCAACATAAATGATTTTATGATTCTATTCTCCAACCCTCTGGTAGCTCTCCACTGGATTCTCTCCAGTTTGTGAATGTCTTTCTTGTACTGAGGAGCCTAAATTTCAATGCAGCAGTCAGAATGTAGTTTCAGACACCAAACAGATGGGGATAATCACTTCTCTCACCATATTGTCTATGTTCTATTGATGCTTCTCAGTATGTAGTTAACCTTCACAACCACAAGAGTGGACTGCTGACTCAGGATCAACTTGCTGACCACCAGGACTTCCAGGGCCTTTCCCTCAAAGCTGCTTTCGAGCCAGTTAGGCCTGTTCTCTTGCAAGGATTAATTGGTTTATTCCACTCCATTATTGTTAAATTTCATAAGGTGTCTTCCAGTCCATTATTTCTGGCACACTGAAATCCCTTTGGATGGTCACCGTTCCCTCCAGCATATCAAGTACTGTTCCCTGTTTGCTGTCATCCATAAACTTAGTGAAGGTACTCTCATCTAGTCACCCTAAGTGTCAGTGAAAAACATTATATAGCACCAACTCATCATTTTCCCATGATGAACACCTCCAGTAACATAAGACAACCTCTTTAAAAGCCTTGGCTTGCTCTATTGTCCCATTGGGGTCCTATTGTCCTATAACTGTCTTATTAACTGTGTACATCCAAAAATATTTTTATATTGTTTCAGTCCAGAGCTCTCTCTTCATCCATGCTGGCCTTCTGCTATGTTTGATTGCCTTCCTGTACAGAAAGATGGAAAAATTTTTTGTCCTGAGGAGATGATTCTTGAGGACCAGCCAATTATGCAGGGCCTTTCTGTCCTTTAGCACTACCTCCCAGAAGAGTCTGCAAGTATATCTGTGAAAAATCATAGGTCAGCTCTCCTGAAGAAAAGGCTACAATACTTCTATTCGTCTTCCTAGAATCACAGACAATTTGATTTTCACAGGGATGTCTTGACATCGTCTAGTCTAATCTCTCTTTCTGAATCATGGTCAGCTAGGACAGGTTGCCAAGGACTCTGTCCAGTCTTTACACCTGTCTCTCAGGATTTTAAAATCAAACAGCACAAACATAATGGAAGCTTCCATCAGTCTTCAAAACGCTGACTATTTCTTCCTTGTTAATGAAGAGCAGGTCCTACCGAGCATGTAGGTAGTTAGCTACCCTAGCTAGCTTGCCAAACTGCTGTGCCCTTGCTTGTGGCCAATATGTTAAGCAGATATCAAGAAGAAATTTCTCGTGAGTACTATGGCCCTTAACCATGAGGCTTCTTCCTCTATAATCTTTATAAGTCTTCATGTGTTTACTCCTCTTGTTGAGGTCCTCTGTAGGGATCACTCAGAGTTTCTCTCTTGTTGGTTTCCATTCTTTAACCTGTCAGATTCTGGTTATCTTGTCACTCCACCCAGAGCAAAACTCTACATAGTCAAATGCTTCTTCAAATCTCCATCCTGTCTTCCTGACCTGTCTTTCCCAGGAAACCAGTGTGCTCCTATGTCTCTGTGGTCTCATTGAGATTATATATTTCTGAATGCAAAAGGACTTCTAATTTTTTTGTTTTTAATGACACAATGTGTTCCTGAACAGGCACTTGGGACAAGCACCCAGATACACAGGTTTTTTTGGGGAAGCCTTCCATATCAGGCTGTCCCTGAGAGCCTCCTATGTTCTACCACATTCTTCCACTTCCTTGTACTTTATGTACTCTCTCCTGAATCTTCATTTAAGGCCAGCCTCCATCATCTGGAAAATCTATAACCAGTCATTTAAAAATAACCTCAGGCCATCTGTCCATCCATGAAATATGGATTTTACTTTTTTTACATCTGCAAGATTTCTGCAAAGATCTTTTCTGTGTTTTTCCTATCCTCCCTGCTGTTACACCATTTACTCACCTTCTCCCACAGCTCTTTCACTTGACAACCCTGTGTCTCTGCTAGGGTGTACAACCCACAGGTGTCAGCACCGGGGCAGGAGAAAGCAGAGGCACTTCTGCTGACCTAATACCTGGGCAACCTTGTCCTTCCTCAGGAATTGTGCCTTGGTCAAAGCCATGTCATCATGGGGTTGGGAGGTGTGGAAGGGATGTCACTGCATGTTCTATTGGGAACCACACTCCCTGATATACCTTTGCCATTGTAGCACCAGCTCCAGTAGTCCCGCATGGTCCCTTGTGCAGTTCCTATCCTACACTGGCTGCTGAGTGCTGATTAATATCTTGATGTTCATATGCTCCTATTCTACAAACTGTTGGAGTCAGGCTCTTCTAGGGATGAACCAGGCTCTTTTCAGCAGTGCCAAGCAATAGCATAAGAGGCAATGGGTAGAAACTGATGCGCAAGTTCCACCTGGAAATGAGGAAGTTCTTCAGTGTGTGGCTGACTACGCACTGGAACAGGTTACCCAGAGAGGTTGTGGAGTTTTCTGCACTGGAGATATTCAAAAAGCATCGGGACACAGTCCTGTGCCATCTGCTCTGGGATGAACCTGCTTGAGCAGGGAGGTTGAACCAGATGACCCACTGTGGTCCCTTCCAACCTGACTCATTCTGTGATTATGTGAAATCTGGTTTAGCTTATTCTTGGTAATTAACTTAGTCTCTCATGATTTTTACAAATACAAAGCTTCTGTTTTGCAACAGAGAAAGGTACAAGAAAGAAGGACCTCCCTGCAACTCAGTGAAAAATAGTCCTTCAGTGCTAAAGAAACATTTTGCACCCACCTCAAAGAATTGTTAGGACAAGCTTTTCTCTTCTTTTTCTTTCCGTTTAAGACACTTGGGATAATATGTATAAATAGAAAGACTAACAGGCATGAAATCTCAGAGTTTTTTTCTTTGGAAATCTTCTTAACTATAAAGCTCAATTTCTGCTTTTTTAACATATTCTAGCCTTATGAAGATGTTTTTCTCAGCTACAGTAAAGCTGCTTGGTAAGGTGCCTCTCTTTTTGCAGACTATACTCTGCACCAGAGAGTAGTGTTCAGGATTCTGAAGAAGAATATAAAATTTCAGTGTTCAGTCACTACCAGGCTGAGAATTGCTTGAGGGGTTTTTTTTCATTTAACACTTGATATCTAAGACATGGCCCTAACAGGGTGTGGCACCACTATCACCTTGAAATGAACTCTAATTGAGGGACCATTGTTGGGTTCTGAAACATTAAATGATGTCTGACAGTAGGTGATATCTGCTGAGAATCAACCATCTGAACATAGTCCTATTGCTGCATTCCTTAAATTTCTTATCATCACGAAGAGGTATGATGCCTTCTCTTGCTCTAAAAGTGTTTCCAATGTCAATGGAAATACCAAAATATCTTAAAAGACAGATTTAGAAAGTGTTATCATTAAAAATTATGGATGTTTTCTTTTTTTGCCAAAATATTTAGGTTCAGCTGTTTGGAGATTTTAAAGGACAAATGCTCCCCTGCCCTTAATTTTCTAAGAGTTTCAATGAAATGTTTAAAAAATGGTAGCCACATAAAGAATAATTTTCAGCAACAAAGAGCATCATTTTATCTTGTCAGAAACTGGCACTTACTATAAAGGTAATTTACTACAAAATTAATGCAACAGCTATTCACTGTTCTTGACTACAAAGTAATTTGGATTGAATGACTTGATATTCATCAGAATCTTCTGTGAATATAAATTAGGCTGAGCATTATTAAATAACAGTTTTAAAATAAACAGAAGGAAGTGCAAGATACAATAAAACTATGGAAGTCTTTTTCATAAGATATTGTAATATGCAAAGCAAAACTGATTTAGAAAGGATTAGAAATATTCATGGAAGAAAATTTCATCAAATTCAGTTAAACACAAAGGTGTGGTCTATAGCTCAGAAAATACTACAACTGCAGATTTCTCAAAAGGTTTATTTGGGAAAGTATCACTAGGGGATTATACTGAATGTATTCACTATAATTATTTTTTTTCTTAGATTGAATTCTGGACTAGATAAATCTTTGGTATGTTCTCATATGGCTGTGTTGTTATAAGTTGTGTGTCAACACAAACTCTCCTTGGTCTATACACATTGCAAAGTCATACTTGTCAATTTGTCATTTTATCAACATTCCTTGACTCCAGTTCAAAGTGCATAACTTTTCTAGTGCAGAAAGCACTTCCAACTAACACATTCTAAATCCACTTTTAAAAGCACTGATTTGAACAAAACCAAACTTGATTTCACATATACTTAGTCTTAGGTCACTAATAACTAAGTACATTTGTGACAAATATGCCTCTGAACTACTGCTTACAATGTACATGAATGTGCCATAACATAGACATGTCCTCAGTTTGAATAATTTCATTTAAACTAATCTCACTTCATCGCTAGCACGCAAGGCTAACGTTGCACACCCTATGTTTCAGTTCCTGGCATTCCATTTATACAGATGCATTCCATGCCATTTGCTAAATCTTTTTTAATCCTCTAACAAATTACTATTTCAGCTAGGAAGCACAGTAATGAAATTATTGTAATAACATTCATCCTGGAACTGAAATTTACTTGTTCCCCAAGAAATCAAAAACAATGTTCTCTCTGCTCCAAACACCTACCATTAAAAAGTAAGCTCAATAATTTCTAAGGCTGGGTGAACAGTTGCACTGATAATCCTGGAAAATGAATATTAAGTTTGCACACTTGATGGCTCACATTCAGTGAAATAAGATAATGTATGAGGTAGTAAGAATTCCAAATCCCTCAAACTCTTGACACAGTGGCAATTAAGAAAGCCAGACAAAAGTCTGCATCCTTCACAACTACAACCAGGCAAGCACACACAATTACTTCACAGTACTCTGACATGTTATATTTAAACTCTGTTCTCAGCCAATAAATGCTATGGAAACCTATTTTTTTCCATCAACATTGCCTTTGTCAAGGTCTATGTGACCTAAAAAGGTAAGCCTGTAGCAATTTATAAAATTTTCTGATACTGTTTTTTGTGATACCTCTCATCAAATTTCTTCACTCTGTAAAAGATTCAGTGCTGCAATGACTACTGCAAGGTCTCCTCCTGGTAATAATACTAAATGATACAACAATGCAAAATGTGCAACTATCACTATTTCATGTTATTGAAAATTTTGCAGTGAGTAAAAAATTTAAAAAGAGCATTACTATTCCTACATCTATCTACTTTTAACAAATCACATTCAGTGATTTTTTTCTTCACGAGACTTGAAGAGTTTAAATATTAAATGTGTTTTATGACCTTGCTAATCCTTTGTTAATGGTAATCTGAAACTGAATTACTGTGTTTTAAATATCATGTTCAAAATTTAACAATTAAAGAATAAATATGATAAAAATTCCTTTTATAATCAACTTCTCATAAGTTGGAGGAAATCGTGTTCTTTCAGTAGTAGCTGGATTATTTAAATTACTCAGCTTCCTGTTTTTATTTATAACTTCCAGGTTGCCTTTCAATTTATTTCAGGTAAATTTTCTGCATTTAAAATGAAACCTTGGTATTTATGACGAGTTATAAAAAACAAAATCCCATAAATATACTTTTCTGATACATATTCTCTAGGCTGACGCCAAATTACCACTCAGTTTAATCTATAAATGATCTTCACCTCTTAACAAAGACATTTGTTTCCCGTACATGTGTTGGGTAGGAAGGAGAGGGAAGGAGATTTGGGTAGAGAGTAATCCAATCTGTTAGTAAAAGCCACGAATTTTAATATGAGGATCAGAAAACAGCCACTGAACTGTTAATATCTAATTTGCCACAGTCTTATTGTACTGCTTTCTATTTTCGTTGGCAGTGTTTCCCATCTGCTGAATTCACATTTTACAATCATTTTCTTCTTTGTCATATTCTTGAATGAGGCTTTTGCCAAAGACAGAAAGACATCTGACACAACTATAAGGAGAACTTAGTAATGAACATTTTATTTCTGAAACTGTATCTGGTCTATTTCTGAATTAAAATTAACAACTCTAATGGTGATGTCAAATATGAAAAAACCTGGAAATGTCATTTTCTGATTTTCTATATTTATGCAAAACAATCACTAATGCTGATGATACACAACATCCCATTCAACTCAGGGCATTGATTCAGCAAATACATATCCCTCTTGAAAACTGTAATAGAAAGTGCCTTCCATGTGCTCATACACATACCTACAGAAGAAAACCAAAACATATTTACTGCATGCTTCCAGTAAGTATCTGACACAGAAATTTTGCTAAAGACAACAGTCTTATCTTCAAAAAAGACCATTCCTATTTCTCTTTATTATCCATGTTTTTCTAATCACTGGTGCAGGTTCAAGCTTTCACAGGGCTTTTTTTTCCCTCCATCAAATTTCATAGGTACTAAGCTTGAAATAATAAGATTAATTTTAAACCAAAACTAGTTCAAATGCTTATACTTTCTGGAGATTTGAGAAGTCCGCCTCATATCAAAACAACTGCTGCCTTACTTTTCTTGTATATTCAAATACACCATTCCCCTGTGCACCACTACCAAATTCCTTGGATGAAAACCAGCTATTACCCTAGGAAAAGGGATTTTGGCACCTTTCTGTTCCTCTGTCTCTTGCCTATACCACACTGGAGATCTACAGTTTCCCTTTTTGAGTGAGACTATCAGAAATTGTGACTGTAGCAGGAAGTAACAGATCTAACATATTTGGTTTCATATAAAAGAACTCTCTTTAGAGACATTTACCTGACATTTTCTGATTCAAGAGTCTCAAAAGCCATGAAGGGTTCACAGAAGGAAGTAGTGAAATAGTAGCTGTCCAGGATTTTGAGATTATTAACAATCCATTTTTATAGAGGAATGACCTGGGAAAAGATAGGAAGGAAGGTATGGGGCAATAAACTGTAGGCACACAACAGACTCAGGCACACTGGATACATTCAAGCCCCTGGAACAAGATGGATTTCATTCAAGACGGCTGAAAGGGCTTGCTACTGTGATTTTTGCATTCAACTGTCTATCATCTTCAAAGAACTGTGATAATGATGAGTTCAGGCAAAAATTAGAAAAAAAAGACTAATATTATGCCTATTTTGCCTTTAGAAAGGGCAAAGTAGCCCTTGTGGGTCCAAGGAACAAACTGGTCAGCATCACCTTAGCCCCTAGAAATTTCACAAAACATTTCCTCTAGGGTTCTATTCCAAACAAATGAAGGACAAGTGTATCTGGAGTTGTTGACACAGGTTTACAAAGGGTTTGACAAACACAAAAATTTCCTGCTATGAAACAAATTGTTATGTTGGTGAGGAGACACTGGTGGACATACTCTACTTTGTTATTAGTAAAGCTTTGACAGCATTTCCATTTGGAAAGTGAGAAAACAGGCCTTACTTTGGAAAAATGAACTACTATATGAATTGAAAATTGGCTGGACTGCGAGGCACAAATAGTAATGATTATTGACTTGATTTTTTCTGACAGACTGCAGCAATCAGAGGGTTCCAGAGATCAATTTTCTGGCCCATATGTATTCAACATCTTCATCAGCCACTTGAGTAATGGCATAGAGTGCACCCACAAGGAAATTTGTAGATGACTCTAAAGCGAGGGGAGTTGTTGGCACGGATTGAGTCCAGAGGGAATTAAAAAAAATTTGAGGACTGCAGCCAACAAAACCTCCTAATTTGTCTTAAGACAAAGTTCAAATTCAGAAACTAGGATGGAAAATCCTGCCCATTTGTACAGACTAGGAACTGACAGCCAAAGAACAGCACTGCTGGTAAGAGCTTGTATTGCATTCATATGACCAGGTTTTGGTAGCAGGGGAGCTACAGGGGTGGCTTCTGTGAGAAGCTGCCAGAAGATTCCCCCATGTCTGACAGAGACAATGCCATCCAGCTCCAGGATGAACCCACCACTGGCCAAGGCTGAGCCAAGAAGGAATGATAGTAACACCTCTGTGATAACATATTTCAGAAGGGAAAAAAATATATTGTGCAGGTGTAATTACAGCCAGAGAAGAGCAGAGTGAGAATCTGTGAGTGGAAAGCCCTGCAGACACCAAGGTCAGTGCCAAAGGAGTAGGAAGAGAAGCTCTGGGCACCAAAACAAAGATTCCCCTGCAGTCTGTGCTGAAGACCATGGTGAGGCAGCTGTGCCCCTGCAACCCTTGAAGGCCAGTTGGTATGCAGAGATCCACCTTGGAGGTGACCCACATCAAAGCAGGTGGATGCATGAAAGGAGGTTGTGATCCCATGAGGACACTGTGCTGGAGCAGGATCCTGGTAGGGACCTGCAGACTCATACAGAGAGGAGCCCATGTTGAAACAGGTTTCCTGGTAGGACTTGTGAGACTGTAGAAGACTCATGCTGGAGCAAGCTATGCCTGAAGGATTGCACCCCATGGAAAAGTGACCCATGCTGCAGCAGTTTGTGAAGAACTGTTGCCTGTGAGATGGACTCCAGTTTGAGAAGTTCATGGAAGACCATCTCCCATGGGAAGGACCCCATGCTGATGCAGGGGAAGGACTCTTCTCACTGAGCAGTGGTAGGAACAACGTGTGATGAACTGATCATAACTCCCATTGTTCATCTCACTGCAACAGTGAGGGGAGGAGGTAGAGCCTGCCTATTGCTCACCCACCCCATGATGTGTTTATTCAGCTGTGTGTTGGATGGACATTTTGTCCAGAAGGATCCTGGGAGAGACAGTGTCAAAAGCTTTACTGAAATCCAAAAAGATGACATCACCTGGCCTCCCTAGATCAACTAGATGGGTTACCTTGTCATACAAGGAAATCAGGTTGGATAAGTAGGACTTTCCTCTCATGAAGCCATGCTGGCTGTGATCAATGATAGTGTTGTCTTTTAGATGTTTTTCAGTACTTCCCAGAATAATCTTTTCCATAATTTTAGCAAGCATTGAAGTGAGACTGAGAGGCCTGCAGTTTCCAGGGTCTTCCTTCTTGCCCTTCTTGAAAATCAGCTTCCAGTCAGCTGGGAACTCTCCAGATTCCCAAGACTGCAGTCATCAAGAGAGCTTTGTAATGACAATCAGCCAGGTCTTTGAGGATTCTTGGACGAATCCCATCAGGCCCCATGGATCTGTAGGGATCCAAATGAAGCAGCAGGTTCTGCACAATTTCAGGGTCAACTGGGACTTGATCGTTCTCGCAGTCATGGTCCTCCAGCTCAGGGCACTGAGACCTGTTTTGTCTGTCATTCGTATTGAAGATAGAGGCAAAGAAAGAATTCAAAAACCTCTGCCTTGTCTCTCTCCCTCTTTGTGATGTGACCATCATCATCCTGTAACGAGCCGATGATATTTCTGTACTGTTGTACTGCTGTCATTATTGTCATTGATCTGCTTGAAAAAAACTCCTTTTATTGTATCTCACAGTTCTGACCAGCTTCCACTCCAGTTGAGCTTTGATCATATGAACTTTCTCCCACTGGATATAACACCATCTTTTTTTTCCTTATTTCAAAGAGAAGATCCCTGCTCATCCAAGCCGGCCTTCTGCCTCGCCTGCTTGACTTCCAACATTTGGGAATTGCCTGCTCTTGTGTCATTGGGAGGTGATGTTTGAAAAGTGACCAGCACATATGGACCCCAGCACCAGCAAAAATATTTTCCCAGGAGGGTTACTGAAACTTGTTATTTTATTGCAAATCTTAGCAAATTTTATAGGTTAGTGAAGACCTGAGATCAAGATCACAAGAGATATTGATCATATGAAAAAAACAGGTTTCATTAAAAACAAAAAAAAAAGAAAAAAAGGAGGAAAAACAAACAAACAAAACAAACAAAAAATCAAACCCAAAAATCAAACTTATGAACTCTCATGCAAAAAACCCCAACCAAACAAAACAAAAACAAAAACAAAACAAAAACAAAAAAACCAAACAAAAACAAAAACAAAAACAAAAACAACAAAAAACCCCAAACCAAACCAAAACAAAACAAACAAAACAAAACAAAACAAAAAAACAAACAAAAAAAAGCCCCCAAACCCCTTAGAAATATTCTGACACTGCAGATATTTTTCTGGTATTTGTGAGCCTTACCCATGTTCTGTGAAATGCAAAATGAGATTTCTGCAAATGTAATGCAGCATGCAAGATCTTATGCTAGCACAAAAGTGAATGTCATGTTTCAGAAACAGACAGATAAAAGTTATTTGAAATGCTTTTGTTTTCACTTTTTACTAATATATAGGAAATTTATTTTTTACATTCTGTCTATAGAATGATATTCATGCATAATATGAGGTTTTAAAAGAAAAGCTGCAGCATCCTGCAGTGTTCAGGTGTTTTAAAAAGAAGAAGGCATTAGATGAGGTAACATAAATCTGCCACCTCATCAAGTGCATAATAAAAAAGAAATTGCAAACAAAGATTTGTATTACCAAATAATACTCTTCTCTTAGCTCCTTATTATAAAATATCAATGTAGGTGTATATGCAGTTTCACATGCAAGCATACTGCACTGGAAGTCAGATTTTGCCCCAGCTAGTTAAAAATGTGAAGCAGTAGTCTGATATTTTTCTTAAGTCTGAGGTCGTCCAAAATTATGGAGTATGCATTGAATAAATCTAAATGGTTTGTTTCATATCTGAGGATAGAAAGTCTTCTCTACCTAGAAGATTGGTATTGAGGTAGTAGATAGTATTACCCTTGATTCTGCCTGCTCCTTTTCAGATATTATTTTTCCAGCAGCAAGCAATTCCCAGGCTGACTGTGCTAATAAGAACAGACATCACCCGCCTGTGCAAAGGCTAAGCAAAGAGTCTTCTGGTGTGCCTCTGCACTTCTATTTGCCAAAACTCCCTTTAGTAACTTCAGCTGACATCCACTTTTTTGGATGTGCAGTAGGGTTCATATGACTATGTATCATGTAGAACTAGAGTGTAGTAAATGAACACCACTATTTTCCTTATTTTTAATCTACACACATCATTCAATAAGTATTACTTTAGATACTTTTCTAATATATGTTTCAGACAAAATGGCAAATGATGCAAATGGAAAATCAAATCCTAATGATTAGTCTGAGGCCTAAATTTTCTTTTCCATAGTAACAGCTTTAATGGAAGTGCTGCCAGAGGTTTCAGCAAATTTTGGCTGTTAATGTAAATTTCTAAGTACAGTAATAAAGAAAATTTGAAATTTAAGACTGGCAAAGTGCTTGTTTGCTCTTTGGCTTCCTGTGGTTGCAATCAGAAAGTACTTAATGAGGCAGCTGTGGTTAAGTCTCTGTTTTGCAATTTCAGTGTTATCCATGAAGCAACAACATTATACTAATCTGTCAAATTTTATTCCTTCATCTTCTCCCTTTTGCAATTTTCTTGTACTTTCTTCTTTAAAACACAAAATGGACAGAAGATTATGGAAATTCAGAGAGGTAGTGTCAGTGTCAGATGAATATTAAGGGGTCTTATCACCATGTGTGATCCAACATGAACTACTTTTGCTGACCTACCAGCTTTGAAATAGGCTATGCCATACCACTGAGAAGCTGTACTATGTGAGCAACAGAGCAGTGCAACCAGCTTAACCTGCAAGCTAGGATTGTTGGTCTTTGACAGTCTGTAGGTGCAATATATGATACATGTACTACACCCACTAGGGGGAAAATTAAAGCTCTTATCACAGAACCGTAGAATGAGTTGGGTTGGAAGGGACCTCTAAAGATCCCGTAGCCTAGCAATCCTGCCCTCAGCAGCAATGTCTTTCTCTTGATCAGTTTGATCCACTAGATCCAATTTGACCTTGAATGCTTCCAGGTATGGAGAATCCACAGCTTCTTTTGGAAACCTGTCCAAGTGCCTCACTGCTCTCACACTAAAGAATTTCTTCCAATTCAAATCTACCCTCTTTTACTTTAAAGCCAACATCCCTTGTTCTGTCACTAGAGTAGCTGGTAAAAGGACTGTCTCCATCTTTCTTAAAAGTTCCTTTCATATATTAGAAGGCTACAACAAGGCCTCCCTTTCTCTTCTCCACGCTGAGCAATCCCAGCTCTCTCAAGTCAGTTTTCAGAACTTTCAGGTAGATGTAGAGAGTGAGAAGGTCTCACCTGATCCTCCTTTTCTCCAGGCTAAACGATCTCAGTTCCCTCAGTTGCTTCTCATAAGATATGCTCTAGCTCCTTTATTGGCTTCTCTGTCCTTTCAGGGTACATGCTCCATCACACAGTTCTTGAAGATGAATGAATATTTTAATCTAATTAATTTCTAGTAATTACAAATCCTTGAATTTTGCCTCTCCCTTCCTAAGCAGCTTCAAAGAGTTAATTTTTGTCAAATCTAGAATATTATCTGATTTTTCGTTTTTCAAAAGTTACAGTGCTGAGAGTAAACTTATCTAAAAGTCTACTGAAATCAATCAAAATTATTCTGTAGAACTGGAGTGGACAATACTTAGCATCATCATTCAGCACTAACTTGTTCTGAAAAGCATATGTTTTTAAGCTCAGTAGCTGTTTCTGCTTATTCACTTATTAAGCACGTGGTCATATTTCAGAAAAATAACATTTCAAGTGTTCATCTCCTTTCTTTGTCAAATTAAACATCTCATCTGAAATCTTATTTCACTACAGTCAGAAAAGTCTCACCAGTTCTTTAGTATTAATTGATCTGACAAAAAAATTCTAATCCAATCATCTAGGGATAATATAATTTTGTTTCACAGCACAACCATATATTTTTTAACATAAATGTTAGAGTGTGAACTGAATTTTAACATGGGAAATAAAAGGAAGTTAAGAGACAAGAAGTAAAATTCTTTTTAATTTCCTGATCCGTACCTGACACAAAACAGAGATTTGGATATGAGTCTCCTACATTACCTATGATGGTTGTGACCATTAAATCTGCTCTGAAAGTTTATGTAATTTACCTGTCTCTGTGATTTTGCCCTAGGAAACTCTTCTTCTTATGAAACCTAAGAGATTTGACATGTTTTTGTTCTGGCAAATCTGTGTTTTCTGAAAGAAAATATTCGGTCTGAAATTTTCTCACAAAGAAATCACATTAAAAAAACCAGCAAATTACAGTCTTATTATCCTCAGTAACACTGTATTCTGAATCAAGAACCTGTCTGCTAATTTTCAGGTAAAAAATTGAAGAATTTACATAAGTTATAAAATGATTTAGAAAAAAAGATAAATAGGTCATCACTTTTTGAGCACAAAAAGATGAATTTCATATTTCTGATTTTTTTTCAGATAATTTAATGGAAAAAATGTCAAAGGGTAAAAATGCACACTGTTCAAGGGAACAATTCAAGTTAGAAACATTAGTATATTTATTATATGTAAATAGTAAATAAAGGCAATCAAAATACTTCAAATGGGTAGCAGAAAAATATGGCTCAGAGTGTTAAAAATGCATAGTAAGAGTCTCATTTTGTGAGAAAATTTCTCTCATTCCCTCTGCATGGGGTACTTTATTCTGGAAAAAAACCATGTACATTGAAACACAAACAATTCCCTTTTGTGTTGTAACAGTAATATATCCAAGATAATAATTTCCATTTTTCCAAGAAAAATTACCAAATCGTGATCCCCATTGGTGTATGTATTGTACTATAAACTGTTAAAAATCAAAAATCCTCTCCGCTACATTAATGGAAAACTGTTTTTCCAAGATTGATCTACATTATCCTACATTTATTGTTTCCAGGTTTAAAATGATTGAAAATAAGATATTAAACTCCAGCTATGTCACTCACACCCTGCTTTAACACCCAATTGTCAGTAAATGTCTCCTGTACTTTTTTAAAACATTTACAAAACAAGTGGTTCTCTGAAAGGAGATAAATCAACAATGTCACCTGATCCTGAATCAATGCTCATGAGCTGTGGCAGTGTGCCAAAAAAGCAGCCCATTGCTACGTAGCTTTAAATACATGAAAAAGCACTTGGAAATTGGTCAATTCATTTCCTGAGCAACCAAAGGACTGGAGAAATCTTTCTTTTTTTCCAATATACTTACAGAATTTAATGTTTCCCTTTAGAGAGACACAGCACCTAGCCTCTTCACAAACCTGTGCAGGCTATATTTCATTCTTATCAGTGGAAAAAACAAAGCTAGATCTTACTGTGCTCAGTCATATTATCCAAGCTATTTTTTCTGTTTTTTTCACCACAGCAGCAGAAACTGCATGTGACTTCCTTAACAATAACTGGAGAACTCATAAATCAAGTTAGCAGTGAAGCATGCCCTTATTCCGTAAATCTATTACTAATAATATAACTACATACAAAGCTGTATTCATTAAAAAAGAAATCATGGCATTTTTAGATACTCTTTCATCATTGATTTGAAATTGTCTATCATCTTGGAGTTGCACTGTTCAGAGTAGTCTTCCCAATTCTACTTTTGGTCCAGTTCTTTTAAGATGTGTTAGGACCTTCTTATCTTCCCCTTCAAGATTCTGGTATCTCTGAAAGAGACTATTTACAAGAAATGAATAAAACACATTTTTGTGTTACCAGCTTTTGTGTTGGTGTTTTTTGTCAGTCCTGCTAAGGAGACAGGGGTGATTTCTGTGTCAAGTTTCCTGCTTTGTCTGTCTGCTCTGGAGTACTTGGTACTCACAAGTTCAAACCAAAGAGCAGTAAATGGAGATGGTCAGGAAAATTGCTTCAAAACAATGCTGAAACTTTGACTTGGAACATTCTTATATACTGAGAAATTCTTGTGCAAATGTGCAAATGTAGCACCACTGACAATAATGTACTACAACCCTGGCTTAGTGAAACTGGTATTTTAAAACTTTTGAACTCATTTTTTGTCATATTTAACAAGAATCGTCAATTATAAAGTTACTATTTTAAACTGAATACACAGGGACATAAGGAAGATTTGAATTCAGATATGAAAGGTTCTTTCTTCACTTTCATGGCTACGAAGATGTCCTAGTAATAAGAAAGGTCTCAGTCTGTGACAGGTGCAAAAAGAATTGCCATTCTAATGAAGACACGTTCCTTCCTCTTTGATGCTCCCTTAAGGTTATCATCACAAGACTAATAACCTTATTAGTTTCATTATTAAAAGATTGATATAACTGTGTTAAAAGATTGGGGTTTGATGACATTTGAAAGAGAAAGGTGCAAAACACCGAAATAGACAGTGAAAGTATAGTTGAACCATGTAAAGTAAATATTTTCATTAAAATTATCTAGTCTTGCATTTTGTACAGACACCTTTGAAAGCAAAAATGACGTAATAACATTACATATAAAGCTGGATTTTCACAATGCCTTTTCACTTTTCTTTAGACAAGTATTTCATACACATCTGAGTTGAAATGAACATGTAAGTCTTGGGAGGTATGTAGAGATATCTAGTTATCCATTTATGTCTCTAAGTAACAGTTTCAGAAGTCTTTGAAATTACAGGAAATCTTTCCCTTAATTCCCATAATATTGTATCCAATAATGTGTATCTGTTCTGCATGGATTTATTTGCACCTATTTATTCCTTATTTATCTTTATTTCTACCTCTTGATTTTGGTGTGACTTTCTCCAAAAAAATGGAAAGACTCACAAAGCCAACACTATCTGAAAAGTTATTTTGACATTCAGATTCTTTTATGGGATTGGACTAAAGTCATCGGTCTATTCAGGTGTGTATGGTCTTGTCTCCATCTGTATATCCCTACTTACCTTGTTCGTGTTCCAACTACACCATTGTGAATACATGCCTGATACTGTTCTTCCAATTTTATGGGTTTTATCACCCTTTTTGACTAGTGTTATATTCATTCCAAGTAGTGATGAAAATTTTAATATTAGTCTAGTACAATTCTCCATGGAAACAGCTATAAGATGTACTGTTAAATCAAAATACTTCATCAACAAGTGTGCCTGAGACCAGTCAGCAAGCCACACTTAATCAGCGGAAGGCAGGTCTTACTGATGATTAAGGAGTGTTGATTCCTAGAAAAACAACTCCCCCCACACACAAGTGGGCTTTTTTTCTTTATGGTGCTATATTGTAACTTTTTTTACCAGAAAATTGTATCACCTTTTATTGGCCAGGACTTAGATCAGCTCAAGCCATCCTGCTTCTTTAAGAACAGGCCGTGTACTTGTTCAGCAGTGTTTGGAGTCACCCAGAACTGTAGAAAAATGAGTATGGTCTGTCTTACGTATTCTTAGCTAACTCTTTAAAACACTTGGTACCAAGAGTTTCAAGGCCTCTTGATTTGAAATATTTACCTTCTCTCTAGGGAGGAAATGGGAAACTGGATAAATATGAAGGCCAGTCATGCAGGACCACCAAACATAGACAATAAGGGGAAAATAACAGTAACTTGCATTCTATGATACATGGGTCTCTGGACGGCTGGTGGATTTCTTCCCCTAGTAACTAAGAAAAACAAGACCATAGTCAGTAAGCTTAAGTTCACTATGCAAGGAAATCTATTTCCACCTAATTTTATTTTTAGGAAACCACAGATTGAAAGACTTGTACAGAAAGCTATATCATCTACCAGTTGCTATTCCTGAAATGAAGACAGCAAGAATGAAAGGAATACAATCCCTTCAAGTCGTGTGGAGAATATGGAAGCAACACTGATTGCATTTGCAACAATCTGTTCAAATACATTGAATAAGACTTTTCTGATGATATTCACAGACTGAAATCTAATGAAAAAAAGTGAGAGGAAATCACAATCTATTTATAGAGAAACCACAAGGAGAATAAAGGACTAACTTAATCATATACATAATTTACAGCAAGATATTCAATCAACTGTCTTTTTCTATATAGTGCTGTTTCTGTTTTCCATGGTAGTTTAGATTGAACAGTCACAGCTGTCTCCTCTTTTTTAATATTAATAGAGAGGGAGCTTTTCTGGAGACACAGTGCCTGACGCAAGCACAAATTGTTTATGGCCATGTATGATGTAGGCAGCATGCTGTTTTTATAAACACTTCAGTAAAATTGTAATGTATTTAAAAACAGGGTGGACTATAGTGTCTGCTTGGTGTTGTTTTGTTTTGGGGTTTTTTTTTTCTTTTTATAATACTTTAATCTCTGGTGGTTTTTAGGTTTGTTAGGTTTTGACTGAATTGTTTTATGCTACTTTTAGTTTTGAATCAGAAAGGAAACATAGCTAAAAGGTATAGCTGAAATCAGTTTTGTTATCTTCTTCTTTTAGTCCTTCTTTAGTTGGACCAGTTCCAAGATCATCTCAATGTTCCCTCATTTTAATTTGGTTCTTTTCTGTTTGAGTATCACTAGCAAAAGAATTTTTTTTTAACTTTACATCAAAGAAAGAACAATTACAGACCGTGCTCTTATTTATTAGCTTTTTAAATTATATTTTTAATATAACTTTTTTAAGAAGAATTAAGACCGAGCTTCCTCTTAAAAATGAGTAACTCAGTTCAAAATCAATACAATTAGGCAGGAAACAAGAAAGCCTCCCTTATCAGGTAGAATTTGACTGCAGTAGAGTGCAGGTTTTTAAATTCAAACTTATTTAGGAAGGTTCTTCAACTTTGCTCACATGTCCTCTTAACTAAATTCTAATACTGTCAGAATGTACAAATAACGAGATACTAATTAACCATTCTTCATGTAAATTTCTCAGTTGAAGCATCAGTCTTTAAATTCACTTTTGCAAATGTATCGAAGTTTTTGTGCTAAATAGCATTGCATCGGTCTGACTCTCAGATCTCTTACCCAACGAACACCGTCAAATGGAGTGCAAGTATAAACTCTGTTTTCAGCAATTGCATTGGTCTCTATCCACAGTTAAGCTTCACAAGTTTTTATTTACAAAATATAGCTATATTTCTGAAGCATTTCATTCAGTGTACCAAAATATCCTCTAGTTAATCCCTTCTCACAATGTTTCTCCCAAAAGGACAAATAACATTGGATTGAGAAAAGGTAGCATACAGACAGCGTTATCTGACAAATGCATATTAATTCAAAAAAATAACAGACATTTTACTTCCCTCTGCTTACTGATCAATTTGAACAAGCAACCTTTGTTACATAAAACCTACAGAAGTTGAATTAACTTTCACTCTATACTGCATCTAAATTCCAACTTTATTAGAAGGCTGATCTCAAGAGGTGCAGGAAAAAAAAGAATCACCCATAATCCCCCCCTTCCCACCCACTCCCAAAAAATAGAGACAAAAAAACCCAGAAAATGAACCCAAACAAAAAACAAAACCTTTCTTAGCTACAATTCAGATTTAATGCATTTTTTTTTTCTAGGAAACCATGTGCTCTGGGAGTTTTAGTATTTTAGCAAACATTCCTGTATTGAGATCTCTGCAAATTGCACTGCTAAAAATTGGTACAAAGCCAATTTATAATTAAATACTCCATTCATTCTCACTCACTTCTTGCAATGTCCAGTCTTCATATATTTCACCTAATTATTTGTCAAGTTTGTATTTCCAAGTCTTTGAATTAAATACAAGTTTAACTGAGACAGAAAATGCATAGTTTGGATTAAAGTTATTTTTAACATGACAGGTAATACTATTTTAACTAATAAATTGAACAACTGTATACACTGTTACACACCCAGAATAATCCAGTACATAAAAAAAATCAAACATAATACATCTAACTTACATTTCATGTTTCAGAATTATTGTATCTTTATAAATACTCTTTCAGGGCATGTCCTATTCCTTTGACATTCTGGCAATAAGACTCCATGTTAATCTAAAGCTTTCAGTAGGTTCATTATTACGAAATTCTGCCTATCAGAATTTTATTTAACCTCAGACTTCATTAAGAATGGACATACATGCTTCTTTATATGAACTTATGGTCTGTGATCAGAAGTCCTTCTTAATGCCATAGTACCATTGATTTTGAAGATAGAGCAAGATAATTTACTGTGATTTTAAAACAAAGTTAATTGTCCGTCTTCCTTGAAACCTTATCTTGTCATGGTAAATTAAGCCAATTTACATTCTGTAATATTGTCTTTGCTAACACCTTGTCCTCCAGAAAGTCCTGTCTTAAGTCTGCTACCCTTATTTTCCCTCCATCATTCAGGCCAAGATCAGCACCGGATGTTCATCAGTGAACTTAACTAAAGTCCTCAGAATCAGTAGCTTTTCCCTTAGTTAACTTTCTAGTTAACTTTGTTGAGGAGGGTCTGTGACATTTTTAGCTACCTTCATCCTGCTTCAGTGTGTCAGGTTCTACAAATACCATCATAAAGATATTCTAGCTTCCTATTTGAAATACAGAGTTTGACAAATTTTTTTTGGCATTTCCATGTTCATCAATACCTAGTGATCTGCATAGCTCTCTAACTGTGCATGACTAGACAAAGGTACCCATGTTTAGTCTGAATAGGTTTCAGTGATATAGTGGTTCACCTGGATTTATTTACTTCAGCTCACAACAGAAAGCTTAAATGTAATGCTGTGTTAATGGAGCTACAGAGTTGCCAGCTGTCTCACTGAGAGATAACTTTGTGAGTTCTGCTCATTACTGCACTTTATGCTATAGACATTTCTGATAAGTATGCATAGTTTATGAAAGATGAAGTGACCAAACTCATCACTTCAACTATAGGCATATAAAATGGTAAGGTTAGTGCACTTTCTAACAGTAACAACAAAGCAGAAAAAGAAATTATCTCTAGTCACTGCCACAGACTGAGGCTGTTTCTATGTACAAACACAAGACTGGACAGTTGACACCAGTGCAACGTTTCCTAGAAAATATCTTCTTCATAGTCAAAAAATCCCAACAAAAACAAACCAACCAACCAATCAACCAACCAACCAACCTAATCAACCAACCAACCAGTGAAAATATAGATATTTTTGAGGAAGTAACTTGTTTATGCTTTTTATAATATCAGAGTTTCTTGGGATTTTTTCTAAAAAGTTTACAAGTTGTGAGGAAAATTTTTAATTTTCATAAAATAACAAAGATACCTGAAACAAAATAGTTCACTGAATTAGTTTTGGGATATTCATTTTAAGGTAGTATAAAATTAATCAATTCCCACTCTGCCAAATTATAAAGTGTCTCGGTAAAATAGCATAATCCTCTTGCATCCATGGACAGAAAAGAGCTACTAAGTAATGAAAATACAATTTCCATGAAAAAAATGCTTCATCTCAGAAAAATACTGGTATTGCTAGACTTTCAGAGATTTGGCTAGTAGAATGCAGTTACTTTTCAACAAGCACAGAGTTCCCAAAGTCATCTAAGCTTTCATTTTAATTCTGGTAGACTAAACTTGACAACCAGACAATGAATCACTATGATCCATACATCACTGAGTCACAACCATTGGATCGCAAAAGTTGTCCAATACCTACAGACAGTGAGAATCTAAGTTCATCAGTAGAAGCAGCAGGACTAGTAGACTAAAACATGTTCAAGCAAATGGGTTTCTGAAAAAATGCTACCGAATTTGTGTTTTCTGACTATGTTCCGTCAGAAAATTTGCAATCATTTGAACACGAAATTTCAAACCTAAGTATCATGTTGATTTTCTTTTGCTAAGACAGTAGGAGAAGAAATTCTTCTCAATGAACTCCATGAACTGAACTTCAAATAGCCTTGACAACCTGATTCACACATTTCTGGTAAAACCTGTAAAATTATTAGAGCTATGTAGGTTTGTTGGGGTTTTTTATGGCAGTTATGCAAGGCACCAAATGTTGATGACTGAAAAAAGTAACAGGTACAGATATAACACAGATTAGGTAACCGTAAATTACCTCATGCTGCAAATAACCTTTAAGTTCTCAACTGCCTAATGGCCAAGCTAGAATTTATTTATTTATTTTTTTAGGAAGAGGAAATGTTAAATAGAGAGTATTAAACTTATGTCTCATTTCTAGCAGCCATGCAGAGAAAAGTAATGGACAAATTAAATGTGTCTATTCACAGTAGTGCTAAAGATCATCCCCTGAGTATTTCCTAACTCTAAAATATTAAATATTTATTACATTTCAAATCAAATTTCAACCTCATAGTTAGCAGAGACTGTATTCCTTGAGCTGGCAAATGGGTTTTAATGTCTTATGTTACCAAACAGTACTGTTACCTTGCAGTTATTTCTTGGTCTAGTCACTTAACTATGCTCAATTTAGAATTTCAGAGGTTTTTTGGCATGTATTTATGATTCTATTGCAAAAATAAAATATCTATTTTTAAAATTTCAAATACAATGTAAAACTGTATATGCTCTAGATAGAACAAGAAGCTAAACATACAGTATTAGCTGCAGTTAATCCATGGCAGCTGCAGTTAATCCGTGCAGTAAATCCATGACATGTTAGCTTCAGTTTTACCCATGTCTGAAGTCATTCTGTAAGATGGAAGAAATGTCACAGTAAATAAACTTTATTTGCTTATGTGGTGTGTTTATTCCTCCTCTGATCAATCAACAGATCAAATGTTCTACAATTTTAAGGACTTCCTCGAGGAATAAATCTGATGCAAGTAGGATCTTTTCAGAAAATGCAGATGGTACCCTTGGTATTCCCTGATTTTATTCAATTAGTTTTGCCACATGAGAAATTTAATATCTCTTTTTTCTGGCGTTTTAAGAACTACAAACTGCATGTTATCATCTGCGTAGCTTTGAAAAAGTGAATGTAGAAAAAGACTAGCACCGCTTATAGGTTTCTGCATTTCATATAGTACTGGCAGATGTGAATTTCCTGGGTGATTATGGCACACACTTAAAATTCTATGCATGGCAAAAGGATGATACTCTGTATGTCCGACAAATAGAACATTATTACTGCTAATAACATGATATGAACCAGATTTACATGAAAAGTATCATATGCCTTTGTTTTCTTTCATGTAAATTTTCTGAAAGGAGACCCTTTCATATAACTATCTGTCTAGACTCTTTCCTGTTTTATGAAAGTTTATGACACAAATATCCCCAGGGTGAGCACATATTTTTCTCTCCAGACTGATGATCCTGAGTGAATTTATCCATCTCTGTAGTATATTATCTGAAGTGCACAGCTGCCACAAGACTTGATCATCTGTTTTTCCTCATTACAGCTGCACCAGCAAAACTACTGTACTCAAGGAACAGTCATCCTTCCTTAAAAAGAAAAAAAAAAAATATCAAAGGCAGGAATTTCTCTGTCAAGTAAATTTTGAGCAAAGTTGTAGTATCTTCTTCCAAGTTTCACTTAAATAGCATTTTTTTTTCTTTGTTACCGTATTTTTGTTAGTGTTTGTGATTATTATTAAAGTGTTTAATAGAAATACATGTACAATAGCAGTCCTGCAGAATACTAATTCAAACTATTAATTCTTCTTCAACTGGTAATACAGGCAGTCAACAGAGAGTAGCTTTTATAGATTGTGAAGACTTATATGCAGAGCAATCTCCTCCTATGGACATTTTTAGATAAATTTGGAATACAGTAGATATAAGGCATGCCACCTCGATGACAGTAAGACAAAGTGTCAAAGCATTTTGGTCACATAATCCATGTGTAATGCAAACTGGCTTATAGTATATGATGAAAGTTCATTCTAAACACAGTTAGACCTTAAATGAAAACTAGGTTTTCAACTGCCCTTTGGAAAATCTTTTACTTTCAGTATTGGATGTAAGTTTTAGAAAAATGATTCATCTTTTATTGTGTCTCCAAGATTGTGTGTATCTTCTTTAAAAATAAAGCATTTACTTATATATACAGAAGTACTAAATGTGTCCCTAAATAGACTATCAACTATATTTGGTGCTTTGTCTATGCCAGACAATTACAAACAGTAATTGAAAAACACATGTACGAAATCAAGTCATCATTGTGTTCCTTTATTTATAGTGTGAGGAAATTCCAAACTTCCATGGGAACTGCTACATCCATGAAAAAATGAAAGGGATCTAGGAAAGTGCACTGCTTAGATTCAGTGGCACACTCTTTCAATAATCAGAACTACAAATGTGAGGTTAAATGTTCTTTGTTTCTTGTCAAGATTTAATTTCTATTAATTCTTGCTATGATCAGGCCCTCTTTGTTTGGGTATTGAACAGCAACAGGCAATTAGAGGTGATGTTTCTGTGACTCATTCAAAAGAGTTCTGTCATCTCTCTTATATCTGACATAAATCATGTCATGTTCTTTCCATTCTTTTCTCAGTGAATTTGAAGTGATGTTGAGTAATGGTCAAAAGTAGAAATGGATTTTGCTTAACTGTAAAGCAAAAATTCTTTTGCAAGTTGTTGTTTATGCTGACTCATTTAATCCAAGGAAGGAAGAAAAGGAAAAAGGCTGGAACTAATTTGGGGCATTTCGATTTCTCTCTGTGAATTCCCAGAGATGCAAAGGAATTACTAAGTAATATAAAGTAATAAAGTCTTCCAAGAAGTTAAGCAGGATGTGCATGTTTATCGGGTCATTTCTTTGAGATGGAAGAGAAAATCAATAGCTAAAACCAGAAGATCCAATTCAAAATAACACAAACGTGAATAACAAATCTCCAGGATATTAAAGAGATGGTCTGAGAGCACCTATAAAATATGAAAATAACCTAGCTTTAATTCAAAACAAACCATTTAATGTCACCAAAATCACCCTAGAATGTTCATAAAATTCATAATGCGTCACAAGTACTGTAACTGTAATGATTCTTTGTAGAGGTCCTGAAGAAATCCATGATTCACACACAAGGTCAAAACTGAAGCACTCATTTTATTGAAGGACTTGGAACATTCAGGTTTTGTGCTGATGTGAATTTTTGGTATCCATACTTTTTTATAGAAATTTCAAAAGGGAATAAAAAATCTAGGAGAAAATACAGTATAGGAAATTCAACACAGCTATTATAAGATGTCACTAGAAATCAAAATCATACTATTAATTTTGATGGAAACCAGTAATAATAACAGTGAGAAACTATAAACAGCAAAAATCTATGAATCTATGGAAATAACATTCTAATTTTTGCTTTAAAATATTAATATTTCATTATGTGAAACAAAATGTCATTTAGCCATTCTCTAGGTAGTATTAAAATGTTGCCTGCGTAGAAGGAATAATTTATATTACAATATTTTCCTTACAAATGTGTCTAGAGTTCTACACTCTACAATTTAGGATAATTGAAATTTAGAGACAGTGTAGGTAGGTTTGACCCTCTCTCACAGTAAGGTAAATGTTCATTTAAATCCTCAATACGCCTCAGTTTCTACATTGTAATAAGGCCAAATCATGGATTATGTACATCAAGTTCAGCTTTTTTCTAAATTTTACATATTTATTTTTACACATTGTCAAGTCTAAATGAGGAAAACAGACTAACCCAGGATGAGAATTTTTGAGTTAGTTCTTTACACGACTGATATTTAACAAAATATTTGGAAAAAAAGAAGCAATATCTAGGTCCAGCTAGCTCATACTAAGGCAGAGTGGCTGACTTCTTTATATCGGTTGCTATGTTCTTAGTAGCATTTTACGTAGTTTTTGCATTTAGTTATCTCTTAGTGAATTGGCTTAAAATTTCTATTCATGTTTTTCCTAGTAAATCTCACACAGTGTGTGCTTTCTGCAATGTGCATGTGCTCCATAATACTATCTTCTTCTTCTGTGGTTTATTATTTATGTAAAACCAACTGTCAGGACAATATTATTGAAGCGTAATTTTGTGTTTTATTTGGTGGGATTTTTACTGATGAATTTTAAAAGCACTTTGCAAAATATATGGTGAAAAGTTTGCACTATGTTATTACCTAAGAAATTTCTAAAATGTTCTTTTATAAATTAAAAGTAATGACACAGTGTCTTGGATTTCCAGTAGCATCTAATGCAGTGGAAAAAAATATTCTGTTAAAATATTAATCTAAAAGGAAAACTCAAGCTTTAACGCTTCAAGGAAGTTTCAAGTGAAGCTCTGGAAAGCTAGACAACCGTAATATAGGAAAAATGGGATTGATTTAAAAGTAATTTCGAGATAATATTAGAATAAGGAAAGAAAGAGAAGTTAACACCCAAAGCCAGGTCATTCATTTAAACCCAGTATAATTTCATTACTTCATTGGAATTCTAGGATTTTGTCCAAAAGAAAGTTAAATTAATTTAAAATGTTAGGAATTATTGGTTCTAATTAAATATTTTGCTTATATTTTATGTTAATAAGAAAACAGAAGAACCAACTGAATAACCATGTTTTCTATCACTCACAAATGAGTGCACAACTGTGGACAACTTCAGTATGCTTCCCCCCCCATCATATTAAACTAATAATGAGCAAAAATACTAAAAATACTCAGTACCTGAAATTTTAAATATGATGTTTAGTATCCTAGTGTTGTCTCCTCATAGGGTCTAAAGCAATAACTGATTTTTTATTTACAGAATCATCACTCAGTTCCCTCAAGTGCAGTTTGTAGTAGTTCATGATTTTCAAAGTGATTTCAGGTGATTTTCAAAGACATTTTGCATTGTGTGTAATGAATTCAATATTTCTAATTCAACAAATTAAATCAATCCATCACAATATCTACAATGGCAATATATTAAAGATTGTACGTTAATCTCATACCCTGAAAAATCAGCTTCTTGTTTCTGATATTCCCAATTTCACTGGTGTTAAATATTTTGCACTCTTTGAAGCATCAAGACAGTATTTGTGGGCTACAAAATAATAAATTAGAACGTGTATGTGCATATACACACACAAAAAACCCCCTATCTAACCATAATATTCCTTTATCCGTATTACTCCTCATTTGTCTACTTACTCATTCCCTCAGTTTCTCATGCTGCATGCCATGAAGCCATGCTTTTTCTCTTATCTTTTAACAGCCTTTCCTGTCATTCTTAGAGCTCCTAGATTTAACAAGAAGATTGATATCTTGGTGGCTTAGTGGCAGCATTTTCTACTTATTTTTGATTGCAAGCTTTACGATTTCTAGAGAGTTTGCAAGCTTGGGGAAGAAAATTAATACAGACTCCCTTGAAAACATTCAAACTGTTTTGAAAAGCTCAATGTCAAAGTAGTTATAAGCTCTAATCCCAGTGAATACTACAATCCCCACAAGGATTTGACTGCAGATAGCAAACACTGTATGGTGCAGATATTTGGACTATGTGTGCACTATCCAAACTCAGTTGCTGATTGTCTCTCCAAAGGTTGCCGAGCAGAATTTCTGAAGACTGAATTCAGCCCTTCACTTGCTTTTACTCAGCAGTGATTTTTCAAAAGATTGTAGAAACCAAATAATCTCTGATACTTCCAGATTTTCATCAAATTTCCTTTAAACTGGCAAGTGGTTTAAAGGTCTTGCAGATGTACACTCGGTCCACTCACAGTCACCTTCCTTTGAAGGGGTAGAGGATGTAGAAAAACAAACCAGAAACCTAAGATAAATTATATTTTAGATATTTATACATACAAAATATATATGAAATATTTAAATAACAAAAAGTTAATGTAAATATCAGCAGATCCACACAGAGAGGTGTGCTTAACAGTGTAAACAGTTTACATATAATATAGTTCTGGCATTAGATCTTTTTTTTTTTTTTTTTTAAACAGAGACAAAAATTTATACAATATCAAATATTAACATCTTGCAAACCAAGGTAAAAAGGGGTTAAATTAAAAATAAACCAAGAAAGGTCTGGACCATAATTTTCATTCTTTTTTTTTCATTTTATGAACAGCTCTTGCTGTATTTCTTGGTTAGAGTAAGGTTAAAGATTATGATTTTTTTTCAGTCTTTTCCATTCTGCAGATTCTGACTCCTATTTTCACATATGCTTTCAAACCCTAATACTGCCAACATAAGCCTACTTAAAACAATACCTACAATAAAACATCTTCAAATATTTTTTCTTAGTGACATTTTTAGCACTTTTTAGAAGTAGTACTTTTGCCATACTTAAAAACCCCTTGTTGTGGTTTTGAAATGGTATTCCCAAATTTAGTGTTCCCACTGAAACACTCTAAACCACGTACTGCTTGCTTACTCCCCCCTGCCTCTGCAGCAGGCTAGAGAGGAGAACTGAGGCACAAAGAGTAAAGATCATGTGTTGCAATAAGAACAATTTATTTGAAAGAGAAATGGAATAAGAAAATGAACAGTAACAGCTACAATATCAGTAACAGAGGGAACCGGTAGTACCCGATGTCTCTCTCTGACACACTCAACCAGAAGGGAGCCTCTCCCTCCAGCCCCAGAAAATGACATGTGGTGACCTCAGGTCCTGGCCATGTGCCTCCTGGCCACTGCAAAAATGAACCCTGTCCTGGTTGGAACCAGGACATGTCCTGGTTGGAACCAGGACATCCCTGAATTACAGGACTCTACCTAGTTGTTTTTTTCCAACACAAACAATCAAATGGACAGTTAGTGACTATTTAAATCACAGCTGACCTGGGAAAGAACAAATTTACAAGAAGGACAATGCACCACAAAGGTTTGTTTATTACCATGTGACTTTCCAACATGAAAAAAAAATTATCTTGTCTATGGGAGACTTGAAGTATTCCTGTATGCTTAGGTATAACACTTTCTAAAGTGGGACCATAAAACATTACCATGAAAGAATATCAAATTTCAGATCTTAAATACCTCAGACATTTAGCCTCGTCACAAATAAAGCTGACAGCGTCCCAGACGCAACTCACTCCTGTGTTGTCCCTACAACTCCTGTTATAGTTAATTAGGAACATTTGTTCACAGATAATGATGGAAGACTGACAAATGTTGAGTGACAGACACCTGGTACATGTTTAAAAAAAATATACAGCTGTTCATTAATCACAGCATGTCTTTTCAGCTAGGGAAAGTACACGTCAAAAGAAAAAGGTTTCAAAACATACTAAAAGCATACTGTCAAACTTACTAAATGAGATTGTCTTTCTGTTATAAGAGAGAAGTAATGAAGGTTAAGTCAGCACTACAGTTCTAAACTCTTCTTTCCAAGGCAGCTGACATTCAAAAATGTAAAACAGAAGTCAAAGACAGGTTAAAGCATGTCATTCTACCTTTCAGTCCAACAGGCACTTTTTACCATTGGGTTGGTTTGGTTGTTTTTTTTTTAATGCTGTTCAGCTCTTTGAATTGAATTTCAAGTTCAGAACCTAAAAAAAAGTAATAGTTTTCATTTCTCATGTAGATTTATATCTAACACTTTGACATTTAAAAATATTTTTTCCTTGAAAGTACTTATAGGAAACTCTCCTGCTACTCAAAAGAAACAAATACAGATATTAACTAGTGAACTCCTCTGTTTTTATTTCCTTTAATTTTAATTGTTTTTGGTAGGGAGGTAAGTTTAACATGATCTAGCCATTGATCATTTTTCCATGCAGCAAATGTAATGGTCTAATGTCAACACAATTATATCTATGCCTCATTAAAATGAAGACTAAATGGAGTGTATGATAGTTGTCATTTCCAAATAATTCCCACTTGAATATAGGATTTCCTGCTTATTTGCAATCTACAGGCAAGAGAGCACACGCAAATGAGAAACCAAGCTTATTGGTCATTCCCAGTTAGTCATTCCAAAGCTCATTATTAGCTCAAACCAGACATTATGTAATAGTTTTCTACCTTAGTTTTGTGATTATGGATATTTTCCTTGATTTTCTATTCCCATTGTTAAATAGTGAGTAGGTCTGCTTACCCAGGTTCCTATAAGAGGAAACTTATGAACAGGCAGTATTTGAATCTAGGCATTCCAAGATTACCTGCCAGTATATGCAGGATCATCAATTGCTGGGCTGTACCCTATCCTAGGGAGTATACAGTCCCTATCATGTGTATGTGGGGCAATATTGTCTAGAACTTGGTGGCTGCCTGGACAATTGAATAGAGGCACATGTGCAATGTCCACCACATTTGTCAGAGCAGAAGTAGTCTGAGCAGATAGACATAATCCAGAGCTACAAAATGGACAGCTGCTCAAGAGCATTAAGGAAATAATTTTATTTACAGCACAAACATCTAGATTTTGTGATCTAGAACACAAAATTAATTTATGTTACTATACTTTTCTATAGTGTCTTCTTTCAGCCACTCTGAACCCAGAACGAATGGAACTGTAATACACCTGTAAGAGGAGCATGACAAATGTGAAATGCAACAACAACAATGGGGAAAAAAATTTGGAGGCAGTATTTGACAAACCAGGACCTTAAGCAACCATAAAAGGTTTTGCTTTTTTATGATAAAATATATGCAGGTGCATTAAACACTATTAATTTATCTGTATAAATTTCTGCATTATAATCACAAGGATGGGATATTTTCAAATGCCCTCTTCTATGGTAGTTGATAAAAACTTTCAACAAAATCAAAATCAAACCAAGTCAAAGAAGTGGGAATCCTGTATTTTGTAATACAACATTATCATTAGGACTTTGCTAAATTGAAGGTCAACATCAGGTTGTTATGAATCATACTGGTTTATGAGAAAAATAATCTTTGAATTCCAAGTTTCCAGATGTGTATTTGCTGTGTAATGGTCAGAACAGATCCATAACCATAACATACACTGAGAGCTGGTGGTCTCCCATAATCAAGCATATCATATTATTTATTAACTATATCATCATAGCCAAGGTGTGGTAAATATATATGGACAGAGTTTTTCATAAATTGTTACAGCACAATATTCTCCAAAGGAATATATGGGAAATTAAATTAATTTTCTTGAAATAGTGTATTTATTTTCTTTTAGTTTGGCTAGTCTCCTGAAAAAACAATTTTCCCTAAGAAATTTAGGAAAATATAGTAAGCAAAGAAAAATCTAGTGTTATATTGATTTACTGAAATGCATTTAAAGTAGTTGTCTATCCCATGCTTCACTGCCTCACCTTTACATATAAATGCAAAATAACACAATAAAAATGTACATGATATAAGACTTAATCAAAACCACCATTCTCTCTTCTCTCCTAGAATTTACAGAGAGTTCAGTGTTCCCTGAAACTTTGGTATCTGCAAAGTCTTTAAGAGTGGGAAGGAAGAGTGCACCAGAGTTCAGGTATTTTCTCAGAGGTAGGCATAGCAGCTACCTCATTTATAAAGAAAAATATGCCGAGATCCTTTTTACTGATCACTGCTGCATATGCAGAAGTGCTTTTCATTCAAATATGGATGCAGTGTGCTCAAAAGGTAATCTGTGGTGGACTAACAAATGGGATAAAAATCACTATGAACAGATTTCACAGGATGTTGGGCTGAAAACAACCACCCATCTTCTTGTAACCTGAAAAATACATGAAAACAAAATTATATCTTTTTTGAAGATCTCACAAAACCACAACCTCCTTTAAACCATCAAAAACATAGTGCTTTGTACTGTTACTGAGTCTCCAGTGCTCTGTGCAATCCTATAGTGAATAAAAATCAAGAATGGAGGGGAGCTGGAAGCCATGGTAGTCATCTATCAACGTAGGCACTGCTGTATAATTCCTTTCAGATTTAACATCATTCATATACATCCCTTGTCATTACTCTGATTTACCTTTTTGGGGTTTTTCAATAGCATATGGCAACCTGAAAGCAAGACTACCATTGTAATTTGCATTAAGCAAACACAGAAGAAAATTTATTACCTGTCCCCAAATCATTTATAGCCTCATTATAAGGTGATGATAAAACAAAAATACAAATAGGGACATGGGAGCATACCTGGATGGGTACTGACCTTCTTGTCCTGGTAGTTAAAACACATAGGAAAGGTCTGTTGGCACCCCAGCTGTGAAGACTTGAAAAAAATTTATGTTCTTTGGATATATTTCTCGGAATTTATTTCTCAAATATAAAGGATTATTTCTAACTTCTTATGTCAGCTCTATGTGACAAAAAGACTTCCACGAACAATAAACTTAGAGGAGATTGTCATAAAATTAGAGTGACACTCAAGGTTGATAGAACAAATAGCTGTTTCCCTAGTCTTTTCTCGGGTCTGTCCACAAAGTTTATGTAATTATTAATACTTTCTTTTTTGCTTTTCTCTCACTTTGAGAGGCATACTTCTTTGCTTATCTATTTCTTTAAAGACCAAAGCTGACAAGTCAATGTTTTTTAAGAAAAAAATTAGAAGAATAAATCAGCAAATACTTGCAATTAATGTATAAAGTTTGATAAGGAAGTATTTCAACATAGTACCTATGTGAGGTTACAAACCACAGTAAAAAAACCTGGTCTTTGAAAAATTACTTTTGAGCTACTAGTAGTGAAGTCTGATTTCTTTTCTCAAGGACTATATATGAATAGCAAATTGTAATTTTTCAATTTTTTTCTTTATTTTTTTCAGACCTGTGTAATATTAAAATCAAGTAAAAACAAAAAAAAAAGATGCCACAAAACTCACTGAAACTTAGGTAAGATAGACTCATGGACAATCTTAAAACTTCATGCTTACCCCAAGCAACAGTTTTGAACCCAGTTTATGGAAAGTGTAAACAAATAAAATTTTGTGTAACTATTTTTAATGAGAAGATTGCTTTAGGAAAAATACAGGGGGTTCATTGTTCAGTGAAATTGTGCATCTAGTATCAGAAGTATTGAAGAAGAATTTCAGTTTATAAGATTGTCATGAGAAAATTAAATAGCTGCTAGTTGTAAATGTAAACTTGGACTGAGAAATGAAGAGCCCCCCCATGGCTGAAGTTTCAACTTACTAATAATGTCTTCAATTCTTGATTATGTTTGGAAAAAATGGCAAATAAATTGTCAGTCTAAATGTTACCTGTTATAACTTTATTTTGTCATTTACTCTGTAGATTTTGATAGGAATACTGTTTATATATGGTCTATAATGTACATACTGTGTTTATGTTAATAAACATCTTATGCTTCTAAAAATATTTAAATGTTGTCTGAAGTTAATGACATGAATTATTATTGCTCCAAGTCTTGGAAAAAAACCTAAAAGGGTGAAAATCATTATTTGGTGTCCACAATTGAAAAGAATTTTTTTCTTGTTATTGACATTTACTGAAATCCTTTTGCATATGCATGTGTTTGTCTCTGAAACTGTCCAGAAACAGTTTTCTAGTCTGGTTCAAGTTAAGTTTCCTTTCATTTGATTTAGTATAATATTCACTTGGATGTATATGAAAATTTATTAGAAAGGTAAATTAAAGCAAGAAAACCTTCCTTATATTAACATTCAAAGTTTTTATAGAAAAATCTACCATGAAAAAGAGACTAAATAATTCCACACGTCTGGCTTGCAATATACATTGAGGGAAATTCCTTGAAGTTCTTATTTGCATGACAATACCAAAACTATTCTTAAAATTCCTACATACTTCATAAAACTACTCCGGAAAAAAAAAAAATACTTTTTTTCATTTATTCCAGTAGTGGTGAACTGGGTGATTTGACAGACATATATATGTGCATATATATATATATATATATATATATTCCAGAATTCACACACACATGATTTTGCATAACTTGTGTGTCTTATTCTTAAATTAAAATACTCCCTTAACAACTGGCAAGAATTATTTTTTCTTCTTCAGTCTACAGTTGGGTCATGGTGAATCTCATGTTATTAATCATAATGAAAAAGTACTGAAGAAATGTTTGTTTAATACACAGAACATCAGAGCAGATATTCTCCGAGAGTTCTGCATCCTAATTGTAATCCACTCAGTCATTTAATTTGATTGCAATTAACATTCTCTTTGATGATTTCTTTTTAGTTTTTTCAGCCGCTATAAAAACTGTAAACTGATCCAAATTATATCCTCCGATCCAAGTGAAGTTTGAATTTAAACTACAAGAAGCAGCTTGACATCGCTGATCCTCTCCAAGAAGGGAATTCAATATCATGATGAAATTTTTGTTTAGATAGACAATATGACTGAAATACATGTTATACAAAAAAAAATTTCAGTTAATCTTAATACCCCAAATCACTGCTTTCATTTTGCAAAGTATAAAGAAAACCCAATTAAAACTTAATTTCTTCAAGCACTTCATTTCATTTTGGTAAATAAGGTAGTATGGCAGTATGACTCCAGCCATCATTATGCAGTACACTCCTTTTCCCCATTTTATCCGTATGCTCACCTAGCTCACAGTTTAAATGTAATCAGTAGTCAATCATGTTGCATATATTTTGTAGTGTTTCTGAGGTAACTTCTTTCCCTGTAGGAGATCCTTACTGTTCTTCAGGCACCTCATAAGAATGTAGTTCTGAGAGTCTGACTGTGACGCATGCATCCATTTCAGGAAATTTTATAATAAGATTTCTTTTAGATGCTAGTCAGAATGCCTGATTCTTGCTTTTAAAATCAACCTTGGGGTCTTTTCATGGATGACACGAAGTTGGATATCCATGTAACATTGCTTTGCCCCAGTCTCTCCTAAGATGCAGGGAGGTGTATGTAGGCACAGGCTACCATTGAAATCAGTCTATGAGGATACTATGACACAGCTTTTCAGCAGTTTCAGGTGTTTCGCTCCTGTTACTCGACAATCCATAGCCTAACCAAGACTCATCAGACTTCTTGCATTGTCCTCTCTGCCACTGTGCAGTGTACGCATTCATGTATTCAAGATACTCCATTCTTACTGCTCCCATGGTAGGAGGTCAGATGAGAAGTACTCTAAGGGGATCTCTCCTTTCTACTTATTATGAAGAAAACTTCAGATCCTTATCTCAGGTGTAGATGTCCATGAAATAGGTGCTTTCTACTAAATCAGATTAATCCATTCCCCATATGATCAGCACTTTGAAGATGATGGTATGGAAGCAGTATATTTCATGGGAATATATATATATATATATATATATATATATATATACATATATAT
>VXAY01012532.1:732844-784606 GCA_013399855.1 Oxyruncus cristatus
TATATACACATATATGGAACTCGTACGGAGTTTGAATGTTTTATTTTTTTTTCTGAAAAAGCCAAGTTTATTTTTAAATTGTAGTAAGGCAACCAGATCAAGAAGAGTAACTAAACCAAGTTACCCTGTTCTCAGCAGTGTCCCTCATTTCTGCAGTAACATCTCTTAAGCAGCAGTCCTAAAGGATGCTATGAAATCTGCTGCCAGGTAAATACATGTCAGCACATAAAATCTATGTTTTAGTTACTACCATTTTAATGAGAAGTTTATCTTTTTATATTGGCACTAATGGCTATAACAATGGTGGAAAACCAATTCTATTCCCAGTTTACTTAGAAGCCAGAGATTTATAATGTTAAAACTTTCACTAGTTCAACTGGCAAATTAAGAAGGAATAGAAACAAGTTTTCTTTTTCTGACCCCTTTCTCTCACACTGTCAGCATAACAAATAAGGCCAGCTGCTACTTAAATTTAATAGAAACATTAAACTAGATTTTAATTAAAGCTGTTTTCCAATATATGTCATTCTTTGTATGTGGTAAGGAACACATTTTGTGAAACTGTTCCAAGACAGAACTTTGAAAGCTTTGAGACATGAAAATGAGTTAACATGAACCATCTCAGCAGCACCCCTTCCTCAGGAACAAAGGACATTTAGGAACAACAAGGTGAAAAAATCAAAGTTCAGTCAATAAGGAAAAAATAATAGCTACAAGAGCATCCCAAAGACCAGCTAAGATCAGAGGCTGTAATATCAGATATGCACTTGAATGTTCATTGCAGAGACTGTATATTTTGGTTGCTATTGATCTAAAACATGGAGAATTGAACTAGGTATTTCTAGATTATAACTTTAGCAGAACACCTTGTTTTCCTGGGAGCTAAATCCATCCCTGTCCACTGGGAAATTCTGGCTTCAGCATGTGCAGCTCTGACCTAAGTAAAGTACTCATTTAGGGCAGAGTTCGTCCCACCAAGAGGTCATAAGCTGAGCATGTAGTATATGCAGATAAGTTTGGATCCCCTTTTGATCTCTAGAGAGGTGAATATACCTCTTTTTCTGATTTACATGATGATGTAAAATATATGTTATTATTTTAAATGAGGCTATTCTCATTCTTGTTATTCTAGACAGGCAAAGGGCTTCAAAGAAAACAGATCCATAGAACAGAATTTCAATCTTACACTGCATAAAAAATTGGGGTTGAGAAAAGCAGCAGACCAGTACACTCTTTGCTACTCTACTCCCAGTCCATCAGTACCATGACCTCCCACTTCACTTTACCACAAACAGCAAAATGCTTATTTTTCCCTGTTTTCTTGCAAAGTGTACATAAGTGTTCTTCAGTGCTGGAAAAGTTTTCAAAATCACAGATGAGTGAGCTTAAAACCAGTTAATCACACTGACACGTAGCAGCAGAGATTGTTTTATAGGATGGTTGTGCTCTAATATATCTCCACTTCATTTGCTAAATAAAAAGCAAAGAAGAATTTTGTCCAGATGATTTTGCATTCTGAGGCAACAGTTTCAGATGATATTTTCACTTGTTATACCCTTGGGGCGAGGGGGGGGGTGGAAAGGGAAAAAATAACTGGAGCCAAATTAGTTCTCATGCTTGGTTGTAATAAGTTGTAAGAAAAAAGAAACCTTCCATCAAAATTTCTCCCACCTTTCTGTAGTCTTTGAAAAGTTGTAAAACACAATCTTTCTCTTTCTTGTCACACTTCAGAATGAAAAACTATTTCCAAAGAACAGTTCCTTAGAAGTAAAAAGATTAGTCTTATTCACAGTCACACTCACCAAACATGAGTATACTCATAGATTGCTACACATATTTTCACAAAGCTCTTCCTTAGTGATACTGAAGAAAATAGAAAGACACTGTGATAACCAGTTGCTTTTAACTCTGACTCACACTATTTTCGAAAATTAGGTCAGATCACTTAATGGATTTCAGATACTCCCTTATTAAATGAGTTTGCTGTAAAATCACAAAGAATCAAATTAAAGATGTTTATAGTTTCCGAGATAATTAGAATGAGTATTTTAACTGTCTAATGCATCTTTACCGCACCACAGAAAGTCTACCTAAATCATAGAGTCTTTCTAATATTTGAGGTCTATTTGCTTTAAGGTTAGTGAAACACTTTCACTGAGATAAATGGAGGCAGTATTGTTTAGTAAACTAGGTTGCCAGCTTCCATGGGTGGAGCTTTTTATGGTGGAAATCTCTCTAAATCAAAATTTGAAAGAAAGCCCCACTCTCCCAACAAAAACAAATAAAGACAATCAAACAAACAACTTCTTAAAGTGCTCTTGAAAATAACTAAAAATAAAAATTATTTTTAAAAGCACTATATTTCCTCCTTCTTCTGAAGAAGTGGAGTATCATCGAGGTCATTGTATTTAAGCTCAGGTTCAATTCCATTTTTAGGTACACTGAAACCTCTACGTGTAGCAAGATGGTGTTGTGTTAGGAAGTTTCCTAGCATAATTTTACTTCATTATTCTGCCTCCCTTCACTTTTTTTTAACAAAAAATTCAATTTGACTTCTAAATGTATTTTAAGTATTAAGGATAATAAAGTTAATATTTTCTTCCAGGACTGTCTAAAAATGGAACATTAAAACAATAATTTTAGACATAGAACCTCTATACATAGTTATCTCATTTTTGGGGGGTAAAAATTTACTCTTCTCAACCTTTTTTTTATGTGTGTCTTGGAGATGACTCTTGCTCATGCTTCCTGACCTATATGCATGTATGACTCTTTTCCTAATGTGGAAAATAAAGGCATTTCCATCAGAGAGCAATGTGCCTCGCCAGTGAGCTTTCCTGTGTCCAGATAGACTCATGCTGAGGTGCCTGTTCTTCTGCCTGAAACCCCTAAGAGAGCATCCTGTGTTCTAAGGATATGTGAGTTTTTTGACACCCTGTGCCATGCTCCAGGACCAGTAGAACCTCCAACAAGGGACACTCTGCCACCACCAGGTCTAGACTCTCAGGGACTAACTCTGCCCTTGTTTGCAGGACAGCCATTTGACTAAGTTAAAAGTAGCTTTGAGAAAACAGTCCAATAATAGCAAAACTAATATTTAGTTGTATAAATTATTTGATAACAATTATATTATGCTTACAGAAACTGTGAATGGGTCATGAATATTTCAGAAGAACATAACAGATTAAATTTGTTGGATAGTTTGACAACAAATAATTCAATTAACTGAAAATCATATAAATCTTACATTAAATCCCCATCTGCTTTCTCTGGAAATGTTTAATATAGAAATAGATATCCACAGCAAGAAAGTTCATATCACTGTCAAATGTTAGATGGGTTCATTTTAGTTTAAAAAGAATGTGTAGATTTTTTAAAATATAAATCAATATGGATAATTAATTACAATAAATCAAACCCAGAAAGATTTTGCAAGCAAAAGGGAAGACTATTGGAGACAGAAAATTAGTCACATAAAATTAGATATAAAACTCCTTGAAAGGTGAAAATGACTTTGATTGTCTTGTGTTGTTTTTTTTTTTAAATAAATAACATTTTCCAAGTAGAGAATGTAAGAAAATGACAACAATTAATAGTATAAGGGACATTATAAAAGCTGAATAATATTGCATCCTAGCTGTGAAGCTGTGAATGCAGGAGGTAGAAAACATACATAGCTAAAATGATTTAGATAAATATTGCAATGCAGTGTTTGATATACTTGCAAAACCTTAGTGTGTCATTGACAAAACATAAACTGCAGCCTAGCATAATGCCAGCATAATGCACATCCTCATTCAGTAGGTTAGACTTGTTTCTCGGGATTGCTTTGCACAACACATTGTCCTGATTTGATAGAAATGTCATTTCACTTCATTTCCTATATCCAAAAATGGAAATTTTATTGAATTCAGTCTCTCAAATATAGTATTCGTTTTGTTTAGATTTAGCTGTAGTTATTTCATAAAAAGTGAATGACTGCCAGCAGACTACTTCAATCATTTCTGGACTCTGTTATAAGCACACAAACACTAGTGTAATGCAGAGCAGTAATTTTTGCATGCAGTACAATTATATCAAGAATGTCTTACAAGTGAATTGAAATCAAATTGTGTTAGTGACTTTTTAAATGCATTATGTACGTTCTAATATGTGTATGTGTACATATATATAGTATAGAGCTTGATCCCACAAATTTGAGTATTATGCATATAACTCAACAAACTATGTAAATACATATCTAATTTCTCTAGATCTTCAAAGTAAATAATCATGCTTAAAGGTATGTGTAATCATGCTCAAAGGTATGTGTAAAGCTTAAGTGTTTTGGTGAATCACAGACATAGTTATCACCACCTTGCAGGAACAACCACTAATCACTGAACTTTAGAACATACATTTGAATAGATTTTTAATTGATTTGGGATCAAACCAAAACTCTGAATTTTGGGAAAGCTCTGCTTAGATTTGCGTATTGAAACAAAGCCCAGAGTCATGAGACTAAAAAAAGGAGATACTAACCAATTCATAGGTTCAAACGGAACATGTTGCGATTTTATATTGAAGGCTTTCAGGTATTATGTCAGGGCACAGCATAGGTTGTTTAGAAAAGCTCGTGTGATGGGGGTGTGCTCTCGCTATGTGCCATAGCACTGCTCTTAGGAGCAGCCTGTTGAACACTACTGCAATTTCCCTCCTGTTTTGGGACGTGCT
This sequence comes from Oxyruncus cristatus, assembly GCA_013399855.1. Lineage (NCBI taxonomy): Eukaryota > Metazoa > Chordata > Aves > Passeriformes > Cotingidae > Oxyruncus > Oxyruncus cristatus. The sequence goes on from VXAY01012532.1 coordinate 737,558, forward strand.
GTCTGTTGGAACTGTGTTATCTGATTCAGTCGTTTAATGGACCACTTGTAAAACAAAAACTGCATTCTCCACTGCAGCTACCTTCTCATCATGTCCCTTGTGGTCCTAACAGAGGATATTCAGCCTGAACATTCAGCCTTAACACTCAGTTACAAACTAGACAGAAGCACTTCTTTGGCTCATTTGCGACACCAATTGTCTGTGTTTGGTTTTTAGCTTCAAGGAGCTGGGAAGCTGCTGAGGTACTGAACACAGAGAGCTTAATGCTTTTAGTGTGTGAATTTACAGCAGTTCTGCAAAAGAGTGGAAATCAAGAACAAATGTGCAGGTAGATTAATCTGTCAGGTTTCTTCATCAGTCCATAACTGACCATAACCATATGAAGCAGCATGAATCCCTTTTAAGTTATAGATGTATTTAAAAACAAAAAAAAAAAGTCATGCATATTTTACAAGTGAAATTGTTGTGCAAAACCTAACTCTGAGACTGAAACTTAAGTGATCATCTCTCTCCCTTCCTCTGGAAGAGAAAAAAATTAGTGAAAGCAACCAGGCACCTTCCCATGATTGTTTTTTGGGTTTTTTTTTGTCTTTGAAAATGCAAATTAAACTATTATATAGAATTTTAAGGAAATTAGTAGGTTCATGAGATCAGCTGTAAATCAGAGAAAGTGATTTTGCCGTCTCAACCTGGTGTCTAGAGTGAAAATTTGGTGAATAACTTTGACATTGTTGCGATAGTAAAGACAAAACCCATAGCACAGAGTCACAGAAGAGGTGTTAAGAACATAGCTGAGAATGTTACATTAATATTCATTGATATTTTAAAATTACTATGGATTTTAGAACATATGATAATTTTGATTAATTTATATAGGAAAAATGATACATTATAATTTCACAGGTCTGGTGCAACTGATATCACAATAATTGAATATTCTTTACAGGAACTGTGGAACTATTGTGAACTTATAATGTTTCCCCATCTTTCTGCTCTTGTTCATGCAGAACTTAAAGATACCAACCAGGCTATTACATTTTTTACAATTTTGCTGTAGAAGTAGATAAATAACACCTGATCTTATTCTTAGATGTTGTTGTTTAATCCTAAACATCAGCTAGGCCCCACACAGTCACTCATTCACTCACCTTCCCTTCCACCAGTGTGAGGTGGAAAGGAATCAGATGAAGATTCAAAACTGAGAAAACTCCAAAAGCCAGTTTCATAGGTACAGCAAAAGCCCTGTGTGCAAGAAAACGAATTCACTCATCACTTCCCACGGGTAGGCAGGTGTTCAGCCACGTCCAGGAGCCTTCCAAAGAAGGCTCCACAATGCGTAATGGTGACTTGGGAAGACAAACACCATCATTTAGAAATCCTTCCCATTTCTTCTTCCTCCCCCAGCTTTTATTCTTGAGCACAGCATCTTTCAGTATGGGAAATTCCTCTGGTTAGCTGGGGTCAATTGTCCCGGCTGTGTCCCCTCCTGTTTATTTGTGGACTCCCAGGCTTCTTGCTGGCAGTGAAGCATGAAGAGCAGAAAAGGACATGTTGCTGTGTCAGCACTCTTCACCTATAACTAAAATATCAGTGTGTTATCAAAGTTTTTCAGTACAAATATGAAACCTAGCACTATATAAGGTGTTTTGAAGAAAATTAACTCTGTCCCAGCAATGACCAGTATGCTAGAGATAAAAAAAAGAGAAACAAACAAACCCACAAAAAATAAATTTAAAAACAAACAAAGAAACAAACAAACAAAAAACCCCCAAGCAAAACATTTTTCTATTAATATATAGTAGATACCAGTTAAAAATAAGAGACAGATGGGGAAGAGAAGGGAGAATGAGTATATTACTTTCTTCTTATTCACGTAGAGAATGTTGACCTTGCTCATCCTCACTCAAGTCAGTGACAGAACCAAAAATAGAGCTCAAAAGCAGTTTCTACTACAGTCTTGCTACAACAATGTTAAGAATAGGCACTCTACTTTCCATAAGTATTTACCTAGGCCATTTTGAAACTAGAAATTTTAAGCAGACTACAATAGAAGTCACTAGGAAAGGTGACAAATTGTTTTTCCTACATAATGTTATCATCCAAAAACAGCTGAAACAATTGTAAACAGTGACAGTGATGGAACACATCAGGTGAAAATTACCTATGTCACAGGAAGGGTTTCCCAGAGTCAGCTATGAATATGGTTCTAAGAATTTTAACATCAACAGATTATTAGTCTGATACGAAATCTGCCTGTGATGTAACAAAATCATGCATAACAATGTAATTTCTGTAATTTGCATAGATTTATATTGATGGTTGGGTAAAAATTAAGTGCTACTGGTTTATCAAGAGCAGATTACTATGCATTTATTTATGAGACCATATAATAAAATCATACTTAGGGAAAATGAGCTTCCATAACGTAATCTTTCACGTAAATGAAATCTGAAATAAATTCTTTCTTCCTATTCCATATTAAAATTTTCAATATGAAGGATGTTTGTGCCCCAGCAATTTAGTTTCAGAATTAAGATTGGGTGTTTACATACACATATATATGTGTCTATGTGTATATATATATAATTGGCATGACTGCCCTGTTGAAGCATTTGTACAATCTCTTCCCTATAACCTATTCACCAGAAGTATTCCAGCATAGATCTACAAAACATATATTTTATGTGAGGATGGTTTATACTGTAATCTTAAACTCCAATGTGAAAAGAATTCATGCCAAAACTCTATTCTTAAAGGGGTGAGGGGCAGATATTACTATTGTAAAATTTTTATGGTTAATTTAGGCTCTAGGTTATAATAATTTGTCTCCTTTGGCTTGTTTCCTACCTTTTTATTACAGTTTTATCTTTTGTTCATTTTTTCCATTACCTAGAAAAAGAGAGGAATCCTGTCTGCTTGCCCATAAGGACAACTAAATACTTGCTGTTTGCAGAAGCTGGGGGTCACAGAATGTAGTCTTTTGCTCTTCATGCCAGAAGAAATGGTTCAGCTGTTTCCTGAACTCAGATACAACACGGACTGAGCAGAAGCTCCTTTCTGTCTGGAATGTGGAGGAAAAGTATTGAACTATTAGAAGAGATTTGGGATGCCAGTATGTGAAATGCTAACACAGCTCAGCTAACACAGACATGGGAGAGCATCTATGTCAGCAAAAAAGATTTTTACTGATCAAGGTTCTCTAAGTCACTGTTTGGTCATAAAAATACCATAAATAGTAGAAGTTTTCATAAAGGCAATAGGCTTCAAAGACACATTTTATTTTCTAAACTACACCATAATTTTTAAATTAATAAAAGTATATTAAAAATATCAACTAGTTCAATACTTTAAAAAGTATAGCAAAGTTATTTCAATCCTGAAGATTAGGCAAATGAGTTAAAAAAAGGATCGTTGACCTAACACAGAACAGCTCTCTACTTTAAATCCAAATCACAGGACTGCTTTTGTATTTGCATATTATCCTCATATTAGCCCAGTACTTTCTCTGAGGTTTCTCTCTGGCTATGTTCTTACTATCAAGCGTCCTAGTTTCAGTAGGCAGGTGGGAAGAATGTTTTCTTCAAGGGTAGCTTCTGCGTGGTATCTACGCCACCCTCTGAAGTGGGAGGCATGACTGGAGGTCTTAGAGGCTGCAAAAGGTCAAGACCCAGGTTTTTCCCTTCCTGAAGGAGAGGGACCTCTCACCTGTGATTCAGTGAGAAAACAAGTAGCATGAGGTCATTGTTTTCAATTGAACTCGGTTTGAACAGTGAGTGTGAGTTTTCAAAAAGGTTCAAAGTATTTCAGTATATAACAATGGCAAAACTTGTCTTTAAATTCAAGAAAGCTTCAAGAAGAAAATTTCTCACCAGTATACTCAACATGGAAAAAAAAAAAAAAAAAAAGCAAAACTAAAATCAGGAATATTTCTTGGTATGCTCATTGAAAAACATATAACTTAAGTCTAGGTGTTTACGATACTTAAAGAGCCTAAGTGGGCTAAAGACAATTTCTGTGCTTCTCTGAGAATATACACTGACATTGTGGTTTACGAGTTCAGTGTTTTCTTGAATCTCACCTTAAATAACTTACCTGGTTCCATAAGAAAAGTCACTAGCAGAGACAAGAACAAAATCCAGCTTCCTTTGCTGATTTCTTCATCACAAAAGCATACTTACTTTATTCATTTATTTATTTTTAAGGACTACACATATGACCTAAGTAAAGAAAAAGCTGATGGAAATTCAGACATACAGGAAAAGGCTGACAGAACACTCCAAGGAAAGTTTTAAAAGGAATAAACTAATTGATTTTCTATAGTGTATAATTAGAAGAAATGAAAAAAAATGTAAGTGTGGCCTAAAATTCCTAACTCATGATATTCTCACTAGAATTTTTTTATACACTTTCATTTTTTTGTTTGCTTTTATTTCCTCAACTCAAGGAGGATATTGGTCAGCAGCCTGAGTCAAAAATTATTTGGATACTTCCTAGTAATTCGCAAAGATTTTCAAATGCCTTTGACTGCCAGTGAGGAGGTGAACAGAAAGCGCATATAGAAAAAGAAGGTGGTTTAATGGTTAAATCACATTTTCATGTGTTGTTAAATTACATCATATCATATCTTAGGTGGTTTTTTTTGTTTTCTCCCATGAAGAGGATGAAGACACATAAAAAGTCAGAAAAGAAGTCACAATAAATGTCAAGCAGATGGGTAGATTTATAAATAAAGCTCAGGAACACTTTCTTCCAGTAAAACTTTTTCTATTATTTTCTTCCACCCAAAAACTCATAGAATGACAGCCAGTAAGTGTATGAATTATAATATTTCCTACTCAATAATTAACAAATAATAATTCTAACATCTTCCATAAAATACCAGCAATATCATTATCTTCTTTTCCTAAGGTTGATTATTTTATGTTATTTTCTTGATACAACATGAGGGAACAAAAAGTCAGATTTAACCCTGAAGTTTCAGAGTTTTCATACTACTTTAGGGTCCCTGATCTATCTAGGAAAGTCTTTACTGTGAATACAACCATCATACGTTTCAGAATTTCTGTAGGATTCACTTGTGTCTATTGGATGTCTTTGTAGGTAAGACATATTCTTTCCTTCAGTTTTGGTCTTTTTTCAGCCACCTTCTAATGGCTTACTGGAATACAATGCTTCTGCTTTGCATACCTAGAAAGTTTCTTTCTTTTCATTACCTATGAGTGTTGGCTGCATGTTTGATCCACACGCAACACATTTCTGTCTACAACCCACAGACTTTTAACAGAAAAAAACCCCATAGTTAGAGGAGATAATTAGGGAACAAATGAGAAAATTATACCATACAAAAAGATGCCATCTGTCACATCTGGTTTTAACTTAATGTTACAGATTGTCTACTTGATTTAATCTATCATGATTATGACCTCTCATGACTTTTTCATTATTAATTTTTATATTTATTGTATTTTGAGCAATGCTGTTCTCTAAAAGAAACTTTGTGTCTGGAAAGCTCTTTGTCAAAAAAGATTGGTCCTTAGTTTTCCAGTGTTCACTTAGTTCAGCTTTATTCCCAAAGGAAAACAAGACTTAAGAGCATCTGGTACAGGTATTAGAACTGGTACCTGATTGTAATTGTTTTAGCAGCATAATTAGGTCTTTACAGTTATTTAACAATTACAGTTGTCATCAATTATAAATACTTCACCTTAAACCTTAGTGGTTTATTGCTAATTGTGTGATTCAATATAAACTTAATTGGTTCTGATGGTTGAATTAAAGAATGATTGCCTCTTATAAAACTATACTTCAGATAGAGTAGAATTCTTTAACAGACTTTTGTCCCTCTGGTAACAAGACACAGCCATTAGAAGGATAAATATATTCCACTGAATTTAATATTAACACTGTTTTATCTGAGTAATCAGAGCATGAAATACAATGGTTAATAATGAATAACATTAAGAAAAAGATCCAGACAGTAGTTGTGTTTTGGAATATTCTCTTTAGGGCTTTATTATGCTTTTCATAGTTGACTCTTTGCAGGGGACAACCAAAAAGAGAGAGAAAAATAGTAGCAAGTTGGGTGGCCAAGAAAGACACAAGATTTTAGTTCTTAGTCTTAAACATAATGTACAAAGGGCACAACAATCTTCGCTTCTGTGGTAGCTGACCTTGCTCTGTAGCCAGACATCCACTCAGCTGCTCTTCTACTCCCTCTGTTCAACAGGAAAGAGGTAGAAAATAAACAAAAATACCCTGGATCAAGATAAAGACATGGATATAATTTACCTATTACCATCACAAGCAAAACAGACTAAATTAATTTATTATCAATTAAAATAGATTTGGATGGTGAGAAACAGAGACAAAAATCAAAACAAAACTTTTACACCACTCTATCTCTTTTCCCAGATTCAACTCTGTTCTCAAATACTTCACCTCTCCTGCAACTTGAGCATTTGCAGCGGGATGAAGTCAGTTGAATGGGGATTGTGGTCAGTTAATAACCACTTCTCTCTGCCTCATCTTCCTCCTCACACTTTTCCCTGATGCCTGTGTGGACTCCACAGGCTGCACCTCTGGCCAGGAACCTCTTCCTGCCTGGACTCTCCAGGGGCTTCAGGATGGGGTCCTCCACAAGTTTCTCCATGAATATCTGCTACAACATAGTCCTTTATGGGCTGCATGGCAGTAACCTTCTCCATCACGATCTCCTCCGTGGGCTGCAGGTGAATCTCTCCTCCAGCACCTAGAGCATTTTTTCCCAACCCCTTACCTTGGTGTCCGCAAGTTCTTTTCTTCCTTCTTTTTTTTTTTTTTCTTTCACTTCTCTGCTTTCTGATGTTACTGCTCTTTACCAAATCTGGTTTTCCAGAGGCACCATCATCTTGTCTGACAGATTCAGCTGTGACCAGTGGTAGGTCCTCTGTAGATGGTTGGAGCCACCTGTGTCCAGCTTAGGGAGCCCCAGCCTTGCCTCACAGAGGTCACACCTGATGCCTGCACCTCTGCCCCTCAACCCCCAACTTCCCCCAAAACAATTAGAGATAAAGTTACGTAACTCAGAAGATACTACAGGAAAATTATTTCATTTCTTTTAAGTAAACTTTAGCCAGTTTCATGAATTGGTATAAGTTCACATAACTTCAGATGCAGATGTTATGCATGTAAAATGCTTTACAGTTCTACAAATACAGTAACCACCTTGATCTGAGAAACTGCCTCATGTTTAAGCTGATGCCAAATGTGAGTGTCCGTCCACTGGTAAGCATGAAGAAGGGCAGTGCCTGGAAGTGGTTATTATAGATATTAAACAGTGTTGAACAAAGGAGGATGTGGTGTAAAGGAAGATGTACAGTAGATTTGGGATGTTTTTCTCCTCTAAGGCTTTTATTCAGATATAGTTTATGAAAGCAGTGTTCTTGTGCCAAGTTTAGACTGCCTTAAGGTGCACTCTATCGAATTTTTCTCGTCATGTACAAAGCCTGCGTTACCATTGAATTTCTGTTCACCTTATCCATTTATATATCTCATATGCAAACACATGGATCACATCTAATCCTTCTACCAGATGTATTTTAGTCTCAAATAGGTTACTACGATTCTTAGGTTCTTTGACTTCTACATAAAAGCTTCAAAGACAAATCAGAGAACCTTGATATAAAATTTTTTTATGGACCAATATCCTTGAAATATGACCACATACAATTCATGAAGGAACTTGAAGGTTAAAAACATAGGTCTACAACTGTTAATTCAGGAAAATTATATAAAGCTTGAAGAACTTTTTTCTCACATAAATCCTTATGATGCACAGACCTCAAATTGAAAGAATTTCACATTCTGTTGGCTTTGATAATGTATTACTTAGAGAACAAGGGGTCTGATGAAGCTGCTTCCATTAATTATAATAATTATACAAATTTGATGGCTTGTATAAGTTTAATTTAAATAAAACATAGGTTGAAGAGTTATCACGATTGTTGAATTTAGTTCATTTTAAATGATAACTTAATGTTTTTGTCAGAAAGCTCAAAAATATACCACTGTGGAGCTGTGGCATTTTATATATATATATTTTGAAGGAGTAGCCTGTATCCTGAAGGGATTTAGTCATCTCATTTCATTTCAGTATCATATAAGTTGAGCAACTCTGAGAGATACATACAAATAAGATAGGAATTCCATTCCAGGAAAAGAGAAGAATGAGTCAGAGGTCCTAAAGTGTGGCTGCATTTTTTATTTTGCAGTTGATGAAGGAAGAAAGCCTTTTTGAAAATAAAGAATTTCTGCATTATTCTGCACACAATGGCACGATAACAAACTAGAAAGGCTGGCATTACTTTTCAAAAATGTCTGAGTGAAAACCATTTCAGAAAACATAGCCATCAATTTAGTAGGCACCACACATTCAGTAAAGGGCTTAAGCTTTTTAACTTTACATGTCTAAATGCCACAGTGAGTGCTTTGCAAACAGTGATACACTTATGTATAAGCTTAAATTCTTTGCTTATCTGGGACTTTAATGAATACCTCTCTGGTAATCTTGTCCTAATATAGAATGATCACTTTCTCTCTCACTAGCAGTTCCGTTAAATTTTTTCTCAACCACGGATGTGAAATAAAATCCTTTAGAGACTGAGTGTAAACCACATATTATGCTTTAGAGATACGAACTAAAGTCAGAGATAAAAAAAAAGCTTTAATTTTTATGCCCTCTGGCACCCAGACTCAGGGGAAGAAGTTCATGTGAATTCTGGAAAATTTTATTTTGTGTTTACCATGTCCTATTCTTTGAGTGATTAGTTTCTTGGCATAAGACAGATCAATGACAATAGAAAGAAACTACTCCCTCGAAGACTGTACTATAAAAGAAGCCGGGAAATGGGATTCGCCATTTAAAAACTTGATGATACCTATCTAGTGTGTTACATACTAGTTTTGCTTAGACAGACAAGGAAGTTCTAACAAACAGCTTAACAGTCCCTTTCCCTAACACGTCTAACATTTCCTTCTGCAGCAAGTATAACTCTCTATTGAATTTTTACAAAGGGAGAAACAGAAGCTGAAGTACATGAAGTTAATGTGTTATTGCATGTTCCCAAATATCTGAAAATCAGAACCAGTTCATATGGCTTCACAAACTGGTTGTAACAGGTTAGAAGAAGGACCTTAAAAAACCAGGAATTCTACATCCAGTAAGGCCTGCCATCTAATCTGAAGCAAGAAGGAAAAACTAATCTAATTCCATATGCTATGTCAGCCACATAGTAACTGCACAATAAACAACAAAAAAATGTAGTTCAGAGTAAAGGTGTGATTCACAGCTCATAAATACAACTGATCTTTTAATATGACATGTTACTATTAATAAAGACTACCTTTTTTTGTTGTTAAATACGTTATAAAATGCAGGTGTTTGTAAAGCTGGGAGATGAACTTTTCAGTTTAATTGTCCAAAATAAAAATTTTGAAAAAAGAACAGTATGCAAACAGAGAATCAGTTTATTTTTTGAGTTCATAAAAGCTTTCTGTACAGTCATGCAAAATTTTTGCCCTCACAATGAATCTCACTACTATATGGCAACACACATGACTCTGGAGTTTAGAATGGCATTTCCTCTTTTCTGATGTGTTTGTGAGTACAAGGTTTTGGGGTAAATCTGGCAGAGAGCTGGCTCAGGAAAATGGAGGAAGTCTGTGCTACAGCATCTCCTAGATCCATCCACTGTGAATTCTGGAAACAACTCAGTGTAGACTCTTGTCAGATATGCCACTACTAACAAAGAAAGTAAAATCAACATGAACATATGCTTCAGACTGGAATTAGATAATTACAGTGTGTGTTTCAAACACAGTTTTTAAAGTCCTTTTTTCCCTTCTTCTCTGACAGAAATACTGGTTTACAAGGGGTTTCAATATATTTGGTGTACTTTATAAAAGTAAGTAAAATTTTGAAGCATACATATTTATTCTTAAAATAGAAAACATGATTTTCAGGTAAACTTCACCAGTTCAGAAACACTACTGAAAGAGCAAGAGGCAAGTTAATAACATTATTAATTAATCACTCTTTGGCAATTCAAGGGAATTAGAAAGCTCTTTCTCCACTCCTTGTCCATACTAGAGGAACATCCATGGTAGAAAAATATTCCCCCTGTCGACATCCAGTAGCCCTTTACAAATTAAAAAGTCATGACCCTTTTAATGAGGCAAGACGTAAGTCTGCATGGACTGAACACTCTGACCTGATTCAACAAAGCACTCGAATACACATGTAATATAACACACACTTAATAGTACATATGTGTAGTCTCTTTGAAGTAGGCACAGAGTTGAATTTGATACGACTAATCCTCCAATCTGCTGCCAATTCAGTATTATTCTACAATGTAAGTTCCAACCATTTCCTTTTGGCTTTTTCTTCAGCCCATTTCTACATATTAAGTAACATGTGTGATATTAAGCCTGAGTTTACTGCCTCCTGTATTGAAACCCTTATTCCTTTTGCTAACTCTTAATTTTATATACTTGCAATTAGATCTAACATCAACTAACTCTCTATATATTATGTCATAATACTTACTTGGATGTATTTAAGTTATTTGGTTGTTATTTCAGGTATGATTTTTTTTTTTTCCAGCTTCCAAAACATATTTATTCTTATATATCCAATTAAGGTAAAAATCAAACATTCCCTTATCCCAGCGACTTGTAAGTGAATTCTATGATATAGAATATGATTTTTAATGCTTACTGAGGATGATAAACAGGAATCTCCAAAAATTTGCATGGTTTAGAAAGAAATTAAATACCATAGTCTCAAACAGCAATAGGAAGGTTGATATCTTGATCACAAATTGTATGTAAGAATTCCATACTAGCTTAATTTTTAAAATATTTTATTTTTTTAATAGTAATAAGAACATTTTCTTCATTTTTGCTAAAAAGATGATGTTATGCATAAATGAAAAATCCCCCATACTTCTAGCTCTTTAATAAAATGAAGGGGCATAAACATTGTGATAATTTAGTGCAAAAGGTACATTTTCTTTTTTATTTCTCTCTTTTAGACATCACACTTCCCCACTTTTAATTTGTATTAAAGGACTATATCTATGCAAATAGAAAATTTACTTACTGAAATCAAGTGACTAAAATCAGCAGTTTCAACCTTCCCTTGTACATATATTAATGTTTGTGTGGAAAAATACATATGAAAGAACTCTTCAGTCCTGTGGAATTTGTGCCTATGTGATCCACAGGGAGTTTCAGGCAAAAACTGGTCCACTGCAACATGTCTTTCTGGCAAGATGCTTCTTTGGCTTTTAAACCATTTTCTAACCAAACCTCCACAAAAGAAGTTGAAACAGAGAGACAAGCTTAGGGAACTTTTGGACTAGTGATTAACCAAAGCAGGCCAATAATTTTGGTAATTAATATCCCTGTTGTTAGCAAATTTTTCTTCCCAGTGTTAAAATGTTGTTAAAGTTCTCAGTTGTATGTCAATACTGCATTAAGCTGATATTGCAGTAATCAACTGTGAAAGGCCCCAGATGTATTGTGGAGCAGAAAAAGGAAGCCTTTTATCAAAAGCCAGTTCCTGCTTCCTGAACTATGATATAGCTTCTTAGGTTTCACTCCGGATAATAGACCATATTCAGAGCCCAGAACATGGGAGAAAGGGAACATGCACGTACATGTACCGCATATACTGAATACAACTCTCCTCACAAAGGAGTAGATGGAACAAGTTAGGTGCATGGGTTAAATGAAAGCAAATAAAAATAATTTTCCAGAATCTAGTAAAAAATTCCAAAGAACAGTAAAGTAATTGCAGTCTTTGTGGAAACTAGAATAAGTTCTGTTTGAGTGAATGTGACATAAAAAGAGGCAATCTTTAAAATCACAGTAGTGTTTTACTTTGAAACAAAGGCACTCTTCATGTTAAGTTAGAAGGTCAAGATATTGGAAAAAAATATATACTAGACTTAGAAACTGTTTTGTTCTCTTTGCCAAATATTCCAATGGGGTTTGAATGAGTTTAACTATGGTACTACCTAATTCCATCACATAAAATTACATACGCACCAAATACTAAAGAAAATGTGTGATTCAGTGTTACTTTTAGCTTTGTGTATTTTTCCTCCACTTTTATTCATTTCACCTCTGAGACTTAAGGTAAACTCCAAGCAGAGACCAGAAAAGCAAATCATTTCCTTTTAATTACTCCTCCAGGAAATCAGTTAATGGAGGTTCACCCTGGGTCATGTAAAACTGTTATCACAAATCTTTAAGCCGCAAATGAACTAGAAGCAGAAATCTGTCTGCCACACATGGTGTGACTTTGGTGATTTTTCCCAGGTCCTTCTTTGACTAATTGATAAAGAGTAGCAAATGCTTTACGTGTGGAAAAAAAAGAAATCGAAAATATATGACATTCTCCTTCCTATATAACTCATATCCTGTGATTTTCCCATAATTATGTCGTTTGATACAAAACCTACATGGTGTATATTAAAAATATTATAAACTGTCTGATATGTTTCAAAAATTAATTGTTAATAAGGAATCACCCTGAAACAGGTGCACTTTCTGTGGGTCCATTTATATATTCTGTTGTTTAATTCTTTTACTGGAGGAAAAGCTGATATATTCTTGCTACTGAAGTTAGTAGATGACTAATGGATGACAAAAGAAGTAAGTAAAGAGGAAGAAACAGGATGGAAAAAACCCCCACAAACTAGAGTAATCCAAACAGCTTGATAATGTATGCATAAATATACAACTTCTGTCTTCATACAATGAGCTGTAAAGCAAGAAATCTATCCAGGGAGGCAAGGGTTCTGTCAGGGATTAGAAAAGTCATGTAGATAATAAGCTGAACATGAGCTCTCACTACAGATCTACAGCTGAAAGATCTAAGAAAAACCTTGGATGTTTAAACAGAGGTGTATCAATTAAGAAGGGTATGTTACCTTTGTACTTAGCAGTCATGCAACTGCAGTTTCAAAGCTTTATCCCCTTTTTGGAGGTTTAGAAAGATGATGATTGTTTGGAGAGGGTTCAAAGCAGAAGCATGAGATTGATTAAAAGACTGGAAAATGTGCATTGCAGGAAAGACCTAAGGATCTAAATTTATTTACCCTAACGTTAGTGAGAAGAAATCTAATCGTAGCATGAATCTAGATGGTGAAAAATGTTTTTAATAGAGACTTCTCAGTCCACTTCTAAGATAAAATGGCTTAAAGTGAAAACCACACAATTTCAATCTCTAGTTAAGCAAATCTAACAGAAAATTAAGAAAATGAGACAAAATATGTCTCTGCATTGTGCATGTGTACTGCACTGCCTTTGTATGGAAAAAAGGAAATATGTTACTAGTAATTTTAATGTCTCAATACTATAAAACAACTAAATTAATAAGAAGGCAGTTATTCAATAAAAACTTTAGACACATTTTGTTGTGAAGTTTAGAGTAAGAAATCCAATGTCTTAATAGAATTCTACAATTAAAGAGGTATGGATGCTTTAAAACGTTAGAAATAACAAACAACAAACTGGCATGCATTACACAGGAAGACAAAGTAAACAAATAAAAACCTTAACAAAGAAGAATGGATTTCTAAAATAGGACCTGCTTCATACCTCAGGCAAAAAAAAAGAGAATATGGTGTGATTTCTATTAGTCCAAGTGTGCCTGCAGATCTGTTCATCTTTGGGTCTTGCACAACAAATTTGTGGTGCAAAGGTTTCACTTGCAGGAACTCTGAATGCTCAAGCTGAATTCCATAAACAAGTATCATATTTCTGATTTTCTCCTATACACGTGCCAGTCTTCATTATTTTTTTTTCAGGTCTTTGGTCACTGTGCAATTCAATAAATGTCTTATTCCAAATGCAAATATTTCATTGCACAGGCCTTGTCCTTCAATGATATGAATCACTGCACTTATTCAATTAACCTTCTGTGTTGCTGGGTGTAATACTTGGGACTTCTCCAGATTTCAGCAGAATATATTCTCAGGAGTCCCTGTAGATTCCCATTAAATCTTGACTCTTCCCCTTTGCTACTGCACTTGGCAAGCACTAGCTATGCCCTTACTATATGAAAAATTGAATACCTTTCAAGAATACAATAAATTCTAAGTCTGAGTTTTGTGTTCTAAGTCATTTGACACAGGTTTATAAAATAGGTTTCCCTCCTTCCTATACAGGATGATAAAACATCTGCTCATTCAGTTCAACCTATATATAGTCAGCATCCCACCTTCCTCTTTTTCTAGCCTAACATTGGTCTGTCGATGGTCAGACATGCTTTCAAAGACATGCAAAACTGCTCTATGAACCACAGAATAGGGCAGCAACACATTTTGTATAAAAAAATTATGCAGTGTAAGCATGTCAGTCTTCCAAAAGACTGAAGCTTATTTGATTAGTTAAATGTAAAAAATGGTATGATAATAACTGTATTTCCTGAAAAGACAAACACACATGCATCAGTATATTCAGTTGGTGGATAAATCCTAAAAAAAATTCCTCAAGGTCACTTCACATCCAATAAGTGTGGAATTATAATCTTTCAGGAAATTGCTTTGTGCTGACCAGGATCTAAAATTCTCTTTAAAGTCAAAATGGAGTTACTCTTCCTTTTGACTTTAAAGGAGGCTTTCATATTGGGGATAAATACGAGTGATTCATGGGTCTTCTGAAATGGAAAGATAAGCAACATCATAAAGAACTGAGGCATTAAGATTAATCCTTTGTTATTTTGACAGCATCAGAACTTAATATTCATGGAAATTAAGACATAAGCAGTCCATTTAGAGGATGAAGATGCTTTTTTAATCAAATGAGGGGCATGTGGCTATAATCTTTGCAAGGTAGATAATGTACATTCTCATAATGAAATACACTAATTATATGGTTATAATAATTAGCCAGTGGTAATCCATGGATTCAAATAAAGGATGTATTAAATAAATTTTTGGCGAGAGGACCAGAAAAATAAAACCAAGACAAAAAGATCCTTATATAAATAATCTCCTTCTGTTCTTAGCTATTATCCCTATAATTTGGGAGGGTTATGTTGTTCCAGCGTCCTTAGTTTGTAAACAAAATGAAGCCTGAAATCTGTAAACAAAATGAAGAATTTCATGATAAGAAACCGTGGACAACCATACTGGAAGTAAAGAGGTCCAATTAAAATTATGTATTTCCATCATATACAGAAAGGATTTGAAGAGGACAGTCTCAAACTATCTTATCTTAAGAGCAATTCTTTGCCAACTACTCTTGTCTTCCTGCATAGCAAAAATACTGGCTTAAAGCCAAGGGTTGTTGCTGCAATGCTAGCAATATACAAATGTTTCACAGACTGAAAGTGGCAAATATAAGGAGAGAAAATAAAAAATAATAATGATAAAAAAAAAAGCTAAACTTCAAATCCACTTCAACAACAATATGAGAAAATAAAGATATTATACATCAAGAATTTTGGAAAAGCCAGAACGTAACAAAAGATTGGTTGCTGTAATAATTTCTTCTGCTGCTTAATAGTTAAGGCTTTAAAACAGAGCTTTATAGTTTCCAAATGTGAAAATCTAGAAGGAATTAAGCCATTATTTTCACATCTCACATCTCATATTTGCACATTACATTGTGCAAATCACTTTTTCTTTGTTACAGCTAGGTGTTTTAAAAAAGCATTTTTTTTTCCTTCAAACTGGCATTGATTATAGCCAGGTTGGGGGATGATCCTTGCACTAGGCTAGTAGATGTCTGAGAAGCTTACTATAGCAAACTAAAATCCAAAAAATAGGGTACAGGAGCTGCTGTCTTTGATGAAAAGTACACAGAGAGATCCTGTATGGCAAGCTTTTATTTGGGACTCTCATAAACTTAAAGGAAGACAACTACTTCTTAATGGCTTCTTAAGGTCTAAATACTTGTGTAATTTCGTACTTTCCATGAGGATAATTTACATGAGTAACAGTAGTGTTCCCAATAAAATCAGTCTTAGTGACTGCCACAATTTACCTATACACAATGAGACATATAGAAGGAAGGCACATTATTTGAACTACATAAACATGAACTAAGAGAAACTTTGCAGTTTGTACCTGATTAGATATCAGAGACATTCAGATAAGCCCTTTAGGAAATTACCATAAATAGCTTAAGTAACAGTGAAGTCTTAAAGAATCACAGAATATTTGAGGTTGGAAGAGATCTCTGGAGGTCATCTTGTTCAATTGTTCTGCACAAGCAGAAACATCTGGGACCCACTGCCCAAGACTGTCCACATCCACTCTGGGCAGCCTGTGCTAGCTCTTGGTCACCCTCACAGTAAAAAGTGTTTTCTGATGCTCAGAGGGAAACTCCTGTGTTTCAGTTTGTGCCCATGGCCTCCTGTCCTGTTACTGGACACCACTGAAAAGAGACTAACTCCATCTTCTTTGCACCCTCCAAAAGGTATTTAAACACATTGATAAGATCCACCCTGAGTCTTCTCTAGANAGTGTTTTCTGATGCTCAGAGGGAAACTCCTGTGTTTCAGTTTGTGCCCATGGCCTCCTGTCCTGTTACTGGACACCACTGAAAAGAGACTAACTCCATCTTCTGTGCACCCTCCAAAAGGTATTTAAACACATTGATAAGATCCACCCTGAGTCTTCTCTAGAGTAAACAGTCCTATCTCTCTCAGCCTTTCCTCGTAGAAGAGATGCTTCATCTTTTTAACCCTTCACTGAACTGTATCGGGAATGTCTGTATCTCCCTTCTACTGGGGAACCCAGAACTGGACACAATGTTACAGTTTGGCCTCACCAGTGCTGAATCGAAGGGAAAGGTCTGCCCTTGATCTGCCAGCCATGCTTTGTCTGAAGCATTCTACAACACCGCTTGCCCTTTTTTTTCTTCAAGGACACATTTCTGGTTCACGTTCCAATTAGTGTTCACTAGGATCCTCAGGTCCTTTTCTGTCAACTTGCTTTTCAGATGTACTACAACACCAGATGTCTGATGTTGCTCCTTCCGAGATACAGGACTTTGCACTTTCCTTTGTTCAACTAACAATCTGTCACTTGCCAGCCTGCTTGCAGGAACAGATTTCAAGTCAGTTTGGAATGTCATCTCTGGAAGGGTGTTTTTTGGCCCAAAGATTGCTGTTTGGAGACTGCCTGTAATTTTCCTTGCTTCAAATCTGTAGATATATTATTAAGATATAATCTTCCACGGATTTCAACAGGATCAAAGTAATAGAGCATTTGGATGTTCTTGTGATCCCCTGGTGGACTGACTGAATACTGTGCTCTGATCTGTCTCATTCTGACTATGTATTTGAAACATCTTGTACTGGAAAACAAAACTCTTTCCTGATACAAAATAAAGTGAGAAAGGCTTGTCTATCTCCAACTAGAAACAAAACAAGACTACATCTTGTTTACTTATGTCAGTTCAGTATGAATAATAAAAGGATGGAATTTATCACATTATCATCATTTGATTAATAAATCAGTTTGCAACCTAGGTTATAGTTAAACAGCTTTATTCATTCAAGATGTGAGGGGTTTTCCTCCTGGAAATCACAGAGTATATTCTCAAGACGGTTAATCTTAGACTGATAATCTTCCTAACATTATATATTTCTTAACAAAACACAGTAAAATTGGTTTTTTAGTGTGTGGTTGGTGTTTTCTGTGGCATTCATTCTATTAAAATTTGAACACTGTCTGGTTTCAATCTTTGCAGATTTTCATTTTTCTAAAGACAGCCTTTTGATTCAAGAAGCATTTTTTTTTCTTTTTTTTTTTTTTAATATTTCTTATTAGACTTGTGACAAATATTCTGATCATTCAGCTGTCTTCTGCTCATAAATCCAAATTCTCATATCTTTTCAGTCCATCACCTGAGATTTAAGAGTGTATCATATTTTTATGCAGCATTCTAGAAGTATCCAAGGTAAAACAAAACTGAATGTAGCAGGACTTTAGTTTATATACCATCTACACTACATTCATAAAAATCTGGAAATCATTGAGAGTTAGTAAGTATGGAACCCCATGAAGTTGCTCAAATGAACTTTTAAGAGTCAAATAGCACTTCAGTGTTTATGAATGTACTTGCCCTTGTCTGTGAATGTACTAGGCCCTTGTATACTTTCCTGCTTATGAATATACTTGCTTTAGTCTTCTCAATTTCAGTATTGCTCAGGCTACCCTGAATAATATGTGTACTAGAATATCATATATCCAGGTTTTATTGAGCTGTGGACCCACAGGGTTATGAAAGTACAAAGTGTGCTTCCAAACTCAGGAGGGTGGTAAACTCTATTTAGTCAGAAATCATTAGAATACTAAAGAGTATTTGTTCAATCTGGGCCCAGGGGCTTTCAGCCTTTGGAATAGGTAACCAAAGCCTGAAGGACAGCTTTGAAACTCTCATATACATGCAGATCCTGGTTTAAAAGATACTGTGTCAAAACATAAAAGCCTCAGTCAAATGTACTGGAAAATACCATGGGTGCTCAATTCTGAATTTGTGTTAGCTAAAACCAGTGCTACAGTCTTTGAGCACACATGGCTTCCCAGAAGTGGTAATTTTCAGTAGCAATTTTTTCAACAACAATTTTCTCAACTACTCACTGGCTCTATTGCCTCACGTTCTGAGAGGTTGTCAATGACATGAAAGAAAAATTATCATATTATGGAAAGTGAGAATATAGGTAGTATTTTGTTAGAACTACCTAACTGCATTTTCCAATCTTCTGTTTTTATAGTTAATCATTCTAAACTATATAACATTGGTATCATAATTTTCAATAGAAACAGATAGACAACTTAAAATATAGGAAATATATTAAATTCTTCCTGAAATACTCCATAATCTACTATCTGTAACTTAAATACCAAATACTATAATTATATATATAACATATAAATACACACAATTACAAAAAAAATAATAAATAAGACAGAGAGAGAAAGAGAGAAATATAATCAAGCATCTCCTTTATTTTGATCATGGCTTTCTTCTAAATGTTTCTTAAAACAATAAACCAAGAATTCTTGGGAGTAATTCAGATTCACTGCATTTCATGAGAAACAAATTGTGAATGCCTGCAGTTATCACAAAAAAAATCAAGTAAAGCTAGCTAGTCTGTAGGTGAACCAATGCCATTAGTTCACTTTATTTTCAGTTTTGGCTGGCTAAACTTGCTGATGTGGTCTTGAAATGCAATTTTCCAGAGTATGATACCCATGGAGGAAAATTTTCAAGATTCAGCACCTATATGAAAAGTCAACATGCTTGCTCCTAGTTTGGCACTTGGAAAATTAACCATAGCTACACGTTACTGAAGATAAATTAGAAATGTTGCTGCTAAAAGTAGACTCCATTAGAACTACCCAATTCCCTTGCTTCTCAGGGCAATATTTGGAAGAGTATCATCTCCCCTTAAGAAGGAGAAGAGTTTAGTTTATTGTGATTTTGTTAAGTGTCTTGTATAAACAGAAGGAAAAAGAGTATATGTGAGTCTGAAAGAAAAAGTATTAGCAAGAATATGTGGAAATGAAAAAGAAAGTATGTTTGTCATAAACTCATTTGTATTCTCTCATGGTTTAGAAATTTACTTATAATGATTCGTTGCTAGCATCAGGATGCAAAGCACTGTCAGAAATCACAGGTTTCATTAAGCATTCTAGTCAGGTTGGGCATAATAATTTCTGAGCAATAATTTGTTTCATTTAAGGTAAAAATCACCTTCACAAACTACATCATGGGTAATAGATCATGGGTAATAGTTTCATTTTCAAAATCATTCAGGACACAAGTTGCATATTTTAGCACCCCACAGTGAGCCAGCTCTTCAAATAAACAAGTAACTGATATCCTGTGTTTTCACAATCTGAACCCTGTACCAAGCAATAAAGTCTTCAAAATATCAAGGTTTTATTACCAAAGTAACGTCAGCCTTAAAGCCAATTATGGTATTTTAAATAATAAAATGTTTTCATTATCATTAATTTATGTCTAGACATTTGAAGTCTTCTGAAGTAAGCTGATATATCCAATAGGCTTCTTAATTTTGAGTTCCTTGGTCTGGGCATGTATCTCAGATTTGTCCAAATCCCACGTTGAGGCGGAATGGCTTTCCCTCCCAGGACGTGACTGTCTGGCAGTCCAGTGAACTAATGCTGAGAAAGCTTCGCAGGGATCTAACCTTTCAATGAAGGCCCCAAGAGACTGGCATCAACTGCAGCAATCACCTACTGCTCAGTCCAGATGTAGCTATATTTATATAAGGTGGATAACTAAATATGTTGATATAAAAAAAAGAATAAGCAAGAGACAGGAAGAGTAAAAGGACACAGTAACTTATTTCAGTTCTGTACCTTTCTTATTATTTAGGTAATTATTTAAATTTTCATCTCGAAGATATAAAGATGTTGCTAGCACTTTACAGCCTAGTGGTCAGCAGTTTCAAGGTAATAAAAATTATTTTTCTTTAGTAGAAGAGAGTTGGATCACGTTGTAGTTCGACTGCCACAGACTAAGTATGCTTTGAGGCAGTGACTTTTACACAGTGATCGAACCAGTGGAAATAAAGGTCTCACTTCAACAGTATTTTTGCAAATCTCTTCTATAAAGAGTCATTCAAAACTCAGCTCCAACAGAGAAAGCTTATTCTGTAAAATGTACTTCCTTTGCAGGACTGGGATCCTACCAAATTTGGTGGGAGTTCTTATTCATGGGTCCAGTCTCTATCACTGTCTGTCTAGATTTCGGTTTTATTAGCTCATGTCAGCCCTTTTTAACCAGAAAACTGATTTTATTCCCTGTGTCACTGAAATAAATGTCATTCACTAAGACAGAAATAAAGAGCATATGAATGATTTAACTCTGGTCACATTGCTTTCTGATGCACTGTGGAGGCACTCAGTCATACTCAGCTTGGTGTTAGCTGGGTGACTAATAGGATTTGGCTATTTCCTTTTCTTCAAGTAAGGACAGAAATAGAATTCACTTCGTTTAATTTACTGAGCATACTAAGAAAGATAATATATTACAATTTAATATTTCTGCGAAGAAAAGAACTGAAATATCAAATGACTTCAAAACCACCTTTGGTTAATTTTTTATCTCCCTCAGATCCATTAACTGATTCAATAACTCTTCCATATTGTCTTTTTTACTGTTTTCAGAACAAAAAAACCCATATTTTTGCTGTATCTGAGTATCTGAATTTTGAAACTACTGTTTGTCAGTTTTAAATTTGTAACTCCCCAGTATGTCTTCTTAGCTGAGATAGAAAAAGGATAACCAAGCATGTTTATGTGAAGTTTTCTTGAATATTCCCTGAAAAAGGACATAATCAAGCCCCCACTGAAATCAATCATTTCAATAGTCTGTGACTCGAACTCAGAGAAACAAGCTTTCTTTGAACTAGACAGATTTATATATGATTTCAGACTAAGCAGCTGGAAATAAATGCATAATACTTACAAATTTTACTATCAAAAGCAAAGGTTCCATTAAATTTAATGAAAGAAAATTTGAATGTATCATAAGAAAGAAATGGATGTGACAAAATTAAACAATTGTTAATTTAATAAGGAAAAAGGAGATCTTTCCTAGCCAAAAATATAATCAACATGTGGAGAAAACTTTCCACAGGAGATCATCTAGGTGTCTAGAATTAACAAATGACTGGATAGTTTTACAGTCATTATTAAAATTTGTTGCTAAGCTGGCTTAGACTATGATGTGACCAATCACATTTCAGGCTTCAGGGCTTAGGCTGATTGCTCACGAGGGTTAGAGACTAATCCATCTTCTCATTTTATATTACTCCACATTCATTTAAATGCCCTCTGAAATAGGACAATTGATTCATTTCAAAATGCAATGCAGTGGTCACTAAGTCACAGAAACAATATAAAATAAAGTAACCCCTGTAGTCTACATGTTTTGTTTTCGTTTTCGATTACACATATTCTAATTTAAAGACTGGGGTCTGGGAGCTTATTGCATCAATGAATAACTTTATTGCAGTTCATATAGATTTATTTTGTGGCTTGGAGGCTGAAGAAGACCTTCTTAGAGCTTTTCTTCATGTCTGACAATTTTTTACATCCACGGTCATTATCTTCTGTTCCAGAAGACAAATAGCAAAACATATATTTTCAAACTAGGAAAGATAGATTTACCAGGAGTAGTTTTTAATAATTTGTAAATGTTTACAACACTGTTGAAAAAACCATTGTCTCAAGTATTTCCATATTCCTTATAAAGCTATGATCAGGATCTGATCTATTAAATTTATAATATTCAACAAAACTCAGATAATATGAACTCATTACTATAAAGGGGATTATTTTATAGAAAATATTAATATATAGTTTAGAAAATATTAATAGATAATTTAGAAAATATAAATTATAAAGAAGAAGAAGAGTTAGTTTTTCCATGGGCAGGTGCTTACAGAACAAGGGGAATGCTTTTAAACTGAAAGAGCAGAGATTTACATCAGAAATGAGGACAAAATTCTTGACTGTGAATGTGATGAGTCACGGGAACAGGTTGCCCAGAGAAGGACTGGATGTCCATCCCTGGAAATGTTCAAGACCAGGTTGGATGGGGCTCTGAGCAACCGGGTCTTATTCACCAATCAAAGACTATTCGTGAAATAAGGAATTTTAGTTTAAATATTATAGCCCAAAATCACTGTAAAATAGGTGCAATGAATTTCATAAAAATTGACTTATCTCTCTATGGTATATACATTTTGGTAGCTTGGCTAGACTTTCGTGTTTCAATTTTTGCTGTAAATACAGGTGGAAGCTTCTTTCTTCAGAATGCCATTTACTGTGAGGTGTGTGGGAAGCAGAAGATTGTTCATATTGACTTCAAAATGTGAAAATGTCTGTGTGCTTCCAAAGTGACTTTTTTGTTATATTCTTCCACAGGAGACATTATGACTAAACTGCTCCACCATATCATCAATGAAGACCATGACCTTCAGACAGAATATTAGAGATGGTTCAAAGGAGGCAAGGTTAAATTGGCAATTTAGATAAACAAATATGGTGGGAAAATCTATAGTGTGACTTTGTTTTGGAAAACAGTCAGCTTAAACTGTTTCCATTCCTTCAATAAAGTCTGTCTGGCATACTCTAGCTTCTCTCATCTAGAAACATTAGATTGAGTTACAGCTTATGAACATAAAATTATGTTACAATACCCACCATTGTGATTTCTTCAAACCCCAGGTGCAACTTTTGTTGTAAGCTCTTACCATGCTGTGACTGCATGTTGTATTGCATAACCAAGACCAGAAGTGCCAGGAATTAATGCTGAGCCAAATATAGGACAAATAAATTCCATAATAATAGCATACAAGGTGGGATGGTCCAGATGTTCTTATAGTGAGAACAGTATAATATAGGACTTCAGTGTAGTCTTCCCTTAAACTGCAGCCAGACTTTTCCATCTCAAAATGCGTGTTTGAAGTTTGTATCAGGAGGATGTGCATCCTATTTGGATTTTATGGTTTCTTACTGATGCTCCTTTTGACATAAAAATTTCAGAACATACAGAGTTTCAAAAACCTTCATGTTTGATGAACCTTTCATGTTTAATGTGTGTGCAATGATTCAGACAATTATTTGCTGCACAAGTTTAGAACAATACAATGAGATTTTCCAAGATATGTACCTTTTTTTAAAAAAAAAAAAAGTATATTTAAGATTTGCAAACTACCTGACCATCTCATGGAATTTATCCAGAATTAAAAGATTTAATGTTTATAAAAGACTTTGGAGGAGTAATTTCAAATGCCCACAACTACTCAATCCTTTTTTTCCATATGCTACCAGTTGAATCACATAAATACTCAGAGATGACAAAAAAAGGGCATTAGTATACATCTGAAATGTTTATAAAAGAAGTGCAAATTCATTCAAATAGGAATTAGACTTCATGCACCACAGGACAATTAGATTTAATTATATCAAGATCTTCTGCAGATGTATATTAAATCATTGTTAGTGAAGGGTGAGGATCATAGATTGAATTTCTTTTATATGGACATTTTTCTGTAACACCCACCCTTTGCAGGAAAAAAAAAATTATTGCCAAATTTCTGTCAAATCATTTACTTTGGCTGCAATTCTAGGTGAAAAGTTTCCACCTCTTTCCTTCCCCGTGGCTTTTAATTCTTCTTCTGGACTGTAGTTTGGCATCACTAACACCATTATAGCATTTCATGGAGTTTGAGTTCAAATGGAATAATTCTACTAAAAAATAACCCTTTTTTGGTATTTCTTTTTAACCTGAATCAGTTCAGTGTCTGGTTTATACTTAGAGCAGATATGTAGGACCATTGAATGCTGGTACAGAGACAGCAAAGAAAAGCTGAGGAATGAACTAATTTCACTGTCAGAAATCACTGTACTTTTGAACACCCTGAGATCTTGTTCCTGCTCCCATCAATATTAGAAAAGTAAACATGGGATCCATATTGCAAACAGATTGATGATGGGACATAGATGGTTGGAAGAACTCATAACCCTGAAGAGGACAACTAACCTAGCTATGTAGTAAATGAAGAGAGTTAATTCAAAGTTAATGGAATATATTAGTGCCAGCATATTTTGTAAACACACAAGGAAACCAATAAAAAATGCTGAGAGAGGAGTACGAAAGACCTTTGTACCTATTTTAAAGCTTCTCTTCCTATAGCATAAAACCTACTGAATCCTTTTTAGTTGAACTCCTAAGCTTACTCTTCTAAGAACTGGATAGGGAGTCAGTTCTCTCTCTTCACAGGAAACTTCGAAATAAAATCTGGTGTTCTTTGGTTTTACCTTATAATTCAGTGTTTAGATTTTTTTCTCTTGTAGTGGGCTTTCTTCTTCAGGATCCAGCCATTCAAATGCACATCTCCCATGAAAACAGTATCCCCCACAGAATATGATTTACACTGGAAGTTCCAATCCCTGTATTTAGCATAGGTTGTAAAAACAGAGCAGTCTAGTGAGGCTTTCTCATCCCAAGTGTGCACCTTAAGCAATAGATTGTCAGGTCACACCTAGTACTTTTAGTCCAATTAATACTTGATTGTTCCACCAGCAGGGAACAGATCAAATAGAGCTCTCATAAAATTCCACATCCAAACAGAACACTAAACTGGACAGATGAAGAACTTGGAAAGCTAAAGGATTTTATTTATTATTTGTTTGCTTGTTTGTTTATTCTATTATTATTTAGAGAGTTCTATATTGCTATCTGTATGCTTTGAATGCTGATGGTTAAGCAAAGGTTGTCAGTAGAATACAAGGAAACATTGCTAAAGCAATCAATGAAACTCAGAACACAGTAAAATGGGCCAAATATTCAGCTGATATAAACCCTGGTATAACGGCTGTATTGGACAGCTTAGGATCTGCCTCAAGATATTTTTTCTCACAAAAAAGGTGAAAAGAAGATCAGGTTGTATGCCAAAAATTATTAAATAGGGTTTGTCAGCATTTGAAACTCAGTTTCCAGGGAAATTAGTTTTTAGATTGAAATTTGATTTTTTGGTTCTCAAACATGCTCTGACACCATGAAAATGTGTATGTACATATTTATGGAAAACCATTTAGTATTTTTTTTACAAGTATTTTGTACATGCTGTTTTAGTGCTGAAAAGAGGTAATCCTCCCTGTAACCCTATTTACAACAGTTCTGTTTTGGTGCTAGTCACTGACTAACTCTGAAGATCAATCAAAGAAAGGTTTTCATACAGACAAATTGTCTAAAATCTAAACTACATCTCCAAGATTAGTATAATACTGAAACCTTTTAAAGAAGGAATTTTCCAAGAAGTAATAAGACAAGTACAGAAAAATATTACTATGATGTGGACCATTTTTATCATAAGGTACTTTGTTAAATTAAATAAAGCAAGGACATTTGACCAAACACATTCAAGTTAATAGAAATCCAAGGTATGCACTGAATCCAATTAACTGTGCATTATATCTCGATTTTTTTTCAGTAAGGATGGATTTTTTATCCCGTTTCCATGCATTCCTTTGGATATATGCATGCATGTTGTTGTCTCGTGTAGAGACAGTAAATGATGAAAGCTATGGATCATACTGAAAAATAGTAGCTGACCATAGTAAAAGTTACAATTTGTCTTTTCCTCCACAGGTAAGACAGAATCTGGTGTATTTTGTTCAGAAAATATATCCAGTGGATTGACTGAAAGAGATACCTGAAAAAATACACTCTGAGCCATGCCTTCATTTTGCATTAGAGTGCTGGAAGGTCTTTCACAGAGTTCTTTGAAGATTTTTTTTAACTTTAATCTGAAAAAAAAAAGAGATAGAAATAGCTATGGGGAGACCTCTGCCCTTTATTAAAATTAACTTACATGCATTTCTGTTAATAGTGTTTTCTTTCTGCTGCCACTGTACCTGACAGTGTAACAGACATCGTCTGGAACACGTTCGAGGTTACAAAAACCGCAATGAGATTCTTTTTTGTACTTTTTTTTTTTTATGTGATCTTGATGCAGAAAAAGTAATAAGTGGTTTTTATTAGTGCTTAGATACAGCAAAAACATATCCTTCCATCACTACCTCTACTAAATCTAGTAGATGAGATTAAATGTTCTGCTATATTTTTCCCACTTTTGGAGCCCTCCTCTGTCTGATAGAGCCTTAATAAGGTTATTAAAAGACAATAATCATCTTCCAGTGTAAATGATTCTCAAATGTGCTGTTAGCTCATGACTAATGTTAGTAGTCTTCAGTTATACCTTTCCTGTAACTTTTTCTTTCACTCAGATATGAGATTTCACTATAGAGTGTTGCAACTAGTGTGTTACTCATGCAGAAAAATGTTCTGTTTATCTTACACAACAGCAGGAAATCCCCATTCAATTTTCTTTCCAAATTTCTGAAAGTGATTTGAAAGACCTGTAACAAAGTATTCCTCGGGGTTCTCCAACTAAAAGGCTCATTCTTGCTATATTTCCATATTAATTGCTTTAGCTATTACAAATAACAGTTCTAATTGGCTTTTGAAGACTTTTTGAACTTCAGTAATTAAGTCCATAAGGTACTTTTAAAAATTGTTGGCTCTAACCCGCTGTCGTCTCCTTGTCTGCCCACACATTGGGTAATTAATGCAAACTCTCTATGCAGTCCATCTCTTCATTTCCAGTTCACTATTTGGAATTCATATGTCTTTCTTGCACAGAATGATGTGCACAGGCATACGAACAAAGGAAAATCCAGGGAGGATTTGAATCTGGGAATAAATTAATAATCTAGTAAATATAGGAATTGTAGTAAATGTAAAAAACTGAAGAAACATTCTGAAGTTATTGTCTCTGAACTCCTTTTCTTCTGTAACTGAATGACTGACCCTTTTCTGGTTCTTATTGAAGTAGTTTTGATGGTACTTCAGAAAAACTCTTCACTGCAGCCTCAACCTGTACAAATCTCCCTTATGAGAAGTTTGCATCAGTAACAGAAAAACAAAATGAGTATCAAGAAGTTCACTATCTGTTTTGTCTGTTCAGTCTGATTCAAACCATGATGATGCAACTCTTCTTGTCTGACCTTGGAAGCTCAGCAGCTTTGGAAACCACCTGAAAAATCTCATGCAGTATAGACATAAACTAAGGTACAGGAGCCTACCAGTTATTGAACACCAAGATGCATGAACAAGTATGTGTATGACTTCTATTTGTTTCACTGCTGCTGAGAACTTGAGATATCAGTAAGAAGTGGTGAAGGACTGAGCAATGATTTTTATAAAAGCCACACCAACAGCATTCTTTTGTTGTCAGGTTTAATTCCTTATGCAGCAAAACTTTTCATTAATGGTTGAGACTATAGATGTCTGGGGTATGATTCAGTAACCTAAACACAGACATCTAGTCCTATCTAAGTAATTTCTTGGTCTCTGAGGTCTGGCAAACGGGGCTGAAAAACATGAATGAAGATTTATGAAGTAGAAAGTAAGGGTCCATTCTGTCCGTAGCAGTTGCCTAAATATAAATCAAGTGGAATTTACTCTAATTTATTTTCAGGACTTTTAATATATCTTGTATTAATAAAACATACTTTCCCAGAACAGGTTAAGCTGTTCTCTCCATATGTTTTAACCTTATAATCAATTCCCATTTATTCAGCTAAACAATAATATTCAAAGCATATCTATATATAAAAATATAAAATATATAAATATATAAATATATAAATATATAAATATATAAATATAATGTGCTTAAGCCCAAGGAGAAACCTAGGCTGAAATATCTAAAACCATTATCATAAATATGATACTTAGATATTTCACATATGTACACTTCTTTTCAATTCTATACAAATGCATATTCTGTCTTTGTAGATATACATGAATAGTAGTAGGTAAATAAGCAATCATATCAGGATAAAATCTAATGCAAATTAAATTGAAGATGTTTCCTATTGAAAACATTTCTATATAAAAATATAATTCTGTCAAAGGAGGTCTGCAAAAGTCTACAAATTGAAGATGACATTTTGAACTGAAAAAAAGTCTTTTGCCATAATTTAAATGAAAAAGGAGAGAGGAAAACATCAGAAAATAGATGGCTTTTCCAACTGTTGAGAGTTCACCTATCCATGCAAAACATTTTAAAATAGATCTTTGGCCTTTCTTTTTTTCCTGCATTCATGTTTTCAGGGAAGAGGGAGCAGCAGTCTCGTTCCCAGACAGCGTGGCTGCATCCTGCTGTTCTGGGCTGGAAAAGTGGTTATATTCCCGAGATGGCTAGATAACTCATAAAAGGATATGCAAAACAGGACAGGACCAGAGGGAACGGCCTGAAGTTGTGTTGGGGAGATTTAGACTAAATATTAGAAAAGAGTTCTTCCCCTAGAGGGTGGTCGGACACTGGAACAGGCTCTCCAGGGAAGTGGTCACAGCACCAAGCCTGTCAGAGTTCAAGAGGTGTTTGGATGATATTCTCAGGCTCATGGTGTGACTCTTGGGAACAGTCCTGTACAGGGCTAAGGGTTGGACTGGATGATGCTCATGGGTTCCTTCCAACTCAGCATATTCTGTGATTCTGTTTGAAGAGTGCCAGTATCAGGTCAGGTCAGCAATGACTGTGTCTAGCAGAGCATTGAAAATCTCCAAGGACAGAGGTCCCTTGACCTTGGTAGGTAATGAGTTCCAATGGTGTATAGTTCTGGTAATTGCACAACCCTATAAATGATTTTTTTTCCAGCCTGAAACTTCAGCCTGAAAGACATAATTTAGGGCAACTTTGGCTTGTTATGTTTGGTGCTACTGGGAAGAGTACAGTGCTTTTGTCTTTGCAGCTGCCCCTCAAATAGCCATAGACATTTATTATATTTCCCCTTAGTCTTCTCTTTTCTGGATTGAACAACTCCTGTTCCTTCCTACATAGCTCATGTACTCAGGGTCCCCGCTGGTAATGGAAGCCCTCTGCCTAATTCTTCTAGTTTCTCCACATTCCTCTGGAAGTCTGTGGAAGGGAAAA
This sequence comes from Oxyruncus cristatus, assembly GCA_013399855.1. NCBI lineage: Eukaryota > Metazoa > Chordata > Aves > Passeriformes > Cotingidae > Oxyruncus > Oxyruncus cristatus. The sequence goes on from VXAY01012532.1 coordinate 767,109, forward strand.
CTGTAAGCAATACTCCGGATGTAACCTCATCAATGCCAAATACAGAGTGACAGCAGGTTCCCTTTATCTTTTAGCCCTATTTCTCTTAATGCAGATCAATGTGAGTGGAAACAATTTTTTGAAGTAGAAAAGTAAAATCCAGTCAAACTAGGTACAGTTGTATACTTTTTCTACAGATTCATCATTTAGAAAAAGAATTTCAGTTCACCTCTGAATTTATCTTATATTCCTTATGAAAACACAGGCAAAATTAAAATTTGTAATGGAATGTTTGAGAGGTTTCACTTCTTTGTTTTTGTCTACGTATAAACCCCTCCAGATTTCCTCCAAAATAGCAACCATATTAATAGAACAAAGTGATTGCAACATCTTTATCTTTTTTTTTTGTCTTTTCTAGGATCAATGTAACATAATTTTTCCTCTTAAAATTTTTTTTAATTATTTATCAACAAATATTTGCTAAATAATAAAAATAAGAAAAAATGCCTCCAAAACTAGCAGAATTTCCTTAGGGAAATTAATATTTTTATACTTGATTTATATGATCATAGAAAAACAAAAATATGAAAGCATTGTGGAAAATTTATCCAGATTTCTAGGGGTATACTGAAAAGGCTTTAATGACCGCCATATTCAGTAATAACTAGAAGTTTCTTGAAACAGAATTTTAAAAATGGAATGGTAGCAAAGGAATGGTAGCAAACAATAGCAATTAAAATAAAAACCACTTTGCACACACAGTAACTCAAATCTCAGTGAATCAAAGTTACTACGGAACAACTTGGAATATAGCTCCATGGAACTGGACGAAAGGACGACATAGGCAGTATGCTTTATGTGTGGTTCCTGTACATACATACACATACATATCTACACATGAACACAATATTAATTTCAACTGAGCAGTTGTGTTGGGTTTGTGTGGCCAGGTTTGGGTAGTGAGAGGGCTACAGAGGTGAATTCTATGAGAAGTTGTCAGATGCTTCCCCCTGTCCAGAAGAGCCAATGCCAGCCAGCTCCAAGATGGATCTGCCACTGGACAATTGGATAGATGAAGTTGCAGCCAGAGAAGAGAGGAGTGAGAACATGTGAACAACTCTGCAGACACCAAGGTCAGTGAGAAGGAGAGGCAGGAGGTGCTCCAGGCACCAGAGCTGAGGTTCCCCTGCAGCCCGTGGTGCAGCCCATGGTGAGAGACCTGTGCCCCTGCAGCCCATGGAGGACCATGGGAGTGCAAAGATCCACCTGCAGCCCATGGAGGAGACCCACACTGGAGCAGGTGGATGCCTGAGGGAGGGTCTTGGAAGGGACACGCAGACCTGTGGAGAGAGGCACCCATGCTGAAGTAGGTTTCCTGATAGGACTTGTGATCCTGTGGGGAGCCCACGCTGAAGCAGCCTGTGCCTGAAGGACTGCACCCCATACAAGAGTGACCCATGCTGCAGCAGTTCATGGAGAACTTGCTTGTGGGATGGACTCATGTTGGAGAAATTTGTGAACTCTCTCCTGTAGGAGGGACCCCATGGGGAGCAGAGGAAGGACTCCTCTCTCTGAGCAGCGACAGAAATAACTTGTAATGAACTGACCATAGTTCCCATTCCTCATCTCCCTGCTTCACGGGGGGGAGAAGGTAGAGCCTGGGCAGGACAGAGAGGTGGAAGAAAGGTGTTTTTAACATTTGTTTTAGTCTCACTATCCTGCTCTGATTTTTTTAGTAATAAATTCAATTAATATCCCCAAGTTAAGTCTGTTTTGCCCATGATGGTATTTAGTGAGTGATCTCTGCCTGACCTTTTGTCAACTCATGAACTTTTTTTCATATTTTCTCTCTCCTATCCAGCTGAGAACGGGAGTGATAGAGTGGCTCTTGTGGGTGCCTGGCATCCAGCCAGTGTCAACCCACTACAGCAGTCAATAGTTTTAAGGTGCAACTATTTCTGTCTTTGAATAGAAATATGAGCTCACAGTACATCTCTGTTGGTCTAACACATCCAGGACACTTAAAATGACTGATAACTCATTACAGTACATTCAGAGGGTTTTGTGTTTTACTGACAGGCCTCTTGCATAATTTACTCTACAGCATATTAGCAATCATTTCTAATGTGACAGAAAGAGCACATGAGCTGTGCAGATATCTGGGACCATGAAATCACAGCAGGTCAGGAAGCACAACTGAAGCTGCATCTTCTGCTTCTGTTGCCGTGCCCTGACATTCAAAAAACCTAACCAAATGGCTGAATTCTTGGTGGGGAAGGAAAAGGAGAGTTGTCAGGCATTCTGTCTGAGCAGTAAAAGAAAACGTGTCCAGAAAAACAGGGTTGGCATTGGTTGCTAATATACTTTGGAAATACATTACTTTTCTATTTCCTACCCACTTAGATTCCAATGTGTTTGCATAACGGCATAATACACTAAACTATCCTGAAGTAATATCTGAATACATCAATTTCTAAGAATAATTACTAGTTTGCTATGTGGTTATGGTGACTGTATGAGCTCAGAAATTGGTTTTCTGCTAACTTGAGCTTCAGTTCATTCTTTGCTTCTAACAATAACTAAACCAAATACATTATAAAAGGGACTGGAAAATATGTATTTTAAAAAAAGTGGGAGAATAATTTCTCATACAGGCTCAGAATTCTCCTCAGTACAGTAATTTTGGAGCTGGCCAGCAGCTATTGTACTCAGAGACAGGCAAGGCAAGTGGTGTTTCCTTGCAACAAAACATCTGGATACAGAAGAAGGCAGCATTTGTCTGTCTGTCTGTCTGTCTGTCTATCTATCTATTTATCTATCTACCTAATCATTGAGAAATCAGACCTGACAGTCTATTTGAAAAAGTGTTATGTTCTGTTAACTGCTGCTGGATCCAGCAGTTTTGAAGAACATCTTTGAGACATGGGCATTTGCACAGTATAAAAAAGTAATTGAAAAGGCCTGCATCCTCTCTTTTAACTTCATTGTCACCCATTCCCATGGTTTACAGCACTTGTTCAAAAAATGACATTTCTAATCTCTGCTCTCTTCCCTCTTTGAGAGAATTCAGACCTAACTTTTCATTCTCCTTGAACACTTGATTATCTCCTTGAATACTAAGACAGATATGTGCAAAGACTGCAGAATTTTCTTGATGTTCCATAACCATTAAGCTAGAGAGTCTGGACTCAAATATTTTGACCATGATATTTGTCTAATGACATTTGAGATAACCTTGGATATCTGGCAGTTTTCAAATGCCTCCCACCAAGACATTTGTCACCCACTATCCACAGTCATATCTATTTAACTAGTTTTCTATGACTCAGATATATTACTTTCAGAGAGCCTACTATCACCCACTAGTCTAAAACAACCTAGAAAATAGCTCAAAGGTCTGACTACATATTTGAGACATTTAATGTTACAAAAGATAAATCTCAAGAATAATAAATAAAAATTATTGATTAAAAAAGGTAATGTAAAGGTGAGTTTGGGAAAAAAAACCGACCAACAGATATCCACAGACATCAAAGGTATCTGGGATTCTGGAAAAAAAATAGTATCATCAGTATGACTGATATACCAAAAAGTATAACCAGAATTGTATCTTTTAAGCCTGATGAGCTTTTTATTTCTTATAAGCCTTTTAGCAATTACCTTTCTGTTAATTTCAGTGGTTTAAGGTGTTACTTCCACCAGTTAACTTTTATCCTGATAACAGAGCTAATGCCCATAAAACAAGCAGATAAATCTAGTATTTAGTAGCTTCCTGACTGACAGAACTCATAACATGCTAAAACAAATTTCTTTAAAATAACACCAGGCTGTAAGCAGTAAGAACTGAAGATAGTCACACAGATCCTTCTGTTTTGCCTGTTATAGGATGAAAACCTCTAAATAAAACTCAAAATAACAAAGTAAAGAAGAAAAGCTAGCTAAACATTTTGCTATGTGATTAACATTACCTGTTTTGTTACCAACAGATATGGAATATGTTACATTTTACAATGCAATCAAAGTTATATTAAGCAGACTAAAACATCCAGAGAAGTTAAAAATTGATCAGTTAAGCAAACATCTTTTACAGGCCACTTTCCCATGAAATTGAAGTTTGTCATATTGTACGAGTAATTGGTTACAGGCAGTTGTCAAAAAGTCTTAATTCCCTTCAAAGAATTACAACAGAAGAATAATCTATCATTTCTTTTATTTAAATACTTTTCATTACAAGGCTCTTTGCCTTACACTATGAAATAAAGTGCCATTATTTTTCCCCATGTTAATATTATGATAAAGTAAAAGAATTTGTGGCAGTCAGCCACAACACATCTCTTACTCATATATTGCTGAAAGCCGCAAACTTTTCTGAGTGAATAGGCATAGAAGGGACAGGACATCAAATAATTATTCAACCATAAATTAGAAGAGAAGAAAGAGCTGTTATCTGAATCTCAAAATCTTTTCTTCAAGTGCTGGAAGAAAACAGAAACATATGCTTTCAGTAAATATAACACACTGTTTCTTAATTATGGAGAACAGCTCTTTCAAAAACATATTCATCCATTTATGGTTTTGATAGATAGCCTATAATTTGACTTCTGGTATATGTTCAATTTTTTTTTGTGGTCAGACACAAGAATTCCTAAAAGACATATTCAAAGGTGACCAGGAATATTTTTTTAGATATGCTTTAGATTCATAAAGAAATTGTTTCTATTATTACATTGAGAATACTGGATACTATTCCAATTTTATTATTTTCAATGGGATCTAAGGATATTGCAAAGATTTTCAAAATAATGGTTGAATCTGTGGTACCACTCCATTTTACTAATATGAAAATGAAAAATTGTGATTACAGAAATGATGTAAACTGCTGTGATTGTTCCGAAGTACAGGGAGAGGGTTTTCTGAAGGCATTTAGAAGGATAGTTTTGTTTATTTTTCTGTTACGGTTACCATTGCTTTACACATTTTTTATTTCTTAAAAGATTAAATTGTGATGTGAAATGGAAAATGGAGAATTAAAAGCTGCCTAAGGGATTTGGAGATACATTTTTGAAGGCACTTAGGTATCCAAGGTTGAAGAAAATATTAAATGTCTCAGTACTTTGGGAATGCTTTAAAAAAATATCACAAAGCGCGTTCACTTTGCAATCTCCATATATTTGTGACTCTACTGCAATTTTGTGAAATGGTGAAAGCCACAGGAAAAAAATTAAAAATTATGGGCACTGCTTTCATAAGTCCTTTAAAATTTGTGAAAATTGCAGCATTAGTCTTTATATCAGGGTTTCATCAGGACAGCTAGATGTCAGCAATTTAAAATAAATAGTTTTCAACTTAAAATATTTTTTAAAATACCATAACCTTTACAGTTATGGTACATGACAGATTTTCAATAACTGAATATATATATCATTAGACCCTGTCCTGCCAGAGGGCTTTTAAAGGGTTTTTTTTTTTTGAGTAAACAGATTTTCCTGTGGACTTTAAATTTTCATACAGAAGGTGAAATTTCGACTAAGAAAACCCTTGTCTTCCATTATTAAGCATTGGGAAGACACTAAGAGCAAGATGTTAGAGACCCTGCTTGAGCAGGGAGGTTGTACCAGATGACCCACTGTGGTCCCTTCCAAGGTTATCCAATTTTGTGATTCATGGATTCTGCAAAAGAGAAAGGTTAGAATTAAAGTGTAGGTTTTCCCCCCTCATAGGGATGAGAGATTATTTAACATATTTTTAAAAGAATTAACATTCCCATCTGTAGTTCTTCCTACAGTGAATAAATCAATTCATTTGCTTTTAAAATTATCAGCAGCAACTTCCACCTAGATTAATATTCTGCATGTAACAGAGTAATGGGTTACTTAGATGTCATTATATATTTGTGCTTTCACAGTTGAGATGAACCACCTTCAACAGTGTTACACAGGTTCATTCATCACCAGCCTGAGAGTAGAAAACTTTAAGTTCTCAGACTGACATATTTTAAAAAACTAAGCATGATGCTGAGGTACACTGGAATTCATTATTATCGTAGTATATTTATTTCAGAGTACAACTGAACATAACCCATTTACTGGCTAAAATCCACAAAAATCAAAAGATACTTGGAAATTCATCGTCCCGGAGGCCCTTTTGCTCAACTTGTATTGCACTTTTAAGTTCCATGGATAATATTATATTTCCTCATGTGGATGATTCTTAAATGAAGATTCTTAAGTAAAATTTCAATACAACAAGAAGAGCGTCTGTTGCAGTGATCTGGAGCACTAAGCATCTACAAAATCCGAAACCCAAAATAATCTGCCAACAGTAAACAATTGAACATCACTTATATCAGTCTCTGACTGCCTTTTCTTGCACCTCAAGATTGACGAGAGTTGAAGCCCAGAGGTCTACACAAACATTCTTTTGACTTCTAAGCATTCAAAGAATACCTGCATGTGTTATATCACCTATGGGCTCTGATGTTGTCTTATCAGTCTAGTTATGGCAATTTAACTACCGTACCTACAGTGTTGTTTGCAGTGCTGCTCCTAAGAACTGTGAGCATTGTAGGGGCATTTGAAACACAAAAAACTGTGCTGAACTGATTCACCTTCCATAGGTGGTGAAAGCTTTTCTAGTATAAGCAAGGAACCTGTGAAGAAGTAGCAATAAGCTGCCATGTATGTGTGAAGAATGCGACTGCATCTTTTGAAGGAAAGTTTAAAAGTATAAATTGCATAAATCTAAACTGCTTTGCAGCATGTTTCAGTTGTTGCCAGCAAAATTCTCAAAGGGAGGATACCCTGGGTCTTCACAGTACAATAAATATTTTCTGTACCCAGGAAATATAATAAAACATAAAAATAAATACAAAATTGTGGTACAAAAAATTTAAAGGAAAAAGAAACCACCTTCAATGACCTACTTTCTCCAAATAAATTATTTCTACACTATTTCTGTTTACTATCTAGATTGAACTTAGAGGTTTCAATGTTACTTTTTTATCTCTTTACTTCAGTTAAAAATGCAGTTTTCCTATTAGTTCCTAGCAGTTTTCTTTCTTTAACAATGTCACCAGCTTTATAGCACATCAAGTATGCTTAAGTCTTCAAAATTGTCTAGCACTTCCGGCTTAATGCTGTAGATGTAGGTCAGTGTGATTCCACTAGAGATTCATGACACAATTCCATCTGGTTCATTACTCAGATTCAGTGGGAGATAGGAAAAGAAGAGAGCAAACAACATTTAGAAATCAAGTATTTCTTTTCACAGACAGAAGCTATAACCTAGCACCACACATGCCCCAGTTGCCCCCAGCTGTCCTAGTTCTTCCAAGTATCTTGTATTGTAGCAGGTGTTTACATAATAGAAGAGTCAGTGATAGAATTCTAAAAACTGGCACGTGCTGCTGAAAGACCATCCTGTTCCTCCTGATCAGCAGCTTTTATACCACTGGTTTTAATAAACACCTGATTAACATCTGTTGCTTGTCCAAAATCTCTGATCCAAGGTAGTATCTTTTTTAAATCTCCATTTCCTCTAGGTGACCATTGCTTTTACATATATGGGTCAAAATTTAAAATTCCTATCTCGTTTTTCAGTCTATCTTCCCATTTTAATCAAGCCAGTATCAGTTCTTGACATAAAGTTATATAAATCTTTATCTTTAACAAGCAACTTGCCGTATCAAGTAGAGGCATTTTTTTCCTTCAGCACCAAAAACATTGAATTTAATTCCCACATGTTTAATTTTTAAAAATATAAAAGGCACGGAATGCAAGTGGAAGAGTAACTTTCTTAAATTTTGACATAAGCATTAGGCAGTTAAGTTGAGACAATTCCAGCCCTTTCAGATTTCTTTACTACCTTAACTATTTAGTACACTTTTATTTCAAGTCCAACCCTGCTTCTTCCTAGCTGTAGTTGAGAATAGAGTTAAAAACAATACACTGACCAACACACAAAACTGTATTTTCTCTGTAGGAAATATTTAAGAGTTCAAATACACTACAGCAGTGCCAACAGGAAGGACAGAGAACAGGTGAAGACAATCCATCCCTGAGTTACTCTAGGACATTGATAAATTCTCTTGAGTACTCACCAGACTCAGTATTTTCTAGCAGAAGAGTGGTATGAACTCACATGTCACACACATGAACTTCTCTAGTTGCACAAGTACTTAACAAGGGGAAGCGACACTCACGCAATCTTTCCACATGGCTTCAAAGAGGATCAATACTCACTATCCCATGCATTTGTGTGCTCAGAGTCTTATCAGGGACTTGCTGTGGTTTTTCATCTATTCTGATGGATAAAAAGGGAGTGCAAAATAATACAGTGCAAAATACAATACAAAAGGAATGCAAAACCTATTTATACCTTTTTTTTTTTTGAAGGGAATTACAAACTGTGCATTCCCTCTTTTTACATAGTAGGCACACTGTCTAGACCATGTGCAATTTGCAGAAAGGAACAAATATTTGTATTTTAATCCACTCCTATCTAAACTAACTTCTCATAAAAGCAGGAGGATGAGACTGTAAAATGTCAGTTACTAGTAAAATCAAGTTGGGCTGACTGTGTAACTAAATTGCATACAGAAATTTCTTTTCAATATCTGTTGCTGAAGTGCACAATTGGTCTTTTGGTATCCATGCTAATTTCTAGCCTAGGTGCACATATGTAGTCAGTATGTTTAAATAATAAGGTGGATGTCTACAGTCAGCAATAAAGTCTCCATTGAAAATCTGGCCTTTTCTGTACCAGGCTACATTTGTAAAACATAATCTTACTTTTCACTTCTATTTTACTACCCAGATAACTTTCCATTTCAGTCATAAATTGTATATTCATCATATCCTTTAATCTTCTTAACCTAAGTCCAGTCAAAATAAGCAGATTTTTAATTAAGAAAGCTGCAAGCAACCCAATCATCTCTATCTGGAGAAAGAAAAGCAAATGATGGCTGTGTGGGTATAATAATGTGCTGTGATCAAGACTGAATCATAGCTGAAACTCGAATCTGATTATCCCACTGTGGGTTCAATGAAATGTGAAAAAATAACTTAATGCATGCAAAACCTTTACACAGATTCCTAAGTGAATTACAAAAACTAAGGTGGTTGCCTTAAAAATAAATTACATTTCAGTGCTTCCACATGTGCACTAATCTGTATCCCCGAACATTTTATCCTACTATGATGGGAAAACTAAAGCAAAATATAGAATCCTGAACAATTCACATTTTTGTGAGGGCCTGGAAAATAAAAGAAAAAAAAGAGGCTGCTTTTGCTTTACCATGCATTACTTCTAGTTTTTGTTTGAATACACAAAAATTTTTAGCTCATTATTTAATATTAGTTTCAGTTCAGGACTGCCTAATTGGTGGCATACCTCAGCCATATAATCTACATGTGCGACAGAAATTGAGAAATAAGGTCCTTCCCAAAAGCATCCTGCCTTAAAATTAAAACAAAGAAAAGAGTAGGAAGACTGGTAGAATAGAGGCATATTTTTCTGCTTTTTTCTTGCTTGTCCTATTTTGGTTTATTTCTGTTTTAGCATGATTATACTATACTGTTCATGTCACAACGTATTTGTTTATCTGTAGTGCACCAGCAGGAGGATCCTGTGGGGTGTGTTTTGGGAGTGGAATAAACACAGTTCTATTATTTTAGAATATGAAATTCGACAAATGAGCCTAAAAAATCGATGATTAACCCTGTCCTACACTGACATCATTCAGAGTTTGCCATTATGTTTAGCAAGACCCAGATGCTCCTGAGGTGTCATACTGGCTTACTCAGAGGTTTGGTCCCAGAACATGGCTGAAGCGCACACAGTTTCCTGCTCTGATGGAATGATGAAGCCCTGTGGGAATGTTGTCTTTGGATCCACACATGGAAGGCTGCTCAAAACATGTAAGTATCCGATTCGCTTATGAACCCATTGTTCACTTCAAAGAGAAATAAGTTTAAAGCTTTGTTTTAAGCACTGTGTTTACACTGAGTAGTATGCTGTGTCTGAACAGACTGTCACATTCAATGTTTGAAAGCTGAAACAGCATATGGAAGAAGTCTTGGAGGTATTGATGTTGCCTAATGTTTTAACTTCGTTTTTATGTTCAGGAATGTCAATTGGATCCACACAAATGCTCTCACATGCATCACCCTGGGTTTTTTTCCCCGATTTAATTTCTATAATTTATTGAGCTTTTTTATAACTCGTCTTGAAGGTTTACGTTTCACAAATGAAAAGTACTGCAGTGCACAACCTAAGTGAACTGATAGAAGCTAGAACTAGTAGACTGTCTACAGTGACTTCCCAATCTCCAGAAAAAAGTTACAAGTGTCACCTGAGAAATCTGTGCAAAAGTCTTTCTCAGTAGAGACATTCAGTATCACTGCACGAGAGCAGACAATATAATTTCTACAACATAGCTACCTCGACATAAAAATCTTATTGGTATTTATCTAATAGATTTTTAGATTTTAAAATTCTTTCATACTTCCAACTGTTTTGTTCTAGAAGCCTTATGAAGAGTATATTCTTTGACTAACCTTCACTTGATGCATTTTGATCAAAAGAAATGAATGAGGGCCAAAATGTCTCTCAGGAGAGATTGTTGAAATCTTTCTAGACACCTTTCCAACAAACTAATTTCAATGTCTTCAACCTATATAATGCTAAAAATTTCATTTGTTTCTGAATCTTTAGTTATCTTACTGTCACTCCAAAGATAGAAGGAGTGGAACTAAGGTAGGGATAGTATCACTACCAATGCAGAAGAGTGATAAAGAGGTATGATTTCATTAAAATACATTAAACATCTTTATAAAGACAACTTAAAGATCTCCTTTGTTCTTTTTATGTAACTTTTGTAGTTACTTTAAAGATAAATTAGTTCCTTGTGTTTTGTAAATATTCTTTCAAACATTCTTAAGAAAGGGTCATTCTTTTTATTTGAGAGGCTGTGAAATGCATTGCTTTTCAGATAGGCTGAAGTTACATCTGCCTTTAAATACTATTCTGCTAAATTTCTGTTTGGAAAGAGATCACTGAAATTCTAAAATACTGTTGGGACTCAAGTACAACATAACTCTTGGTTATATGAAATACAGATGAAAGTATAGATACTCAAAAAAGGTAAAATCAAACGTAAAATTTTGTCAGTGGGAGATGTGTTTTGCATTGGACCAACCCAGCTTTTTCAGCAGCATCAGTCTCCTTGAGGAGGGAAAAGAGCATAATTCCAAGGGCATTCCAAATGGACCCCAGATGATCCATTAAGCAACCAAATCCATTTGCTTTCAGCATTGGGGAGAGAAGCTTCCTGCTGTTCTGTCTTGCCTGTTACAGCCTTCTGGCTCCAGGATCAAATCAAGACACTTGTGCCTTTATCTTTTTAGGAGCACATTTCATCAAGTAGGTATCCCAAGAATAACTATAAAGCTGTATGTTAAGAAATACAGGAAATCCAGACTTCCTGTCAGGGTTGACTCAACGCTTTAGAAGTTTTTTTTCTTGAGACAGAGTAAATTTCCAAAGGCATCTAGGATACATGTCACCAGTGCACAGAAAACCACAGCTCTAGTCTTCCTGAAATCTTTAGTTTCTCAATTTTTCTGTGTATCCAGAAGCTTTTCCCCTACTTTTGAAGCCCTGAATAAGGTATTGGCAATTGAAAGGCTCACATTTTATACAAGAAATATGGAGGTAACATAAGGTTACTACAACAAAATTTTGTCCAGAAATATGTTTATCCATTGTCTTCTCAGTCTCCAGGTGAAATGACTAGTCATTCGTAGTAAAATGGAAAACATGACACAGAAAGCTCAAAGGAAAACAGCAGCAATGTAACCCATCTTGCATGGGTTGCTCTCCTATAATGAGTGAGGATTTCTCTGGTCACCAAGGTTAGGCTCAGGAAAAGGAAGCCACTGTCCTCTGGTGTATCTTATTCCTGCAAAATGTAGAGTGCTGACTTCACAGAAGCAGCATTTGCTAAACATCTTTCAGGAGCAGAGTCCTTAATTTCACTGAAAGCAGAAGAAAGGGATGATTTTAAGGCAAATACTTTGTAAATCTGTACTGTAGAGCACTTCATCAGTCTGGTACAGAAGGGAAGGTCACAGGGCAAAACCGCATCACTTCAGAATTGGAGCCTCTCATATCTTCTGTTTTTTCTGGGGCACTAAAGACATAAACAAAAGTACTGCAAGGGAAGAGTAATTGCTTTCTAATTAAATGACAAACCTCATCCAAGAATATAGAAAACAGTCATCCTGTCTTTCAGTGTCTCCTCTGGAGTGTGTTTAGCAGAGCTGGTCTGTAAAAAATTCCTTAAGGGAAAGTCTTTGCAGCACATGTTACCACGAGAGGAAGAGGGACTGTGGAAATATTCAAGTACTTCTGAAATTATTTACGGTCTGTATATCCTCTCTTTAAAGGCACAAACCTCAAATTGCTATGTTCTTCCTTATTTTCACGCTAAACTTAAGAAAGTTTTCTGGGCAGACAGTATTACCTTGAGTACTATTAAGCACGTGTCAGAACATCTAACTTCTGCTTTATTAATTCTAAGGAAAGGGCAATATTAGATTTTTCTACAATGTAGGAAATCAAATAAATATAATGTAAATGAAAGCAGAGCTTCTAGTTAATGGAATAACTAGTATTATAAATCTCCTATAAAAACAATATTTCTGTTTATTTTTCCTGTGGTGTGACATGACACCAATAACGAATGACTTAGCATGTAACACATTTAACTTGCCTTGAAAACATTACAATCATAGGATAAAGAAAAACAGTAATTTCATAGTTTATAATTTCAGGAATATAAAAGATATTTCTTCAAAAAGACCTCAGAGCATTAAAATTTCCTAAATTAACTGTGATGGTTGCATAAAAGACCAGACCTTTTACATGTAAATTTAACCTCAGAGAGGCCTCACAATATGCTGTAAAGCCACAGAACTTCAGGTAAATACTCTGAAATTTTGGCTTGCTCGACTGGAAATTTCTAGCATGGTTATGTTTCTTCCATTTACTACATACAGTAATGTAAGGTAAACATCCCAGAATGGCCTGCAATTAACACCTGCCATGAGCTCTCAAGTTTCACAATCTAAACAGAGTTGAGCCAAGTTCTTGGAAGATGTAGGTGCTTTCTTATATATGGCTCATGAGGAAGTAAGTAGTTCCATTTGAACGCTCTTCTATCTTTTCTTTCCACATATATGAACATGGGAATTGTGGTCTAACTTCTCGAAAATGCATTTAAAAAAAAAAAAGTCAAGTTAAAAAAAAGTATATATTTACTTAAATTTTAAACTGTATGAAATGATGAAAGATGACCTAGAACTACAAAGACAAGGTTTGAAAAACAATGTTTTTGTGGAAATTACATAGAAAAGAATGAACTAGCCACTTTATAACCTTGTAGCTATTAAAACTTTATCATGTAAAGATGGGAAGATGAATATATAATAGAAATCATTTTTTGCTATCAGAAATATACTCTCCCACAGGCCACTGGAAATTCTTGGGAGAAACTGTATATTATAAGAAGATTGATTCCATGAATCTGTGTTATTTGTGCGTGGCTGTGTTTCTTGATATCTTACAAGTTGCAGAAGATACTATCCTCTTCCAAGCAACTTAATTAAAGACAGATCCAAAGGTGCGTGGGCCTAATTGCAGAAATCTTTGCACCTGGTGTGTTCTATCAGACATAAAGACTTTACTTGAAGAAAATTTGCTCGGAAGGATGATTGCTCCTGCGTAAACTATTGGTGTGGTATGAATTCACAATGCTTGCCCACACAGTAAAAACATTTGAACTAAATTAATCAAAGGAAAATAGATTTTTTTCCATCATATTTGGTATTATGTCCAGAGACTGATCATTTACAAGCCACCTGTGCTTCCAAGAACTATGAGCAATTTTTTGTGGTTTAAAGCAGGAAAGATTGGAAAATGGAAAGATTTTGAAGTAAATTTTACCATGAGAAAATACTGTCACTGAAATGCAAAAATACATTGTGCTTTTTATAGGTGTATTAAGTGTATTATGTAGATAATCAAAGAAATAAAACCTTTTAAAGCAATGAGCAAAATTAAGAACTCTTTTGTTCCGCAGTGAAATGTCTCCATCATTTTGTGTAAAATAAACTGTATAATATAGTTTTTAGGGTCAATTTCCAAATCCCAGAGCCAAAATCTAACACTGCTCAGCAACTGGGTGAACAACATAAGCCCATCTGTAGGTGAATGTTGCACATTAGCTGAGAATCTAAAGATTAATGTTAAGAACCTGTATCCTTTACCATTACTCAGTGCATGACTGAGCGCATACATGTACAGATAAAACTAATCTCTTCCCATACAGCTGCATTAACATAGTGCTGGACTTTATGTACTTCTTCTTTCATTTCAGGGCTCAGTAGTAGGGATTTTGATTAACTCTTGGTTTTGTGACAACAGAGCTATAAAGTTTTTATCCAAGCCTGGTTTGTATCCAAATAGCTCAGGGAGCTAAAGTTCTCATCTAACCATAGCCATACAGAAATACAGCAAATTATATTAGTTACTTAAGAATTTTATTATTTATACTGCTCTTTATACTCAGAAATTTTGGAAAGCTATGGGGAAAAAATAAACTTACAGACCAGCTACCATTATTGCATATATTCAAGTGCATCTATGACAGTGTAGCACTGCACAGGCAAAAACCTTCCCTTGCAGGTAAGGATCTATGATTAGAAGTCATTTTATAATTCATGAAATGCAGTTTGATTGAAATATTGTCACAATTATTGATGAGTGAAGATCTTCAAAGCTTTCAAAAAAAAAAAGTACTTTCTCTTTCCCTTTGTGTGTGTATGTGCTAATGTACTAATCTAAATGCCAGAAAATATTGAAAATTTAGAAAGAAATTTGTTTGGTGCTGTTTCTCTCTCCTGTAGCAGAAAATGCTGGAAGGATTCAGGGAAATCTGTTTTCTAGATGTTTTCAGTTCAGTATTACATGTAGAATAAAATTGCTAGTAGCTTTGAAATCCACAGTGACAAAATCACCAAGTAACATAAACCAAGATGTTTAGGAACAGGTGGCAGTAAATAAAAGAGAAACACAATCAAAAGAAAACATAGGAGGAAAGAGTGGTTACCAAAAAAGTAACAATGGAAGGAAAAATTTTCTCTTATTTCCTCTTTTTAAAAATTGCTTATAATAATAAAATTATTGATACAGTCGTTAAAGTTAAATTAACTTAGCAGTAAGGCTGGGTTGCTTTTTTGGCTTCCTTATTTATATACCCTCTATATATATGAAGCCTTGTGTTTAGTAAAATAAGTCTAAACTTCCCTAAGGTATCAACAGTAGAAGATATTTCTAGATATACCAGAGATAGACAGACAAGATTTAGTATTATAGAGAGCAAATATATAATGATGTTTGAGAACTGAACAGAGAGTTTAATGATAAATGCTGAGGAGGTTCCCAAAAACCAGCTAACTTATTATCTATCATGTTACTGCCACTGTAGTTCCACTTTCTTTGTAAGGAAAAACAAACTAAGAAACAATGTTGAGATTTAAAAGACACACAGTAAAACCCTAATTTCAGGCCACTGAGAGTTATGAAAACACAACAGTTTTGGAAAGAACAATAATGAAAAAGAAGGTCGGAAAAAAGTTCTGACCTCTGGCTGACACAACAGAGAATTCCACAGCAGAGAAACTGAAACCATGGTAAGTCACCAGGTCTTGCTTGGTGTGGAGATAATAATTTTATCTTATCAAGAAGTAAGATCCTTCAGGATCAGCAATAGAGTAATACCAGTTGCAACAACTGAAGTGGTGCTTTCTAAAGCTGAGCCATGGAAAGATCTAAAAACAAAAAAAGCTTTTGGCTTTCAGATCTGGCCACTCAGACAATTGGTTTAGACTCATACAATGAATGTATGTGTACTATAATGCTAAGACACTAGTCTTCTCCTGCCTCTCACATTAGCATGCCTTGTTTCAAAATGCAACACCAAAACAGAAGTGATGATGCTGAAGACTGGATGATATCAGGGTGCAGTGATCCATCAAATGAGCCTAAATTCTGACTAACAAATATAGTCTGTGGAGAAAATCTCTAATTTCCTACTTGATTAAGAGCTGTTGTCAAGTAGGTGAAAGTACAAAACTAAGGGTTTGTTTGAAAAAGGAGACACTGAAAAGGAATGTGGAGTTGAATGGTAGTGGCTGAGAAGTACTGTTTGAATAAGAACAAAAGAAATTGATCTTATTTTGTTAAGAATTTTGCAAGTATATCATGTTTTTCATTTCACTTCTATTCAGTTCCATTTTCCAAGTTAAATTCTTTGCATACATTTTCAACCTTAGTTTCTTTGAAAAGAATCTGCATTGTGAAATTCTCAGAGAAAGGTATGATGAAATTCAACACAGGTTCAACACAGGCAGAAATTAGGAGATGGCTGAGGAACAAAAAAAGGAAGAAGATATCAGGACCTCAGACAGTTAGTGGGTGACAAGTAACTGGTGACGTATGGTATACAAGAGGATCATTTAAAGCGGATTTTAATCTAACCATAAGAGTGTATAAAATGAGTACAAGAGTACACATTTTATGATTCCAAAAACATGATCACTGTGTAATGTCTCAACAATGTCTAAAAGTACTTGTCAGTCTTCTTTTGGATATGTATTAACAGTAAGTTTCTGTCACACAGACAGAAAGTTACTTAAACTAAGTAACTCATCCTCTATTGACATGCTCTGTGAATCAAACAGAAAATTGTTCAGTAAGTGATGACCCCGTTCATTACTTCCTTTCAGCTTTTCGATAGAGACCTCACAGTGCAGGTGCTTTAAATTATCTTTTACACCTTCCTACCCCTCTTCACTGCTAAATGAGAGATTAAAGCTGGTATCCTTCCAAGACTATTTGACACAATAACAAAATTGAGTTAAATAGCCATGTAAATGGAAAAGTATTGGTGTTTAAGTAGATGTCAGCAGTCTTGGGAAATGGAGCTAGTGTTACAGATGATGCTGACTGAAGAGTTTCAAAACAGCTCTGTTGCAACAATAAAAAATGGCCTGTGAAAAAAACCAGATTGCATTAAAGCAGAAAATACTTGAAAGTTAAGGTTAAGAAATCAAAAACAAGACTTGTACCTCAACCTCCAAAATTCTTTTCTAAGCTAAGAATTGGAAGCTGATTAGTCAATACTCATTTCTTTTTTCCCAGAAAGATGGAGCTTTGCAAAAGAGAATTTAATTTAGCCATTCTATCCAGGCAGAAGTATCCCAAAGCAAACCTCAGTAGGCTGCTCATTTTTAGGAAACAGTGTCTTCTTACAACACTAAAATACTGAAGTTCCCAATAAGTACCCTGAGAAATGGAACAAGAGAAAGCAAGTATAAATCAGTATATTTTGTCTTTTTTGTGACTGCTACAGTCCTACACCCAGTTAGTTATTACCACAAGAAAAAAAAAAAAAAAAA
>VXAY01012532.1:784631-798466 GCA_013399855.1 Oxyruncus cristatus
AAAAACAGAAAAGAGGAAAAATGGAGCTGTCTCCTGAGGCCATTTCTTAATGATTTCATAACTCTTTTGATACTTGATTCCTTTCATTGACTCCAACTGCCAAAGGCAACATGTTTTGAAGCATAGACCTTTCCAGTTCCATTTTTCCTATACATGACATAAATGGCAAAAAATGCCAGGGATAAAGAGCAACAAATGGAGTGACCCCACATCCAGGCTAAGGGAACCAGGTGCTTACGAGCAAGCACATCCTCCATCCAAAGTGCAAAGCCATTCCTTCTCCGTGCGTCATCCCTAACGAACAGTGACCAGCATATGAGGTCATGTAGTTAGAGGTGGGTCCTACCATGATACAAACCAAATGCACAAGAAATGTGTGGGGCTACCTCTTGGGAAGTAAGAGCAAGTGTACTGAGAAATGTCCAGTGAGTGATAACTGCACAAGGTGTCAGCTGGCCTTTAGGACACATTAAGAAGTGGAAGACAATTAAAGAGCTGTCACTGGGAGCTAAGTCTGAAATTCTGTTTGGGATATCCAACTGCAAGATTTGGTTCAGATAAAATTCTAATCTTACTCAGTACTGGCTTCCAAATCCTTCAGGGATTGTATCTTTTTTCTTATTTTTTTATGACTTACAAGAAGAAGAAAAAAAGAGTATATTATAAATTTCAGTACTGAACTAAAAATTCCTGTGTAGCTGAGATTCATCCTAGGAAATGAAGTCTCAGTGGAGATTACGCACCAGTTCTTTGTACAGTCACACCAGTTCTATTGGACTTATATCTGGTCCATTATTTTGGTTTTGATGAAAAGTTGTAAAAAACCTGTTGGGTTTCTGTGAGGGGCAATAAGTTTTCCTAACCTTTGACTCATTTCTTCTCCTGTGCAAAAACATTTTGTTCTCTAAAAGCTGGCAACAAGTTCTTAGTCATCCCTTGTCGGCAATTGGATTTTAAATGCTTTTTTTAGTACTTGAAGTACACGGTTAGAGACCAATTTCCGACAAACTTTAAATACAAAAATAATTCCTCGAGGCTAAGCAAAGTTAAAGAACCATTTGCCAAAATATCCATCAATTCTTTCATAGTTACTGCTAGAATGAATGCGTCAGAAAGTCTCTTGCTTGCAGAAGAAATCAAATAAATATAATACATTTATTTTTTTCCTGACAATAGATTATTTCACCTTAAGCTACATATGAACTCTGTTTTAATTTATTTTTGGAAAAATCATCTCAGCTATGTTACGTACAAGAGCTGAACACCTCAAATAGTTCTTCAATGCAACAGCTTTAAGAGTGCAGCCGCTGGACAACTTCATAGTATTTCATCCTAAGGGAGATTTCAATCATCACAAAATTTTTGATAGATTTCAGTCTTCATGCAGAGAGTTTCAAGACACTGTTAACTTCAGCTACAGTTTAATACTATGGGCAGTTGCTTCTATAATTCTATAGAAATTAGAAATTGAAAGCTTGTTATAAAAGTTTATCAGAGGTTGTAACTGTCTCTGACTTAACAACAGTGTCTGAACTTTTTAAAGTAGTTTTGTAGTGTAATGAGCCAAATTCCAGTAGGTAGCTTTTCTGTGGTTGGAGTCAATGAAGATGTGAAATATTTAAAAGGAACTCATTAGTATGTACCTGTTTAAAATAAAACAAATTATAAAAATGTCAGATCAAATTTTGCCCTTAATCTTATAATACAGTCCAGTGTGTGCAGCCAGTGGGCTTGCATGGATACTTCTGAAGGAAAACTTTTGAAGTTTAAAAGTTTAAGATGTTTTAATTTCATGGGTATAATTACATTAGATGGGTTTGTAGAAGTTGTATGTGGAATACACCATAATTCATTTGACTTGCACAGACATTTTCTTGATTGTGTGGTAGAAGTGCATTATTTTAACGGGGAAAAATATTTTAAAATATTTTACAAGCACATTGATTCTTATTTATGTAGTCCATGAAGAATAATGAGAAATAATTATGATAGTGTCTAGAGACATTGACTTCCCCACAAAAATAAAATTTACTGAAATAACTCAAATTTCCTTAAAGGTAAAAAAAAAAAGGAAGCTAGCTAGACAGGCAGGAGCTGCCGGAGGAGTTAGCTCGGCAGCAGCAAGAGGAGGGGCCCCAGGAGCAGGAGTAACCCCTGGAATTCCTAGAGAAGCACAGCCTGGTTTGTATTTCTCTTCTATTTTGATTGATAGATTTCTGATAGATTGCAGAGGTTTTGTGCACTAAGAAACATTTATTTGAGGACAGCATTACAAGTTGCATAGCTTTGATATACTTGAAAATGAAAGGTTGATTTTCATTGAGGTAGGCGTTCCAAAATAATCAACTGTCAACCCAAATTCTAGGACAACAGATACTCAGTGAATCTGATGGTTTTGTCCAAAATATTCTGTATTAAGTTATGACAATACAGATTAATTTATTATGGGGTTGGGTAATTTTTTTTTTCTTTGTTTTATCACTGTAGTTCCAAATCCAAGATCCAATATATGTTGGAAGGTTCTATTGTGACAACTGTCAGAACTGACAGAACTGAAATCAGATTTTAATGTCTTGTGGAATCTGTGTCAGTAAATATCCCACGTAGATAGTTTTATCTGCAAGAAGGTTCAATAAAAGTATTGAGGGGCCAGTAAGGTAGCAGAGAAGTAATTTTGCACAATATGGAATTACAAAAATTTTGCACAATATAGAATTACAAAAATTTGTCTATCTTATATGATTATCAAATTTAGTAAAGCAGAATGAAGAATGGAGAGCTGTATGTCAAAATTTACATGAAGATAATGCATTTCAGATATACTTACAAACATTTGTATTTACTTTTCTTGAAGAGCCTTGTAATCAAATTTACCAGCTCAACAATTGCAGAAAAGCAATTTCCAGAGCTCTGGATGTTTGGGAAAGCAATTTGAAAAGTAAGAGTAAAATATTCATGCCAGAATCATTTGTGCACTCAACCATTGGGAAACACAAGCAGTATCACATTATATATATTCCATGACAGTGGTATAAAGTCACAGGAAAGGGGGTTCCTTCTAATCCTAGACAAATGTGGAAAAACACTGTTGCCTCTCATTTACTGTCTCTTTGCTCGGTAATATGTTCTGATGAAAACCTCCACCAGTCTCTCCTGATCATCTTATGCACAGCTTTTGGAAACACTTCAATCGGGCAGTGGAGTAAATGCTTACGCTTTAAGTATTACTACTGGCAAAAAAACAGGAGGTTAAGCAAAAGTAAGTGAATAATAATAACTATATCAACATCTATATTCAAGGTTAGATAAGCAACAGGTGGATAAAAAAGTCCTTCACACACTCTCAGAATCAAAGAATACCTGAGGTTGGAAGGGACTCCTGCAGACGATCTATTCCAATTCCCCTGTGAAAACTGTGAAATAGGCCAGGCTGCTCAGAGCTGTGTCCAATCAGGTTTTAAATATCTTCAATATGGAGACTCCACAACTTCTCTGGGAAACCTGTTCCAGTGTTTGATTAACCTCACCATAACAAAAGACTTTTTTATATTCACTTTAGCTGACTTTCAATCCACTTCACCATCAATGATGCCTCAGTGTCTAGTGCAATTTGTACTAGACACAGTGTCTAGTGTGTAGTATCAATATGTGAATCAGGAAGTTATGGGAGCCGGGTCAAAAACATTACTAAATTCAAGATAAACAACATCCACTGTTCTTCTTTCATCTGTTAAATGCAGTTTTAGCAAATTTGTGAAAACTGTGTTACTGTAACTGTGGTTTTTATCTGTGGAATTGTGCTTCAGTACCAGTACACTTATTAGTTAAGTGCCAGTTTTGTCAAAATGATCACTGCCATTGGCAACACTGCATCCAGAATGTGTTTGAGAGAGATCCAAATATTTAGATCTACAGATGGTACTTGGGTAGTTTAATTCTAGTTAAAGAACAAGATTTGGCAGTAAAGCAATACACAATATGGATGAGACATTAAACTTTGCAAAGTTTGCTACAAATTCAGCAGCTAATTTTCATCAGAAGTCTTCTAAATATTGTGTTAAAGGAGCCAAATCCACTCTTTAATTTGTCCTCAAACCTCCCATGAAGTCAGTGGAACTCCTATGCAAACATCAGATAACAGAATTTTGGCTTAAAGAATTTTTGTAGCAGCTAAAAGAGAGTGAATTCAGGGTGTATATGGCAGTCCTCACCAGTTGTTCTGTCTAGCTAATGGGTTCATTGACTTATCTCCTGTTCCCTCCTCTCTCTCTGTAGTGCCAGAAATAAAAATCGGTGAAGAATGATGAGATAGTCAGAGTATATGTTATCACAAAGAAAAGCATAACAAAGGAAAAGGGTGTTAAAGATTATAATTTTGTCTTTAAGAGTAAGACTTTTCCTGAAACCAAGGATTAAAAAATAGCTTAACTGAGGTGAACATGAATATTGTGAAATACAGAGTATAAACAAAAGCTTATATTTTCTTATTTTTCAGGGAGTGAGGAGGAAACAGAACCTCAGTCATTTAATTTGCAAAATCTGATTAAAATAAATACAAAATCCAAGATTTGTAAACCCAAAATTTTAAGACTGTCAGAAGCCTGCTAGGAAAAACAAAATACATAGTACAGTTATAAAGGACACGATAGCATTTATGGCTAGTATTTTGAAAGTATTTAAACCCATTGAAAGAAAATAAGCATCAGGCTCTTATATTCCACTGTTCCAGTAATTATGAAAATTTAAAGCAGTTTCTTTTGTTTTGGCACACCTTGGGTAAGATTTTATTTCACCAAAGAAATTTCTAAAAAGCTTATGTATTTTTCACAGTTTTTAAACTGATAGATAGCAGATTGCAAAGAGTTCTCTGTGAATATTTTCAGTGTCTTTTATCAGTCTAAGTACAAAATAGGTATGCCTAAAATAAATCTCTTTTTTTCTATTCTTTTACTTATTAAATCTCATTACTTTTCCTAAGTATGTTAACAAGACTGCTTAAATTAAATACGAAATTGCTTTAAATATTTATGAAAGCAGACTCACAAAACATATGAAGAGAGGTATAAGAGACTAAATGTGAACACCCACATGAAAATATTCAGTTTAGTAAGCTATACTTTCATATAATGAATTGCATACAAAATCAAGTTTTCATAACTGACTGGTATTAAATCCTATAACCAAACAAGAATATTCAGAGAATAGCTTTCTTTATTGCGGTAGATGTTAAAACTCTTCCAGTAAAAGGAAAACTGGTGAATCCAAATTTAAGACTTCTACATCTCTGTTGCATGATCCATCACAACAGGACTCATTTAAATGTATAAAAAGGGAAGCAAAACTTGAAGCTTCACAAAGTATAAATATGAAGTCAATACATGTCCATTAAACAATTCCCTTTCTTTAGAACTGAAGGATATTTTAACTTTCTCCCATATAACCGAAAGTTATTGCAATTATCTGAACACTTTCCAGGAACTCTGCTAAATTACATTGAGAAAATTTGTTTATATCCAGATGTCAACTGTATTTTTACATAACAGGAAAAAAGGAAGAAAAATTAAGTTATAGATGTTTCTTCCATCTAAACAACAAAAACCATCACATATAGAAAGAAGAACGATAGTAAGAAAAAATGGTGTGTCATAAAAGGATAGGTGTAAAGACTGCCATCACAAAAAAGTATTTCACACCTAGAAGATGAGAAAAGTTACTATTTCCAGGATGTTTACCAAGTTTTTACAGTGAAGAAAACATAAATTCCTGAAAAAGATAATATGAGTAAATGTAAGTAAATTATTCCATAGTAATGTTACATAAATGTTTTTCCTGCTTCATGATAGAAATCCTAAGTTTTACTACATACATATTTTGACCTGACTATAAACTTCACTAATTTTCTGAACTGGTCGCCAAAGCAAGAAAGTTTATCTCCTTTGTAAATTGATTTCATCTTTATCTCCTTCCTGTACAAACCCTCTCTCTGTAGCATGTAAACACTTCTTTTTACAGTCTAGCAATTAATTTAGGACTCAACGACAGCCTTGTTGCTATGAACTACCTTTTTGTAGGATTGCACTCTGAAATAAAGCAGATCTGGATTAAGTGAAAACACAGAATAGTGTGCAAACAGGGCCTTGAGGTATTGTATCAACAGTGCAGAAAGCAGAACAGTCTTCCAAAGAACTATTATTTTAGGTTTAGGGTCACATTTTCAGAAAGATTGAATGTTCTAAAAGCTCTTAGTTCATGTTAGATGTTTATTTAAAGATATAAAAAGTTTCAAAGGAGTTTATTTTTCAAATCAAATATTTCATTTACTTTAGCATAGTCAAGTATCAAAAGAAACTCAAATCAAATCATTCAATTTTAGGTTTAAGTAAAGCAGAGGTCAATAGAGAATATCTGGTAACAGTTTAAGTTCTTTTAATAGAGTAACAACATTAATCCACGTGTCTATAATCAACAGTGGTGAAATATACTGAATAAAAAATATGAAATTCTATATTCAGGGTAGGAAATTCAGGTGGTATGTATTTAACTATTTCTATATGGATTTATTTTAATGATGGCAATTTCTCTTTGTTTATTGGATATTCTAATAATGTAAAACAAGATAAACACAGTTGAAAGGTGAAGAATATTTGTGTAGGTTTAGCTTGTTTTGGGTGTTTATTTCATAGCTTTGTAATTTAATTAATGTTTCATTGGTTAAAAAAAAAGGTGGTTAAAAAAAAAAAATCAGTGAAAGTCACATTTTTAAGTTAAGAAGAGGAGGTGTTATTAGTGTCATCACCAAAACCACAAATGCTAATAACGTCTGCAGAAATTATTCATTGTATTAGGTATGTCTATGCAGACAGCAGAAGTACTCTCACTATGCTTAGTTTCAATATGGAAAAGAGTTTACTTTTAATCTACCTGAGTTTCCAGAGTGTCAGCTAACAGAGAGTGAACCAGACCTAAAAAATTCATGCTGCATGACATGTGCTACCACTCCAAACCAAAATTAATTAATGCTCTTGATTGTCCCCATGAGGAAGGATGGATTAAATTATGAGTTTATTCTTGACATTAAGACAAGAAGCATAAGTAGCACCATTTTTGGTTTCCCCTAATTTTAGACAAGGAGTGTAGATGATTAAATTTTAAAATTTTCTGAAGATCTTGAACTGAAGGAGGCAATGAATTTCCAAAAATTCTGAAGTCACTGTGAGCTGAAAACCAGAAAGCCCTCTTTTGAAAAGAAGGAAGATCTTTTTCTTTTATGAGGAAAGCTTTTAAGCTTCCTCCGAGTAGGAGCTGGTGATCCCATTGACAGCTCCTTCTTGCAAATGTGAAATAAATGTGTTAGAGAGAGAGTCTTTCAGCTTCCTCTGCAATGATAAGCTAATGAGAAGTACAGTAGCAGCCTAGTTGCTGAAGCAAGATCTCTTCCAAAATTCAAGAGGTCCTAAAAACAAAGACACCTTGCACAAAGAACTGTTCCAACACATAGGGCTCAGATGGACCTCCAGTGAGCAAGACCTTGCTCCAGTAAGCAGTAGGTAGGCTGGTGCTAAAGCAGATTAACTGCAGGATAACAGAGCTGGGGCACAGTTGGGTGTACTTGAGCCCTATTCTGAAGGAAAATCTGGTCTCTAACTAACTGGAGACGTTACCATGTAGACATTAAACACTGTGAGTGCTGCTGTACTGTAAAATAAAATGAGCTCAGGACCGTTCTTTGGCTTTTTTTCACTCCAAAATGAAGTGGCCATATTTAACCTGCCCACTAGGAATGGTCCAGAACTATTCCCTGTCCCTCTTTATTTTACTAATTTAGATAGATATACAGGTAAGTAATCATACATAAAATTAAATTACTTGAGTAATCTCTCAAGTATTTATAGACTGGTGCCAAATCATTGTCTTGTGTATGTCCACACTTGAGAAGATAGTATGTGTCAATGATGACCCTCAAAGGGCATCTTGATTACAGTCATTCTGTTTTAGGGGGTCAGGGGCTTTATTTGTACTTAACTTCTCAAAGAGGGAGATCCAGCATTTTTTTTTTTTTACTATTATTGTAATCATTATTTTAATTTGCATACATATAATCAATGCTATAGCAAACTAAAGTGCTATGGGAAGCAGTACTGAAGATTATGTCAATAAGTTAAGCAGTGTCAGAGATTGTTCCAACCTCTGAAACTTTAATGTCATCACTATTAAATTGCTAAAACAGCTTCTAAAATAGCTTTAGCCTGTACCAGGCTTTGACACAAAGAGTTCCCAGGCACAGGTCAAGGGTTAGTAGGGGTCATGGACAGACTATTCCCAACAAGAAGTTTCAGGGACCTTTACGGCATGGATGTTAGCCTGTCTGTGATGACTGACATCAGGGCCATGTTGCAGTCTCAGGCATATATAATTTGCTAATTAAAACACAGATAAACTTGTCCTTCTACTTGGGAAGTTTCTGAGAGTGGTAAAATTCATGTGATTGCTTTATAGTACAGTTTTACTTATGAGTTTCAAATACAGAACATCTTAGCAGGAAATCAACTGTATTTCAAAAAAACATGAGCTGTTTTGAGACAGACTAAAGTTTTTGTGTTTCTTCAATCCCAGGGTTAATTTCATTCAGTATTTGGAAGTGGTGCATGTCACATGAAAATGAATTCTTGATCACCATGACAGCTATGAATGATATTTTCCGTACATATCCCACAATCCCCATAAATCCCCTCAGGTTTGGTCAAGCCAGGAGAATGAATATTTAACTGAAAAGTCAGTCATGCTCTTTCTAGAGCCTCTCATTCCTTTCATTTCTGTTATCTCCTAAAGAAAACAATTTATTTTTCTTCATATCAATCTGTGATTTCTGCCAGTTTAGATCATTAGAGTCCTTTAGAGCATTTAGTAAAGAATACAAAAAAAACCCCCAAACACAGAAATTACTAGAGAGGAATAGACTAAAGTAGGATTAGGATAATTACAAGGGATAAAATTCCTTTCTCTGTCACCCTGATACAGGTGTCTCCATGCTGAGCTTCTGAAGACAATGAAGCCATTTGAAATTATACAGTTCAAACAAGGAGTACAATATGGCTGGCAGTCCAATGCTGTGCAAATGTTACTATGGGAGACCCAAGCTGCGACACTTGAATCCTTGTCCAGCCAATGAGAGTAAAGATTTAATGCATACTACAGGCCAGGGTTCAGAGCAAACTGACAGCCTACCTATGCTGTGAGCACAGGCACTTAAGGAAATGACAAAAGGAACTAAATATGGAAGTCATGTTTCTTAAAAGGGATTTTGGAAGCTCCAGTACACAAAGAAGGTGGTGAAGGTTTTCTAAATATGAGTTTGGTTTATTCATCATAATTGTATCTTATGCATTAAAAAAATAAAAAATCTGCTTCCATCTCATTTTTTATGTGCAGAGAATGGTTATAAATCATTCTGTGTGCCTTTTATTTGACTGTGTATTGATGTTGATTGTATTTTGGTGTTTATAATCTTGCTTAGGCTTTCTGATAAATAACCTAAGTAATTCCAAGAAAATACATGCTTAGTTTTTAATAGCTATGTTATAGCTTATTTATTAAATAGCAAACTAAACAAATTATATTCTAGAACTGAAGACATACCACTGAGAAAGTCAGATAAAACACTATATAAGATGGATGTATTACAAGTGTATTTTCCTGTGTTTCTTTCTGGCCTTCATTACTCCTAAACAACATGCTTCAGTGCCAGATGAAAATTTGGGGTGGGGGTGGTGAAACAAACCCAAAGACTTCCACAGTGTTTTTAATTAATAGAGTTTTAAGGTCATCAATTAATACACGTAACTAAATGTATCATTATATGAACTGACAGTGAAGATTTGAAATCATTTCCAAAAGCAAACAGGCTGAACTGAGCTAGCTACTCAAATCTCCTTCATAACATACATTAAGTAAAAATGCATAAAAAGACAATTGCAAGCATTTTATAGGTAAATGTGTGAAATTGATTTAGCCTCACAGTAATGCAATGATACATAAAAGATATATTATTAATCCAAGTTTGGCACTGACCATTATTTATGTCAAGTAACTTTGCCAAGCAAAGATAAGATTCAGATGGGTTTTTTTACCTCTTACTATCCATTCCTCTGCCTGCGGTGCAGTTAGCAGTGAAGCTTAACCAGCCTCTGGTTCACATCTTGGGCAGGTTGATAGGTCTTCAGACTTCATTTACCAATAAGATTTTCAGAACATCGCAAGTTTAAAACATAGTTTCATGATGACAGTTTAATGGTCAAATAAGCAAAGGGTTAACTTATTTTTAACATCTAAACTTTCTGACCTTTCTTACTGGAACACAAAAAAGAATTTCAGCATGGATTTTCTGATGTGTCCTTGTACACATCTGGCAGTGTCTAAAACAGCTGCTTGTGTTTACATTATAACCCTTTAAAATATTTTCCTTATCTTTTTTTATTTTGCATGTTTTTTGTGAGACAGGGAAGGTAAGCAAAGAGATTTGCCTTTTCTTACTTTTTTTTTTTGTTTAAGTCAACCTTCAAAGTCACATTATAGATCATCTGAGGGGAGGGAAATCTCATGCAAGTTAAATGTTTAACTTTGTCTTTTGCCAAGTGAAGGGTCTGAGGGTTGTTTTATTTTAATGAATGTGTCAGACCTGAAAGTGTTCACCATACACCAGCTCTTGCCAACAGTAGGTCAAAGAATTAAATCATTGTATTCATGAGACAGAAATGTCATCCCTTCCTATTACACAGAGACCCTTCACCTTCTAGCCTTGTAAACACTTTATTTGGCTCTTTTCCAACAAAAGCACATTAGTTTCTTGACTTCATTTTAACATATGAAGGTAAAAGAGAAATTTGCAATGTGGATAAAACCCTGTCAATATCAAAGAAGTTAGATTTTTATGGTAAAAAAGAGAGCATTTCAACTTTTAGATTGTAAACAAAGCCATTATTTTCATTTTTAGCTTTTAATAAGCTTCTTTATTTAGAAAAGCCTATAAATTTTAATGGTTTGTATTTAGACATTATACTTATCAATATAATATGAAATGTTTTTAATACATGCCTCTAAAATGGAAGGATTCTGCTAAATCCTTCCAGGACCTCAGAAACAAAGAAGAAAAAAATCAAAATAACAGTGATCAATGTTTTCCATTTTGTGCCAACTAAAAAAAAAAACCAGAAATAATGTTAAAGAGGTTTAAACTAAGTTCAAAGGAGGAAAGGGATAAAATAAGCCATATTAGTGATAACTCATTGTAGAGTATGATGATGGTTGAGGGACAACATCTGAGGGACAATGTTCTATTGAGGTTTTTCACTCTGCCCCACTGTGTGCTGAATACACTGCAGTGCATTTGAAACGTTTGTACAGTAATGCTCACAATATGAGGAATCAATAAGAGGAAATAAAAGCTTCAGCTATGAAATCATTGGCATAAGTGAGGCCCGAAGGGAAGAGTCCTTGGACTTACAGTGCTGATATGGAAGGTTACAGACCTTTGACATGGTCTGACCCAGCATTCATCTCTCTAAATTGGAGAGGGATGGGTTCAATGGACTGTTCGGTAGACAAGGAATTGGTTTGATGGTCACATCTAGAGGGTAGTGATCAATGGCTCAGAGTCCTGATGGGCATCAGTGATGAGTGGTGTTCCTCAGTGGTTCATAGTGGGAGCAGTGTTACTTAATATCTTCATTAATGGCACAGATGAAGGGATCAAGCGCACTCTCAGACAATTTGCAGATGACACCAAGCTGAGTGGTGTGGTTGACACACCTGCCTGAAGGACGGGATGCCATCCAGAGGGACCTGGAGAAAGTCGAGAAGTGGGCCCATGGGAATCTCACGACATTTAACAAGACCAAGTGCAAGGTGCTGCACCTGGGTCACAGCAACTCCCAGTTTCAATACAGGCTGGGGGATGAACAGGTGGAGAGCAGCCCTGCTGAGAAGCATTTGTGGGTGCTGGTGCAGGAGAGACTAGACATGAGCCAAAGTTGTGGATGATACATCTATGGAACTACTCAAGACTAGGTTGAATGGGGCTCTGATCAACCTGGTCTAGTGTAAGGTGTCCCTGCCCAGGGCAGGAGGATTGGAACTAGATGATCTTTAAGGTCCCTTCCAACCCAAGCCATGTTATGATTCTAGGAACTGGTTAGGAATGGTTTTTGAGGGTATTAAGGTCCATAAATGATGGTCACTTTTTTAGAATCATCTTTTAATATACCATATAAAGGAAAAACAAAATCTTGATTTTGTCTTCTCATACTGCGACTTATATACTTCCTTCTTCATTTTGCAGGGCAGAAGTGGTCATATCTCTAACTTCTTCACACAGGACTATAAAGAAGTTTGGTATCTTCTAACTCTTACCAGCATAGTAAACATTTGAAGAAATTCTCTGTCCTGTTGCTGTTTCTTTCTCTACTTTCCCCTGACAGTGCAAACTCAGTGGACAGTGAGCTCTACATGGAGGCAGAGATGATTCTGCCATTATTCTTTTTATGTTTATTAGTACTCAGGTAAATAATATGTTGATTTTTTTTCTGAACATGTTTTTTTACAATAATTTTAACATCTTTTTATTTTTAGGATATATTTACTACTTAAAAAATATTTTAATTTTTCAAGCAAGATATAAATTTCTGAGGCTAACAAAAATAATATCTTCCAAATGTTGGGACCAAAGTTTGCCTCTAATAATTTCCTGTGTGTTTAATAAAGTTAGTACCCATTTCATAAAAGTAATACCAAAGACATAAGTCAAAAGTAACATGCATTATTACTTTCTGATCATCATGCTATTAACATTCCAGAAGATTACATCAGGTAACAATGTGTCTTCTTCATACTAAGATCCTTAATTTTTAACTTCATATTCCATCCTTTTTTGACTCCTTGACACAAATAATCTTTACTTACATTCTCTTTCTTTATTCACATCCTCACACATCCCCATTTTCTCTAGAATACACATACAGGCATATATAAGTACAAGCAAACTCCACCCTGAACCCACTGATTTTCCAACTTCTGTTGTATTTCCACACCTACACATACCACCACACATATGCAGTTTCTCCAGATTTACCATTATTTTAATCGAAAGAGAGGAGAAGGAAGTTGGTATGAATAGGAATACAAGTCTAACCACTTTACAAATACACTGACATGGAACTACTTATTCTATCTATGTCCATGATAACTTACATTCAACATGATGTTTCTCAGTGAATAATAAAGTAATTAGTAACTTTTTACTACTTTAAAAAGTATTGCCAGTAGATACAAAAGTTTATAAATTATTAAATCCTTTAGTATTCAGTATACTTGCAGCAATCACGGTGAACTCCTTTGTTTTTGGTGAGAATGTAAAATAACATATAATTCCATAAAAATTTCCACATACTGCAACATTGGTAGTCAGCCAGAATACTGCTTTTCTTCAGAGAAAGGAAAGGGAAAGGGAAAGGGAAAAGGAAAGGGAAAGGGAAAGGGAAAGGGAAAGGGAAAGGGAAAGGGAAAGGGAAAGGGTCTATACTTCAAGATCCTTCCCAGGATAGTAGCTGGTAGACATGTAAAAATTGAGCGAATAGTAGTGACATGCTATGTGGAGCATTTGGGGTTTTGAACTTATTTGATACCCATCTTTGGACAGACAGTATTATGGATAATCTGGTAAATGAATCTGGAGTAATGCCTAGTATATTACATCATCAATATGAACATAAACAAAACAAAACAAAGAAGGGGAAAATACCCAGCTCCAAAAAAAAGAAGAAAATGGTAAAAAAAAAAAAAAA
>VXAY01012532.1:799142-818788 GCA_013399855.1 Oxyruncus cristatus
TTTTTAAACTTACATTGCAGACAAGCATTAGATCCAACACAGAATTTACCTTTATGTTTACTGGGTTTTAAAAGTTACTTGGATACTTCAGCTTCTCAGGGAACTTGACTTATGTTTCATGTTTTCTGTTGTTTTAAAAAGCTCAGTACAAGCGATCACATAACAATTGTCATTAAACACTTGACATTTGCAGCCCAGAATAATTGAAACAATTCATAATTTGAAAATATTTTTCTCATATTGTAAAAGCTATAGCACTAATAAAATTAATTTTTATTAGTGATGTACCACTAATTTCAGCTGATATCAGTTTGTGTCCGAAAATCAATTTTCAAATCTATTTTCAGATGCTTGCTGTGGTGTTTGATAAACAGATATGAATACAATGGAATACAAAGTTTCACAACATGCACACTATGAGCCAATATCTATAATTAGCAATAATTATGAGATAATATTCCTACAGGACTCACTGAGTTTTGCTAGAGAAGTACAAAAGAGTGAACACTGCTTTTGTGTGTTCTGCAAGGTAAAAAAAAACCCCAACAACAACAACCAAAAAAACCCAACAACAAAAAAACCAACCAAACAAAAAACCACAACTCAACACAAACAAACAAATAAAATCCCACCAAAAATATCTGAAGGTAGAAGGGTGACTATAGGATGTATTTAATAAAATAAGACAAACATGGGATATTTGTTTTCCATGTGTATTAAAATAAAGGTGGATTCCAGAACTTCAAAATTCTTAATTGAAAACATGAAGCACCATCTGTTTCTTATCCTTTAAAAGCAGCAGAGAAAAGACATGTGCACTGTGTTACACATGGAAACAGTTTCTATAAGCATAGAATTGCTTCTGCAGAATCTGGGCCACCCCAAAATCTATTGTTCCACAATGTCTGAGCAATACCAGTACAGCATACCAGTGTTTTAAAGGAACCTGCCTTACTATAAATTAGGGCTTCTTTCTAGTAGTAACATACCAGACAAAAAGAATATTCTTCTTATGTTCCTTCTGTGCAGACTTTGAGTCCACACATGTTGGAATGAAAGAAATAACCCATTCCCCTATCCTGAAAAGCAATTGGGCATGAAAGAATGGATAATATGAATCTTGGATTCAGCTCACAGTTGCAGAGCCAATAGGAAGGAGGTGGAGTGATGCTCATTTATTCATTGCATAATAAAGCAATAAATGACTTTACCTATTTGGACGCAACAGATGCAGGAGTTAAAAGGGGAGTATATAGCATATGTGAACCCCAGGTACTCCAAATAATGTTATGTCTTTGGATGGTCCCTAAACTGATACTCCAGGCTTTCTATACCATCATCTTTGTGACGTTTTTATGCACACACTAACCTAGCCTTACAGATAGACCTAACAGAGAGACACTAGTATTTCATTCTTGTAATGAAGTAATTTAGCCCACAATATTACTCGTTATTATATTTTGTATCACAAGATAGATGAAATGTTCCTTGGCAGTTTATAGCAAAACATCTCAATATACTCTGTCTGACTGTAATCTTTATTTTCTTTTTTCAAATTACTTTAATATTCTTGACTTTTGTCCAAAATTCAATATCTGTGGGGACTATTTCCATGTTTGCATTACAAAGTGTAAATAAATTCCACACTAAATTTTCATCTTTTTTTAGATTCATTCCGGCACTGCTGTGTGGTTCATCAGCTCTCTGTTTGTTACATCTGCCATTATTCATTTGACACTTAAACCTAAAACCTGTCTCACAAAGCTATTGTATTCTCACAGTACTGGAAAAAAAATATAGCTGATTTTTTTTATTATTAATTATTCATTTAACTTGATACTGATTTAGAATGTATTTTGAGTCACTGAATAAATATTTTATTTTCCATCTTTATGATGGGAAAAATATCTACTACTTTGACATTTGATTCTGACTGCAAGGAAATAATAAAGGATTACTGCTGCTATAATTTTCATTACAGTTTTGCTACTATTGGCTGCATAACTATATAACACTACATATATTTCCAATCAGAATTTTTTCTGATTCTCAGAAGGAAGAATGAAGACAAAAATCTTAAGATCCTTAAGTCTTAAAGAAAATACTGTATTATTTTCTCTGTACTTGAATATGGAGAGAGACTCCTTTAAACTTTCTA
This sequence comes from Oxyruncus cristatus, assembly GCA_013399855.1. Classification (NCBI taxonomy): domain Eukaryota; kingdom Metazoa; phylum Chordata; class Aves; order Passeriformes; family Cotingidae; genus Oxyruncus; species Oxyruncus cristatus. Next base: position 801,301 of record VXAY01012532.1, read on the forward strand.
TAAGGAGAAATATTACCAAGGATTCTACCTTCGGAGAGGTAGATGGTCTTACAGACATGGTCTAACAAATAAATTCTGTCAATTCCTGCTTGGAAAAAAGTGAAAGAATTATCCATGAAGTAGCAATTAAACAAGAAACAATGTTATTACAAACAAAAAGTAATAATTAATACACAACCTTTTTCAGGAATTTTTTTCATGGTGTCTATTTATGGCTTCAAAGTCTTTCTTACTGTGTCTATTTCTGAGGGCTTTTTGATAAAAACAGAAGTATAGATATTGCAAATATGCATTGAATCAATTCACTTTCAGATTTTTATAGCCTGAGCTTAGTCATCAAGAAGTGTGTCACATAGTTACTAGTTCACACTTCCAAGGTAACAATAGAGAAATACAGTGACAAATCTATTTCTGATTTTTCTAATACAATTTTGATAAATTAAGAAAACAGTTGACTAAAATCTGCAGTCTGTTTTTTTTAAACAAAAGCTCAAACAAGAAATATGACTACAGTATCAACTTATTTTTATCAGATTTTGATTGGGTTTTACCAGAAAAACTTGTGAAGGTGCAGTTCACTCGAATTTCTCAGATTCTTCTTTGGTGGGCAGGCATCATCCTAAGGTTGTAGAGAGCCGGTCATTCTGGATGCCACCTACTGCCCATGCAAAACTTAAAGAACAATTAAAGTTAGCAATTATTTTTCTCTTAGTATCTATGTGAAGTTTCCAAAGACAATAGAAGAAAGCAAAGAATATGAAAGGAAGAATTCCACCCTAAATTTTAATTTTCCTTTAGATTCATTCTGTGTTCAAAAGTGTCAGTGTATTGAACTGTAGCAGACTAGCTCACTCTGTGTATTGAATGCACAGCCTCTCATGAGAGGCAGTAGACATTTTAGAGGTTGGTCTTCTGGTGAGGTCTGCTTTAAATATTTACAATTTTGCTCATCCAAATCTATTTAGTTCTTTAAGAATTTTATACTTCACAATTTACAGCATTTCTACTTTACTTTTTTTCCACTTAGGTCTACTTAAGAGGCTCAGGCATTCCTATGATGTTGTGATTCTTTATTGTCAAACATAAAGCCTATCTCCCAGATTCAAATATTCCCTGTTTATTCCCATTTGTTCTACTTTTATTCCCATTCTAATTCCAACTTTAGCCCCATTTATATTTTTCAACCTCTGCAAAGTGACAAAAGAACATAAAATTTGATCTGCAGCTAATTCACAGAAGCTTTATTTTTTTATTACTGAGTTCAATGGTATGTGCAAAAAACATTTTGCAAAACCATTTTAGGGAAAACTTGTCTTGGAAGTAAATAAATCACTTTCCTTTGTCAGCTGTCAGATACGATGTTACAACCGAAGTCTTTAGCTCTGTTTAGTGAGTGTACTTAGAAGACTATTTCTGTGGGAAAGTAATCCTGAGTAGGAAATTTTACCAGCAGATAGTTAATTCATCTGGAATCCTCACTGACAATCTTCAGAGCAGGAACCTCTCATCTGAAAAACCACATCTACTTAAATGCAATAACTCATCTACTATTTTAGTCTCAAATGCAAAAATTAGGACTGTGGAGATGTTTTGTATTCATAAATTATTCAGATGATTTTAAAATAGTATCTCAAAGCTTTCATTTAACTTTTTGAAACTGCATACTGCTTTGTAAGCATCACTTCCCCCCTTTATTTATTTATCTATTTATTTATCTATTTATTTATTTTTAATAAAGAAATAGTTCCCAGGAAGGCATTCTGAAATTAGATGCTTGTTTTGGCAAGAGAAAGAGACAGGAAAGCAAAATTTTAAAGTAAAATTGTTACTGATGTTTGTACGGACTATGTTATCTGCAATGTCCCTACGTATATTTTCACGGATATATATGGACACTAAAGTAAATTTAAAGTCCGTGCATATGCTTTATCATTATGTACCATTTAACTAGGGAAAATTTTATTTGAGCACATAAAATGAATGACATGTTCCACATAAAAGTCTCAGAGAAAATGTTGGCAATTATCTATACAACAATCTTTCCTTTTTTTCCCCACTACAAAGGAAGCCCTCTGTCACTCAACCATCTCATTCGTTTTAACCAAATTTCATTGTAGGAAATCAACTCTGTTTTTGCAATACACCTGAAAGAGTGGGCCATTTAGTGATTTGACAGAAAAACTTAATGAAAGTTTCTTCAGTTCATAAGATAATACTTTTATGATTTCATTGAAGTTACCTCATAAATATAATGATAAACCGGAGGGCTTGCTATTTTTCTAGTGGGAATAACTTTAAAAAAAAGTTCCCTTGTGGTTTTGCTGTGCCATATGTTTTCTTTTTATGAATATTTTTAGCAGGCTAAAAAATTGACTGGATATCTTTTACTCACAGACAGCTAAGATATGCTATTACTACACAGCTCTTCAGAGTTCTTTACAGTGCAGCTACAGTGATTGTAAGCATGATGCTAATTTTGAATGGTAGCATTACTTATTTGACCACAGTCTGTCAGAACGAGATTGTGGTTTCTTTTCACCTCCTTGGGAAGAAATAAGGGCTTAAAACAAAATCCAGATATTTATGTTAAAATATTTAATAGCAATTATTAAGTCCAAGTAGAGAAAGGAATTGGCAGAAGTAGCTAAGGCTTTTTGTTGGATCATATATAGAGTCTTTTTAGAATTCTCATATGAAGATCTGCTACCTCACAATTTTAATCAAGTTTTGTTCAAATGCTACTAATAATACCTTCTTGTAAACTGTTTGTATGCATTATATTTATTCATTAATAGAATGACTGTTAATGATACTGTCAGACAAGTATTAATGTCGAAACTCAAGTAATTGCCTACTGGTCAAGTAGCCTCTGAAATCTATGATCCACTGCAATCTTATTCTGGATAGAAGCACATGGTGCACTATCATTAACATATATCTACAGATATACTGTAGATGTATACAGCAATAGAGAACTACATTTTAACGCTGTATGAACTTAAAATGAAATGTCACCACCTCGCAACCAAAGCAGCTTTTACAGTATACAGTTCTTTGACAAGTTCCAATTTTTCAATTCAAGTAGGTACAAAACCAAGTGTTGAAATAGCTGAATTTCCCTGTGGAACAGTAATTTTGATTTTTGCTCAGCTCCACTTAATGTTACCTCAGTAACCTTCCCTTTTGTCTGTTGAACTGGTTTGGCTACATTACCAATGGGAAAGCATCCTCGTTTATGAGGTGGGAAAGCAACCTCTGCAGAGTTATTACTTCCCTTTCCGTAATGGTGTGAAGAGAGTAGGTTGAGCCTTGATATTAATTCTTTCCCCAAGAATGTAACTGCACTAACATGATGGCACCTGGCCATATAATTGCATGAAGTATATGTATTTGTCTATTCTACCTAGAGGTGATGGCAGAAGGTACACTGTGGCTGAGTTACAATCTGCATCTGGAGCACTGTATAAAACAAAAAATCATATGCTGTTTGCTCTTTCTATGAGCCATTGGTGAAGTATTTCTTCAAAGTCACAGTTTTGTTATTAGCTGTAGCCATTGCAAAGACTGTGGTCTAGCAGTATATCAACTGAATCATTGTTTGGCTAGGATAACAGTGTCATCAATGTCAATAAAATTATCATTGCACCCTAGGACAGAAAATAAATTTTCTGTTTGAAATGTGATCTCTCTGCAGAGAAAATCAAATTCAGATCATCTGCATTTCCAGCAAATTTCAGATCTACTGTATTTCTGTGTATAATCTTTAATAATAAATTTTTGTTCCTTAGAAAGTCTATAGATATTATTTATTATTTATTGTCTCCAAAAATAATTTTAAGAAAAATTAAATTATTCTCTAAATATTTACTTCAACATTCATTGGCCTGGTGTCTGCAAAGTAATGCAAACAATACATTTGTATTGCACATTTCTGTATCATATCATTTAACATCTCTCATGTTCAAGACGAAAATTAGAAGGAAATAGTTTTTTGATATTCACCATATGTTGCCTTTAAGGGGAAATCTAAGACACCAGTTCATAAACATAAGGGTGTTCTCTGTGAAATTCCAAGTTATGGAAGTTAGTAGGACTGTCCAAGAACAGTTCTGCTGTTCAAATTATGGATTTTGTATTCCAGCCCCAACATGCCTCTATATTACCTATATGCGCATGTATGTAACATTGAAAAATAATTAGCTAAGACATTAACAATACATTTCTAACCAAATTCAACTTTAAAAAGTTTTATATTTACAAAAACCTTTGTCTCGTCCATCCAGTTAATTGTGTTGTAAAATGATTTGTTAACTTGTGAATGGATCAAAATTGATCTTCTCTTACTATCTTGTTAACTAACAGAAGAGGCACATATGCTAACTATAGTTAGGTACATCCACATGTAAGCTCATAAAACAGTGACCATTCCTCTTTCCCTGCTTTCTAAAAGAAAGATGAGTCTCATAGCAAACAGCATACTACTTAATGAGAACCAAAAAACTGAACTTCTACCTGGTGTATCTAAGTGCAGAAGTAAGAATTAATGACAGTAATCTTTGCACCACGATTCAGTGTTTTCAAGTACAGCAGGTTCAATAGTATTTCATTAGTATTTCAAATGATCTATGACAAAAATAAGAACAATTAGGCCTTTTTGGAGATGATATAAAAAGGAACAATGGAAAGAATTTGTACCATGTATTGTTGTATTTATAAAAAAGGACTCTCATGGATTGGCAATAGTGTAACAAAAGGTTGAACTCAGTCAACAGTAACTATTACTAATGTCTGCCAAATTAATTTTAATATATATGATTAAAGGGGATTTTTGTCCGTAACTTATTTATGGCTTCATGTCTTCCTGTGTATTAACTTAATAGGTTACAAATGGAGCTTGTTGACTTTCACAGTTAGGGTACACAGCTCCACGAAGAACATTTACTCAGAAAAATATAGTTACTTCAACATTCTCCTCTTGGCTGCCTAATTATTTGTCTCATTGGCACATCTATGTAAATGTTTTCTAGGAACAGATTGATTAACATCACGTTGATCTCAACAGTCTCATCATCCATTGAGATTGAGAGCCAATGGCAAATAAGAGTAATGTAAACCTACTGAAGAACATTTTGAAATTTCAGAGACAGGTAAAAACTATATTTTGTTGAAGATAGATATAGAGACTGTGTCTGCACAGTAAGAAGAGAATCCAACTACTTACTGAAAACAAAAAGGAAAGAAAAAGAAAAAAAAAGACATCTGAAGTGCTCAATATATCCAGTTAAGCATTACATATGGCTTTACAGGTTCAGTGCCCAGAAGATGAATGAGCAGAAACACATGCCAGAGATTAGCCAAATAATCTAGTCTGCCTAGAGAAAGAAAAGTGACTGCATTGATCTTGCACACAATAAAAGCTTGATTTTTCCTTAGACCTTTGGAAAATGGGACTGATAATACCGTCTGTTCTCACTAATGAAAGCAGAATCAGCCACTACTATACCGTTCTCATTAGAGGCAATAGCTTCACAACATTTCTGTCTATTCTTTGAAATAAAAGTTGAATAGAAGTGAGTAAATTTTAGTGTTGTGAAATTTTAGACTTATATGTATCAGTTAAGAAAAGTACTTATGTGTCATGTATCTCTGAGATGCATGTAAGAGTAGCCTCAGTTAATTTTTGTTTTTCTAGAAAAGAATCTGATTTGATCCCTGATGCACCTCATTGAAAAAGATTTTCCCTTTTATGTGGGGTTCCAGTTCACCTTATGAGTAAGTATGGCAAGTATGAGCAGCTATTTGCTACAAAAGGTATTTATTTTGGCAAACAGATTTGTCTTTTAAGGCTCCTGTTCTTATACCCTTTTGCAGTCTCATGGCATGGCATATCATATGTGCCATGTCATTTATCCCAGTTTATCACTCATTAAGCACAGGTATTTTTTCTTTTATTTCAAAACTAACTTGGACTTTCTCATATAAATTATATGAATGATAGTGCATTACTGTCATATGTGTACAATTCTTCTCACCCAGCAGTTGTTTGGATTTGGCCTAGAAATTTAGTAAATAAAGAGAAACAATTTCTGTTCAGTTTGATGCATCTGATCTATCTTAAGGCAGACAGGCAATATGAATCAGCCTCTAAAAGTGCAAACCTGACTATCTTAAAAGTAGGTACTTAGACTTAACAGTTCAGTCAAGCAAGCTGAAGTTTTCCCATGATGTTTATTCAACCCACCATATTTGAATTAAACCTAAGACTAGGAAAGAGTTAAATACATACAAGAACTCTATTATTTTGAAAGAGCCAGGCCATTATCTATAATCTGCATAAGAATTCATTTTTATAACATATAATTTAATGATTTTGTAGTCAGTTTTTTAGCTCTCTAACCAAAGTATTTCCTTTCATACTTTTCCTATAAACAGTAATAACATTTAAAATTGTTTATCATTCACCAATATTCATATATGTTAATGAACCATCAAATGAAGTAAGAATATCAGATTGTTAACCGCTGTATAAATTCTATGGAGACTGCCAAGACATTGAAAACTATTACTATGAAAGAAAGGAAAGTTAAAATAATCACAGTCATATAATAGGAAAACAAGAAAGAAACTCACAACAGCTGTTAATCAGACACAGGCAAAAACCGAAATACCCATGTGCAAGAACAAAAGAAATTTGTTAGTGTGAAAAATTCATTAATTCCAAGGAATTAGTTTCTTCCTGTGTGTTTTTCTAAAGAGAATTCCACCTTAAAATCTTTCTCTTTCTGAAAGAAAGTTTTTCTGTGTAGTTAGATAACCCTGGTAATGCAGAATGAAGCACATTTATGCCAGATATAGACAAACACTAGCTTGAATATAACAGTGAAGTGATCCCCTTCATCTCCATGGAGTGTTAAATATGAGGCCTAATTAACTGAATCTGCTCACCATTTTACTGTTTATCACTGCCCTTTAAATATACAGCTAAAGCTATCCATTTTGATTAAATGGCATTGTTAAGTTTAGAGCCAGGGGAGCTACTGAATCCATAAAACCAAAAAGCATTCAGAGTGAAGAAACTTTTGTTATCATCTTGGCTTTTGAATATGCTTCTTTTTTTTCATTTAACTTAAATTTTTTACTTAGTAGATGCTTGTTACTCTTTGGGAAAGGGGGGGGTTGTCGGATGTTTTTTAGATTTTTTTCTAGGGTGAGACATTAATTCGTTAAAGAAACTGTATTGAATTAATAGAAGAAGTACTTAGTAAATTATGTCAAAGGTTTTTCAGACACCCAGCCTGTGAGCATACCGAGGTTTAAAGTAATGGTGACTCTCCACGGTTACATTTTTCAATATAGTTACCACAGTTAAGAAATGTCTATGGTTTTTGTATGTATATGGTTTTGGGATTTGGTTTGTTTTGGGTTTTCAAAATGCTACCAATCTAATCAGCATGGAAAGAAAACTGTGGGGTAAAAATGAAAGACACACTCAGAATGTTCCTGAGAAGAAAATAACAAGGCAAGCCTAAGTTTAAATCCAGAGGCAACAAACTACATATGTTCACCACATGAGCAGGAGACATGATTAAAGTGGGTGTGAAATATATTCTGTATCCTTAATATAGACTTCATACACTTCCTTTGAGCATCTGCTAACATTTTAAATTTTGAAGTGGAAGTTTTAGAAATACCGACCAGGTGGCAGCAATATCTTAGAAGCAGTGAAGATGAATTAATAGGGAGATGCAGTAACAAGAGATCTGAGACATCTATGTGTTCATTAGTCTCATGGGCAGTAGGTGTCTGGATCAAAAAATCAAAAATTAGCCTTCAAAACATCCTTAATTCAGTATGATTATGATGATTATGGAAAGGGATAGGGAACATGGAACCTTTAAGACAGAAAGCCAGGATGGGAAAAAATAAAACTGTAGCTCTGTATGGGACCATGCCAGTCAGTCTGTCTGTCTAAGAGTCAGACAAAAACAGTGGTACATCCATAAACATGTATCCTTTTGGACATGTTCTACTTCGACTCTAAATAAACACCTCTGATAGCCAGTGGTTAAAGATACTCTGCTCTTGAAGTCTAGATATAAACCTGTCACCATCAGTCCAAAAAGTTTACCACAGTTTTCCTTCATATAAAATAAGGATAATAATACTGATTCTGATCTAAATCAGAAATCTTGGAAAATAATTAACAGGTTAAACATCAAACTTTTTATGTATGAGATTCCAGTTAGTAGGAAGTGCATCAGTTAAATAGTTGAACTGTAAATCTGAATATACCTTCTTTGAGCATACTTAGAAATAATTAACACATTCTAAGCCTCATTTATGGTTGTGTAAATTTGATTCAATATGTAACATTACTAAGCATCAGAGCATAATGTGGTTATTTATGTTGTGGGTGAAAGAAAAGGAAATATTTTTAAAAAGAGAGTTTGGAGAGCTGAATTAATATGAAAGTGGTAAAACCTCAAGTATTCAAAACCTACCTTATGGAAAATATTTCTATACAAGGATAAATATGTATTTCTAATAAGAACAACCAAGCAAGGACAGCTTTGACTTGAGGTCCTCATGACTTTAGTGATGCAGCTGTCATCAAAATTACCATGAATATGTCTCCTACCATAATAAGAATGTTTTAAGAGAATAGCAAATCAAAACATTTTTAAGTTATATTTTCTTATGAGGAAGTCACTGAATATTTTCTATATCAGTCATGGTCCAGTTCTTCTCTTAATAACATTGCCTCTGGTTTCACATAACTAGAAGTCTGATGCTGATCAAATCAGTTACAGAACGCAACATTTTCGTAAAGCTGGTTTCAGGCATGCCTATCTTCTGTTTGTATTTTATTTGCATAATAACCTTTCAATTGAGGTAATAGTCTACTGATATTTAATCAGTGATTTTCCACTTTGCTTTGGATGAAACATAACCCCAGCTTCTAACTGCTTTCATTGTTACCCATCTCCTTAAAACAATATTGTTATCTTTATTGTAGTGGGTTTATTGGCTAGCAGTTAATTCAGATTTTCCAATCCTTTCCCAGAGATGAGTTCTTGTTAAGCTTTCTTTTTGAGATGAAAAGGGAGTGGGAGTGGGGGAGTCAGACAATCACCATTACGCCTTCCACAATACAGAACTTTTTTTCCACTCTGAAAACAACTGCATTCACAATTAGCTAAAATTAACGCTATGGCCTCTATTCCAGCAGAGTTGCATGACTTGATAAAGTTGTATTAATATTATCAAAACTATGTATCAGCTGTTCTATTGCACAGACCATTCTGTTGCACAATCCTTCTGTTGCACAGTCTGTATCACCAGTCAGCTGAAAAACAGTATACCAAAAATTCTTCAAGGATCTTTAAAAGTTATGTATAGGTTGTGTTCCTTGAAGCTACAGCTAAAAAATGAGAACAGTAAAATAGTTTGTTTAAAAACAAAACAGCATGATACCTCAGAAAATTATTGAGGTTCAGTGACAATAATCTGCATGCTGAAACACTCAAATATTGCTGGCTGTTGAGAGAGATTCTGGTGAACTCAAGAGATAGAATAGGAACCCTGAGCTCTACGAATTCAATTCTAAGTGTCTGTTTAGTCAAGATAGAGAAGAAAGAAAGCTAATTATCTAGTACAGTATCTTAGCAGTAAATTTTTGGCAATCACATCACAGCAGGCATTTTAAAAGGGTTTTAACAGAACAGTCGAATTTTTTATCACATCAGTTTTACTGTGGCAACTAATATGCTGCATCTATCTCAGGGAAGCATTCTGCTTATTAAGACTGCCTTTTAATAGTTTTCAGATTTCTCTGGAGTCATGAAGAAGAAGAGAAAAGACTGGGGGGGAACAGACAAGGCTTCTTAGCAAACATGTAGCTGTGAACTGCTATAGGCAACAACCATGCTGCAAGCATTCACTTCATGAGACTTTGACTGCAGATGAGGACCTTCAGTAGAAATCTCTCTGGGGTTCAACACATACCGTGTCCCAAACAACCTTATTTCAGAGTAAGAGCTTATGTCTCATGCAACATGAAGTTTAGTTACTTCTTGGAAAGGACACAGAAGACACTAGCAGACATAAACTTTACAGTCTTTGCCAGAAAGAAAAAAGTAGACATTACCAATCAAATTGCAGGCCTTAGAAGTAAATGGACTAAAATGTTCACAAAATATGCAGAAGAGCAGGATTTCAGTACCTAAGCAGTCACATGAAGACTTTAAAGGGTGAGAACACTGATTTTCATGTGTTCCTTAAAAACACTGATAACACAGACATTTTTATTACTTCTTTAGAAAGTTATTTATATATATGGGATTATAATGCAGCATGTCCTCGGTTTGTGGACCTCGTGTCTTCACTTCATAATTTTTGAGGGTTGTGTTCTCAATGCTCTCTTAAATGGTGATTTTTAATAGGATTAAACATCAAAAGGAGCTGTTCTTTTTTTTTTCTTCTTTCCAGTAAATTTAGATTGAATACAGGCAAGGTGCAGATAAGATCAAATGTAATTTGGAATACATGCTTTGTTAAATCCTAACATACATAGCTGAGAATGGTAAATATTTGTATATTTTCCAAATCTAACATGTCATAATCATTTCCAGCGTTCCTTCATGACCCTAGCTGAGCTGATGTCATGAAAGAATTAGCACCTTATGTCTAGGTTTTCCACTTAATTCCATACATTTATCTCTCACATTATTTTCAAATATATTTTGGGCTAAGTATCTATCCAGGAGTACATTATATATTGCAAAGACATGTACTCCCTTCTTGCTGTGCTCACTGATTTCTTATTAGTGCTAATGGAAGTTCAGTGCATGCACCTCACTCAGAGAGCCTCACTACTGTAAACAACTGGACAGAATCATGAAGAAACAACTGAGGTTATTTTTGTCTCCTTCAAGGATACTTTAGATGATACCTCATTTAATAGCTGTTTTACCCTCTCTTCTTGAATGTAATGTTAGGTCTGGGCAATCACATTTATAGACTGGTTATGTTTCATGATGTTTGAATTCTGGAATCATGGCTTTGTGCCATTGGCAGCTAGCATTAACAACACATCAAAAGATATAAAGGGATCTTTGCAAATTTCCATGTCTATTCTGGTTGCTGAAACACACTTTATCTGCACCAGGCACCTTCAGTATCTGGGCTATAATCCTCAGAAACAAAAACAAAACAAAAAAAAAAAATAGAAAAGGAAAAAAAAGTGCCATATTATATATAAAGATAATAAAAAAAAATTAATATATATCTTATGGTTTGCAGAAGGAACACTAGATGCACACTAAAGCATTTTAGCATCTTAGTGATATTTCTAAATACTCCTTTCAACCAATATACTGACAACTTCCATACAAAATCTGCATAGAAGTCTTACAGCCTGTAAAATATGCAGAAAACATGGTGTTGTTGTGAATCACATGGTTTTCTATAAGATGCACTTGAGAAGTGGAATATGTTTCCAGAGGAAATATTTAATAGTCATGGTTTATTCAAAGCTCATATCACAGTGAGTTGCTAGAATACTTTAAACGTTATTCTACTTTACAAACCAAAATGGCAAACTGAGGAGTTCTACCTTTATTGATGTACACTGATTGAGTCTTTTAATAAATTTGGTTTAGGAGAGACATTTTTTCTAAGTGCCAGTCCTACTCACTAGCCTGTGGATACCTGAAAATACCTTCTAACCATCTGAAAGTCAAATTATGCTTTCAGTTTCACCTGTTTGGTCTCCTTTTCTTCACTTTATGCCCTCAATAGTACAGAGGTAAATCTCTGTAAATCAGAGGTGGAACACTGTATCCCTGATACAAATGTCAGCATTTACATTTTACAAGTCCTATCTGCATACTCCCAAATTATACCTCAGCTGTACACAAATATTCAATTGCCTTGTGCTTTGCTCTTTAACCAAACAAGGAAAGCTAAATAAAGCGTTTTCATGAACACACTTCTCATACATCAGTAGGCAATTCATTTCCATACAGTCACAGAGATTTACAGTGGTTTAACTAGACCGACACACTTGATTGAAATAGAACAAGTAATCTCTACATGACTAAAATCTGTGGCTAAGATCTCCTCCACAATAATAATATATTCCCATCTCAATGTGTTATACAAGAGAACTTTTATTTATCTACTTATTTCGTCTCCACAAATGTGGAAACACATTAACCCTCTCTGAAGTGGGGAAATACTGTGATGGTCATTTTGGAAATGGAGAGACACATTGAGAGCTAGTCCCTGAAAGTGATTTTGGCATGCTGCCACCATAGTGAAACTCAAAGCTCCAACTAAGCTTTCTATGCCATGCCTGCAGGAAACTATCCCTTCAAGAAGAGGATTCATAGAAGTCAGCATGATGAACCAGGAATATACTTAAACTGGAGAATAGGAAATAATGCAGAGAGCACATCATTTGATGCTCATACCCCTTTTTGACACTGATACATCAGCTCTGTAGACTGCGACAGAGTATAGAAGTACATGATCTAGCTCTGTACTGAAAGTAGCTTGGCACAAAAAAATAAACCAGCACTTAGGACTGCTTGATGATGATACACTACTTAATCTGAATAATTTATGTCTTTCTTAACTTTACATTAGGGTATATATTTTAGGCTGGAATTTGAAGTCCTGAACCTATCCCCTGAAGTAAAAAAGTAAGCTGTTTCCCTGGTAGAAGTGAACTTCCCTTTTCTTTTAAAGCATGGTCAGTGTTTAGGCTGTATTTCATTAGAGTGCTTAAACTCAGGGCCGTCCCTCAGCACTAGAACATTCAATCTGAATTTTTTATCTTCTAGATATATGCCTTAACCCTAAGTTTAGAGGGCAAGCATTCTTCATTCAAATACAGAAACAACCCTAGAAAAGGCAACTGGAAAACAGGACTCTCGTTTTCATTGGAGAGCTGCGGTCACTAATGTAATAAATCTTTAATTTTTGCTTCATAGTGGCATCTTATCAATATGCTGGGTAGAGTTTTCAGGCCTCATTACTACACTGCATCCTTTCCAACATCTGGTGATGCGTTCTTTCTACACTACATGGATGTAGAGAGAGGAGCTGGATTTTAGTGTTTTGCAGCAAAGGAGCTTGAAGGAAAATCCAGGCATGTATTCTTCCTCTCTCCCTCTAGATTTGTGGTAAAGTATTTGAGGCAAAAAAAAAAAAAAGCCATGAAAATTTCTCACATACACAGAAAAAATTGTTTTGTAGGAGCTACCTATACCTAACTATCTATATGTTTGTGATAAACTATATACATACACAAATATATATATGTATAGAGAGAGAAAGAGAGAGAGAGATGTGTTCAAATACTTTTGCATGATAACTTTATAATATGTTCAGCATTATTCTGTGATCACATTAAACTGAAGCCTGGATTTCAAGAACATGTGCCATGAAGTAAATATTTGCTCCCTTTTAGCACCCAGTACACACTGATGAACCAAAGCAACACAAGAAGGGCAGTTGGACATAACTTTTTTCATACCTTTCAGGAAGGCACTGAAGTTTTATAGAAACATATAGACTTACTTGCAGGCTTAAGAAAAACTGCTATTTATAGAATACATAATTCTTCACAATTCCTTACAGTTTTATGAACTGTTGGGATGAATGCATGTCTTTCAGACCTGGAGATATTATGTATTTACATATGTTTGTATTTGTGCATTTGTTGCTGAAAATATTTGTGAACTTCATCTTTTTACAATATATCTATATTTTGTTCCTATTTTTGACTGATTCTTTAAAAATTACAGTAGGGAATAGACATAATTTTATGTATAAGTAAGTACACATCAAAATGTTCAGGGATGACTGCACTTCCTCTTATTCCAATGATTAGAACTTTGAAGTTCCCTTGTAAAATAGATACAATCCAATCTATTGCCTAGAAACACAGGAATGAAAGCAATTACACTTTAAAGTCAATGACGATTTACAAAAAATAAATATCTGTTATCTAACATATTATAGTGTATATAATGAATTCAGTATTCTGTACTATTGTAACAGAACTCTGGTTACTGTTGGTACATCTGTAAAACTATTCTCATGCAGAAAATTTATGTTATGGATAACATAAATGTGTTTACAGTTTGCTTTTTCTTAATGTTACAGGATTTTTCATATAGCCATACACAAGTATATTAATTTCTTGATATTTCTTTTTCACTTAGCTGTAGTTCAAGTTTTCTCTATTCTAATGAGGAGTGTTTGATTGACAAAGGGCTTTCTACTGAGGAATAGTGGTACCTGGGCTTCTCAAACTTCTGTCTTTCTCAAAGACAGATGGTAAATCTGTCAGCAGTAGCATTCTGTGCAACAGCAGTCCAGATGCTTTTAAGCTTTCTGTGTGAAGCCTCTCCACCCCTTGAGAGTACCAATGGGTTACTTGCCAGAGAAAGGTCCCCACGGCAATTAGCTGCCTCTGAATTCTACTCCAGCTGTCTGAGAAGTCAAATGAAGTCAGCTTGTTTGGTCATACACCATTTAGTGTGAAGAGTCTGTTTCTTTATAATTAAAGCAGCCTTCTACCTAGGAGTCCAGCTGTGTCTTGAAAAAATACACCTATGTGACCTTCATTGTCTGAATTATCAACTTTCCATTTAAAGTTTCTTTTATTTTTTATTTAATGAAAACTATTTCTAAATATTATTGGTTTGTAGCTTTTCTCTATGCATATGTTTGCCATTCACCAGATCTTGCAGACACAGTATTTGCAAATCATTTAGTGTAAACTGAAGAACCACAGGACAAAGAATGATGTGATACCTTTTTCACAGTATTCTTCACTTCAAGCTGAAGGCTTTGCACTCAGCTTTACTGGAGCTCTGAATCCACCTCTAGCATGATTAGGACACACTGTAAAATTAATTAAAAGGTGGAAATTGAAGCTAGCTGCTAGAAGTTTCATAAAGGTTGCATTTTTGCAATTTTAATTTCTCTTTCGAACCACAGTCACCTGTTCATGGAAGAGAGAAAATCTGTTGTAAGATTATGAACCAAACTTTGCATCAAAAATAATGTTAGAGTGGGGTTAGTGCTTGAAACCATAAAAAAAATGGTAATTCCAAAATCAGTGAGCTAGAAGATGTCAAAAAGATCACTACTGGAAATAGGGAATATAAATTATGCAAGTAGAGAGCACTTACAAGAATGAATTTTTAGCAGGAAATAACCAGATAAATAATTATTCCCTTTCTTGGAGTGGAAGGGAAGAGGGCAACTCTTGAGGCTTATGAGATAATGGAGTGGCAGCAGTCATGCAACAGTGATATTATCAGAAGAAGAAATAGAAAGGAGAGAACTCCATGAGCTCCCAGGCTCTCTTCTTTTCCTCTGTTGCTGTTAGGATGAGTACAACAAAGGCACTGTTGGGTGTGTTAGCTTGGCTGCAACCTAACACTTGTTATGGACCTATCACTGAAGTTAAAGCTTATCAGTATAAAAAACAGTGACTGAGGCCTAGGTTTCAGACACAGTATAAGTGTGAGGACTTGTTTGAAAACTAATTTAACAGAGTCTCCACAAAAGTGATGGCACAAATAGTAATGAATGTTACAAAAAGGGCAGCCAGATTTTCAAGAATGCCAACATAGACTCAACACTGTAACCAAAATGATGCTCTTTGCTTTCAATAAATCTCTGATTGTCTGCAATGCTGTCACAAACTTGAATATTACTTCATTCACCTGGGTACTATAATAAGTGTGGTCTGCTGCCCTGGTAATGGGAGGCAAAAACAACCAGCAAATCAACTCACAATCACACTTCAGTGTGTACTGACCTAAATGACATTGATTTTAGAAGCACAGGCTATTTCTAGTCAGCAACAGTCCGGCAAATTGTACACCATGAGCAAGTTGGAACTGAGATTTCCAAATTACTTTATGAAACATCTGCTCCTCTTCCATGTCTTACACGCTTTTGCTGATATGGATTTCTAACTCAGAATGCTGGTTATTCATACATAGAAACAGATGTCAAGGGAAAGAAGAGATAAAAAAAAAAATTAAAAAAAAAATAAAAAAAAGGAAGAAATTAACTTTTTATCCCATATAAGTAACCCTATGTAAAGCATTCAGATCCTATTTATTTATGTGTTAACCATAATTTGATTTTGTAACTGAAGATACAATTTGAATCTTCTGTAGAAGACAGAAGGAATTCTACATAAGAGACACTTATCCTCATGTTACTGATCAGTGACACTGCAGACATTCATAATGCACTAATTGCACTGAAATCCCTCACTGGTGATGTCAAAACTGCACCTCCAAGTCATGAGAACTTCACCAGATGAAAGTTTCAAATTTAAATAATTTAATGGATGTCCATTGAGTTCGTCTGTGATGAGAAGATGGAACAGAAAGAAATGGAGGAGGAGAGAAGGCAGACTTAGGGTCCACTCAACAGAAGACAGAGTAAATAATAAAGTCAGCATTCTGATTTCAGAAGCTGAAATCTACATTAATTTATGATTAATTAAGATTAATTATTCTTAGTGCATATCTATATTATGATTTAATCCTTTAAATAAGGGTTTTTCTTTGCAGAAATAAAAATAGAAACATATTAGAAACTGACCTTTGTTCAAGTTCCATCTCTAGTAATCTGCAAAAATTTTTCCTCTGATAGGATTTTGCACAGTGCAAATCAGCATATCCTAATGCTTGCAAAACTTGTAAAGCCTGACATTTTCACCAAAGAAAAAAAAACTACCCCCCACCTCAAATCCCCAAAGTCACTAGAAGTCCTTATTTTAATTTTATTAGACTTCTTTTTAATACATATTGTTAATATATTGTTAAAGATTACAGATTGCGCATAAATAATGTGTCTGCTTGTTGCATGCAATGGCAATTGGGAAATCGCCCTGTCATTATGATTCAACATGTTAGTGTATAAATTAAGATTCACAAATGACACAACTGAAGGAAACACATGGTCAAGACATGTGGCTAAATCGTTAAGCTACCTCAATAAATGTTTTAAATCATTTGTATTGGTTAATTGGTCAGACCTTAAGTAGGGTAAACTAAAATAATGTTAGTGACTTCAATGCAGCTATGTTTTCTCATAGACAGAAAAAGGAACTTTTCCTGGAAAAGTCATGAAGTTTTCCCCCACTCCCCAATGTGGGTCCTCAGCTGGACTATATAATACATTTTTGGACAGTAAGCTTTGTGATCTTATGTGTTGAAATGCAGTCTGGGCAGAAAAAATGACTAACCAAACAACAACAACCACAGTAAAAAGGATCAAATAATGTCCAACAAAATAAAAGAAAATAAATATTTATCCCAAAGAAGAGACATTTAGAGTTAAAAAAATATGGCTCAAATGACCATAGGAGTAGCATTTCTATATTTATCATATAAGAAAAGAAGCAATAGGTTTAATTGCAAAAAAAAAAAAAAAAAAAAAAAGAAGT
>VXAY01012532.1:818800-847304 GCA_013399855.1 Oxyruncus cristatus
AAAAAAAAAAAAAAAAAAGATCGAATATTAAAAAAGGTTTTCTAAAAACCTAGAAGTAAGAAAAGTAAAGCAAGACAATTGTTGGCTGAGTGACTCTAAAGTGTATGTCACTGAAGGTTTTAAAAAGGAATTAGGTAAATATGCACTGAAAATCATATAAACAAAAAGAATCCTGTGTTGCATCAAAAGAGTGGTTGAGGTGACCTTGCAGTGATCCTTTCAAGATTTTTCCATCTTTCTACTATTACTGCTCTTAATTAGCCATCTACTCTTAAAAGCAAGTTTGATTGATTGAACTGGAAGGAATTTTTTCCCCCCCAGTTCGTACAGACGTAAGAACAGACATCAGATTTTGAGAGAAGTTCTCTTACAGTCTGGACTCTGTAAGCTATAAAGGAAAAATGCATAGGAAGGGTAAATCATAACTACACCATCTGTCAGAAGAAGCTACACAATTCTTGGAGGAAATATTGCTAAGGTGAACAATGGGAAGCACAATAAACCTGAGAAACACACCCCTTGCTGTGTTACATCAATATTAGATACTGAGTTTGTTGTGAACTGGAATGCTTCTTTGTCCTGTTGCCAGCCACCACTGAAAAGAGCCTGGCTCTTTTTCATCTTCTTTGCACCCTTCTCTCAGGTATTTATATATACTGATAAAATCAACCTAAACTAGGCTAAAGAGTCCCAGCTCAGTCTTTTCTCACAGGACAAAACCTCCAGTCCCTTAACTATCTTTGTGCCTCTGCACAGGTCTCTTTGCAGTATGTCTAGGTCTCTGGTACTAAGGAGCCCAGAATTGGATACAGTACTCCAGGTGTGGCCTTACCAACAGGTTGACAGCTACTGACAAGAATTTGCCTCATGCAGGCCAGGATACCATTAGCCACCTTTTACACAAGGGCAAAGTGTTAACTCACATTCAGCCTGGTATCCACCACAACCTCCAGGTCCTTTACTTCACAGGTGCGTTCCAGGCAGTGTCCCCCAGCATATTTTCATGCATGGGGTTGTTCCTCCCCCAGTGCTGGACTTTGTACTCCCCCTAATTGAACTTCATGAGGTTCCTACCAGCCCATCTGTCCATTCTGTTGAGGTCCCTCTGGATGGCAGCACTGACCCTCTGGTGTATCAGCCACTCCTGCCAGTTTTGTGTCATCAGCAAACTTGCTGAGGTGTACACTGTGTCCTATCATCCAGAACATTAATGAAGACACGGAACAAGACCGGACCAGTATTGTCCCCTGAGCTGCGTGGCCAATTACTCGCATCCAGCTAGACCTTGTGCCACTCATCACCACCCACTGGGCCCAGCCCTTTGGCCAGTCTTCAATCCAGCTCACCATCTGTGCATCCATCCCGTACATCAACAATCTTTGTGAAAGCTGCCTTTTCCCCAGCACTAAAAGGCAAATCTCCATCCCAGTAGTATGGAGTATACTTTTGCACACTGTATAGCAGAGAATTTATTCTGTTTTAGCAAGTAGCAACCTGGCAAGCCCTTGTAAATTAACGTCTTTATGATACGTGCAAGAAAAAAGACAGTCACAGCATAAAATAATGCACAGAAAAAAAAGGTTATAACTATAAGAATTCTAGGTAAAATTTAACTGTATTTGTAATCTGTTCTTTGACAAATATAACCCATAGAAGATTGTTGCTGAAATTTCATTTTGCGTCAGGAAAAAAATCATCAGACTGAGATTTTTGTTCTTCCTGGATTTAGAGAAGCAGTTTTGAAACAAATATTTCAGCCAATGTTCTTATTCCTGTTACCTAATTTTATTTTCTGTTGGCCAGAAGGGACATCACACTCAGAGTTATGAAAAATGAGACTTAAAAAAAGATCAAGCTTCATCCATTAGTGTTAATCTCTAAGCATTGGAATTTAGTCTGAATCTTTCACAAACCAGATTGTACCATCCCTGCCTTTCAGATATTCTGTCACTGTCTCCATTATTCTGTGTAGTCAGAAAACAAATACTGGATTAGAGCAGGCCAGGATCTAATTCAGCATAGTACTTCATAAATATTTAATTCACAGATGTGTTTCCTTAAAAAGGTGTAAGCAAAGTATCTGTAAGAAAGCCAAATATTTTCTCCTGTCCCATCCCAGACATTTGAAAGCTCCCTTGCAGCAGGAGAGTGGGACAGGGGAAAACCCTTAGTAGTACAATGAAAGGTGTACAATAAGGAAGAGACATCGGTAAAATTAATGCAAAGCTCAGGTAGTAATAGTATTTCCTTCATAAAGGACTGATTTCTAAGAAAACAGTTCTTTCCTGTAACACACAAGATTTCCCTTCTTCTTTTAAACTTGAAACTGTTTTACTCAAACTGCGTATTTGTGGGACAAAGTTTACTGTAAATTCCCTCAGCGACAAGGCAGGGTTTTTTTAAAATGCAATCCCTCCTTGAAAGTGATTATTTAATGCTCTGTTCATTATGCTTCAGTGATTCTAATATTAAAAATGCTAGCAATGAATATTAAACAACCCCCCTCTGCCAGGCACACAAATTCAACCTGAAAGTCAACTTAATTCCTTCTTTTAATAGAGTAATAAAGATTTTGCAGATCAAATTATACCTCAATTACAAAAGTGTGGCTTCACTGTCTTCTGACTATGTTTTCAATGACACCTGTGGCATCCTATTGGCGTCAATGCTTTTATGCATCTGTAAATGCATAGGTAACTCACTGGAGTCTGCTTAACCTTGTCCTGGCTAGTGCTCTAAAAGAGATTGCATCATACTCCTCTTTTTTTTAATATTTCACAAAAGTTAATGTAGAGAAAAATAGTTTTAGAAATCCTAGATTTTTTGTGACTATTATGCTGGTTTTGGCAGGAATAGAGTAGGAGCTAGTATGGGACTATGTTTTGTATTTGTGATAGAAACAGTGTTGATAATTCCAAGATGTTTTCATCATTGCTGAGCAGTGCTTACACAGTCAATGTCTTTTCTGGCCCTTCACCCTACCAGAGAGGAGGCTGGGGATGCAAAAGGAGTTGGGAGGGGATACAGTCAGGACAGCTGACTTCAACTGGCCAATGGTCCATACCATATGATGTCATGCTTAGCATATAAAGCTGGTGGAAGGAGGGAGGGGGCATTCAGAGTTTTCGATTTCACACCAGGGGGAGCAAGCGAGTAACTCCGTAGGGCTGAGCTGCTGGCTGCGGTTAAATCACAACAAAATTCTTAGTAGAGAATACCCTCTTAAGGATCTTAAATCCATTTGGTCAGAAGAACAATAGAGGTCTTATACTTAATGGCAGTATGCCCTGAAGGACAGCAGAAGTGTACATTGCTCAAAAAATCCCCAGCTGCAAATCTTTGAATTCGCACAATAATATACATTCGAGTGAAGGAGGAGCAGCTTCATGCACAAGCACAAACTTGAGTGTCCACACACTGTAGATATACAGTTACAGTGTGAAATCTAAGATAGCAATGACTTTTAGCCTGTGATCATGCTTTAGCATTTGTGCTATTTCTGTTCTAGAAAGGAAACTAATAGAAAGCCATGAGCCAAATGATGGATTTTAAAAGACATTTTGGTGCATAAAGACAGGTCTATCAAGTTAGAGTTTTTTACTGTTTCAGTTCCAAATTTCCATTGGAATAAATTACTAAGGGTAAGATCTTAAACACCTTTTAGAACACATTTGCTCTAAATTTGCCTTTGATCACTTCTGATCTTCAGTGTATACACTTCATTCATTTTTAATAGGATTTTACTCATAATCTAATTGTAATAAAATGATCTATGGAAAAGTCATGCATGCCTAAGGGAACAGTTGGTTTAAAAACCTTTGGAAGAGGAAACATCTTTGGACTCCGTAATTAGAACATTTAAGTGCCATAGCAACAAAAACATCTTTCCCAGAATAGTGCTAGAGAGCTGTCCTAAGGGAGGTAGTTGCACACATAAACTGTTCAATATAACTGCAACATTGCATTTAGTCGGATGAATTAGTGCATCAATATCCTCATATGCTTTGTTCATATGTTGCTGCTCATCCATATATGTTTCTCTTAAATTCATATCAGTTGGATTTTAATGTAATTTGGAATACTCCAAAAGTAACTAAATAATGATTAAACTGTTAAAGGATATAGATTTAGTATTCTCAGCGATGACATTTATAATCCTACTTGAAGGCTTTCATGCAGAAGAATCTTCTGTTTCTTTCAGATCAGTGATCTAAAATTTCATTATACAGTCTTATCAGCATGAATGAAATGAGGAATAAATATGGTAGTTCTTTAAAAAGAATCTCTGTGCTATATGCAAATTTGGATGATAAACATTTCTTTTCAAAAGCACTGTTTCAGATAGCTTATTTTTTTTACTGTTGCTGGTCAAAAACTTCTCTTTTTTAAAAAAAAAACAGTGGAAAGAAGATTGGGGGATGGCTTTTATTAAGATAATTTTTTTTTTTTCTTCTGAAATAAGAGAGTTGGAATAACTCTTGCTTCTCTTTGTCTTTACTACAGCACTGGTGAATGTGTGGAATCAGAATAAGATAAACTCTAAATATACTCAGAATACAGATATCATTTTTTTCTCCAATGATAAGACAATCTGAAATCTGCTGGTACTCAGAAGGAGTAGAATAGCCAGATTGAACTAATTAAAAAAAATCCTTATAAGTGTCCTGAAAGGCTAAGGAAAGTTACAACCTGAAAATCACATTCATAGAAGAAAACATTTAGTGTAAATACGGGGGGTTATAAAAAAACATGTATGGGTTTATATTACTTTTAGGGCTAATCAGTTTCAGATTGGAGTCCAAATGGTTTCATATAGGTAAGTAGTATTATAAAGAATATGGAAAATGAATTAAGATTCAAAAAACTGGTTTTGGAGTTACCAATAAAACCTTACATTATAATATCTATAATAGTAAATTGAAGTTTACAACCTGAAGTAATCAAATCTATTGTTCAGATTTCTTTTGTATATATCCATTATCATCGTGTGTCATTCCATCTGCGACCTATTCCAACAAAACTGCTAGGTTTCTATTTTAGTAGGTCTTGAACTCATCACTTTAAACACCCTATCAATTCTAAATGTCTCTGAAAGTCTAATTTTCTATCCCCGAATTTGTTGTGCTTCATGCCATAAAATCATAGATACCTCCTATAATGAAGCTTGAAGTCTAGCTAAGGGCAGCTATAAATGAAATTCAGTATAATCAGAATGAAGAGCCTTCATTGAGAAAACTATTTAATTAAACTTGGTTTACACAAAAAAAAAAAAATATATATAAACCAAGACGATATTTCCATAAAGGTATTTTACACCTTTAATGGATGAAATATTGCATACAAACACTCTCAGCTGCACTGGAACCTGCTCTGATCTGAGCATCCAGTCAATAATTCCCTTTCAAATAGTCTATTCTACACAAAATATTGAAAACATAAAGTCTGGTAGGATGGGAGGATTTTATTTTAATGAGACATTTGCCAAACATTGAACCTGTATAACTTACTATTATACCTTCTCGTCACTTACAATCATAGAGTGGTTTGGTTTGGAAAGAACTTTAAAATTCATCCATTTCCAACCCCCTCTTCACCATAGGGAGGGACACCTTCTGCTTGATCAGCTTTGCTCAACAGCCCATCCAACCTGGCCTTGAACACTTCCAAAGATGTGGTGGCCACAACTTCTCTGGGCGACCTGTTCCAGTGTCTCACCACTGTCATAGCGAAGGACTTCTTCATTATATCTAATCTAAACCTACTCTCTTTCAATTTAAAGCCATTTGCCAACTTAAAGTGTTTGTCTTGACCATCATCACTATTATAGAGAAACAACTGTCATAGCTTTCTTGCTGTGCACTAATTGTGAATGAAAGTAACATGGTGTGCAGAATACTCATTGGATTTGATTAAAAGAAACAGAATTTCAAATTCAAGCAGAAGGGTAGAATCAGATACAAGCATAAAATTGCTGTCTTTTAACTCTATTAAATCATCACTCATTTGCTGCTATTAAATTTTTGCCAGTAAACAAAATGTTATATAATTTCCTAGCTCAGTCTCCAAACCAAAATTATTCAGGTGATCTTTGTGAAAATGAATTATCAAGAAAGAAAAGCTGATCCTGGAAAAGTAATAGTGGAGTTAGTTCTTAACTTGTGTGTTTAGAAGATTTTACCTAAACTATTAAAATGAAGTGTCCCAAACTGTAATTGGTCATCACAAAAAAACACAAAAATGTCATTTGAAGACACATGAGCAAAAGAATTCTCTCTCCCACTCTCTATCTCTCTCTCTTCTCCTCCTGAGTAAGTATAACAATGTGTTAAAATGTTATGTGGCTTGAAAAAAATGTTCACAAAACCATCTGCATCTTCAGAGAAAAAAACTCAATTAACTTGCTACCGCAGTTGAAACCCAGAATAAATCAGTGATTCTCAACGTTCTATGAATAAGATAGCACCAGAAAGTTTTGAGGTAAAATAGCTTTTAAAATAACTTTAAAAAAACCTTCTTCACAATAACTTTTTTTTCAAAGAAAGAAAAGCAAACTTTGATAGAGATTTTAGGTGAAAAATAGGAATTGAAAAGGGCCATAAAAGTCCTATACACATAACAGAAAACAAAAAATGAAATATTGCAATCATCTTGACCCAAGAGGAAAGGTAAGACTGAGTCTTGAAATGTTATTCATGGATTTCTGGAATGCTACCAAATGTAGTGCAGTCAGCAGGATACCTCTACAGCTGCAAAGAGGTGTTCAAATGCAGATTCATACTTATATATCATGACCATATATTCCAAATTCAAACAAGCTCAACACTCTAGCTTTCTCTCACATGTTTGGACATGATATACAGAGAAAAAATAGCCAGTGATTAATGAAGAAAAAAAAGTTTCTTTAAGTTGTTAAATGAAAGAACAAAAGTCTATTTACATTTCCATATTTCAGATTCATTTTCTGTTTGCTGTTGTTTCATCAGTTCATAAAATATTCAACCTGTCTATCATCCTCTCCTTGTTTCTAACAGAAAAAAAAAAAAAAACCAACCAGGAACTAACTATTGCATACTACTAATTTATGTTTTTCAACCTATCTTTTCCTAGTTGTTGCAAAAAGTGGACTCTGTGAAGTTTTAAAATTGCCTTTGAATAATTCAGTATGGTCCCTATCAGAAATGTTTCACTGCCAGAGGAAACTGAAGAAAACATTTCTTCCTGACCCTAATTATTCAGTGAGTTCCGTTCTGCAACTTGATTTATAGCCCTTAAAATTTTATACTAGAATTACTAGGCGAATGTTTTTCTCATTTACGTGATGTTGGAATATGGTTTTTAAATTACTAGGCTCTATGCCTATCTTGTGTTAATGAGCTCCACATAGTAACTCTCCATGTAAAACTTTGCTTTCCTCTACTTTTTAAAACTGTCCAATGGCACTGCAAGTCACAGAGGAACACAGACATCAGATTCTCCACCATGGGATATCTAAAATAAAGCATTTCATTTATAGTTTAATTTATAAATTAGTAGTATTAATATTGTATGTTATTATTATTATTAAATCTTCCCCATTATGAAGAAATTATTGCCTTTATTCATGCTATTTAAAACATTTTAAAATATATGGTCTGACTTTTTCTCTATGATGCATTTGCTAGAGAAAATAATATGCTCAGATCAGCCCACCCACTTGGTGCAGTCTTTTTGTTGTCACTCTGCTCGGGAGCACAATAGTTGTATTGTATCTCCTAGCTCTCCTGCTGCTGTTCACCAAAACAATAACCAGAAATCTTTTGTCTTCTTTCACATCTTATCTGCAAAGGGACAAGTCCTACTGCTCTACTGAAGACCTGGGTGCATGAATAGGCAAAAGGTATGGACAACGATGCAGAATAAGCACCATGCAGACTGTGGCAGCAACGTGAGCAATTCTTACTGTACCTTACAAGCTGAATAAATGACAACTTAAAACAAGTGGCTAGTTTAATTTCCCTGTCTTTTAGTTTTCAGAAACTCTAATCAGATTGTCAGCACTCTTCCTATGTAGAGTTGATGCTAACATTAATATCTAGCTGACACTTGACTGAGACAACCAGACCATGGTATGGTTAATTATCAAAATGGTATCTTTTCAGTAATTGTAATTTAGGAATTTCTTGTGAAGTTCATTAACTTATATTTGCAAGATGCTTACATTTCCTAGCAAGAAATACTAGGGCATTGATTTTGCATATGGATACACATATGTATGTAAAAATTATATTTGTGGAAAAGTTTCCTTAACTGCTGTTGAAACCTATTTTTAAAACAGTTTTTTGTTTGTTTACACATTTAAAACTCTTCCAAATATTAATTCTTTAGGCTGAACTGCTTTATGTTGCACAGTGTTTCTTAAAACGTTTAACATATCCATGCTGAAGAGCAAGAGTATGGATTCAAATTTCACAAGTGTATTACAACTAGTTGAGGAATAGTCCTCTGCCATTCACTCGATAATCCATCCACTGCAGCCTGAACACGGTACAATCCTCTGATAAATTGTGATTGCCACATATTCCACACCAGATACGTCTACTTTAGCATTTTGACTCAGTGCAGTTATGTGTTTTTCAGGCAAATCATTCACCCTTACTGCAGGATGTTCATGTTCAGAGTACTTTTGGTACTCATCAGCTGGATTCCTAACTGGGAAAAATCAATCAGAAGCTCACATGCAGATGCACACCAACTGTGCTCAAATCTCTGATGGGTAAATAAATGTCCAAGCAAAAAAATGGTTTGTTGAACAGCTTCAAAACAGCCCATGAAGAGACATATAGTGGATGGAGATACTCCATTTGTTGTCAAGCCTTACTCTGCCTACACTGGTTGTGTCAGTGTAAGGTCTGCCTGAGCTCAGACTGCTTGTATCAGGTGACTAAGAAGAAATTAGTTCTTAATGATATACCTGTACATAGACATGACAATAATACATCCTAGACTTTGGAAACTAAGTTCTCTAAACTTCTGCATCTGTCTCTCCTTTTTCTCCTCCTCTCATGAGTTTTCTGGTTCACCTAATTTATAACTTTCCTGCAGGTGGAAAAAAGTACTTAGAATGTCAAAATATTTATCTTAGTTTTCTTGATTACTCAAATTTCTCTATCTTAAACTTTGGTCATGTCATATATTTGTTTCTCATTTCAGTGTTAGTAATTTCCATGCATATTATGGGTTTGGAAGATGAGTGTTGGCATTGTGAACAGATATCAAAGAATCAAACTAGTAAAGAGCAAAAATATTTGAGTAGAAATACGTGGGAAAAAATAATTTTGAATATTTTAAAAGAAAAACACATATTAATAAAATCAGTCTAAATGTAATCTTCCTCATTAATCCTGAACTGATGATACACGATGAATTCTCCGAGAGTTAAATAACGTTTATAACTCACTACATTATTTAGTTATTAGAAGGACCTGTGAAGCTACCTTTTTAGACATCCTACTTCCAAAGTTGGTACTTCAGACATTACCAGAAAGAATTGCAAACAATTTTGGGGAGTATGAGCAGGAGAAAAACAGGCTACCAGGAACACTAAAGAGTTTTAAAAGCAGAAGTGCAAAATCAAAAATAGGAAAAAACCCACATTACTCACGTTTTTAGATAAATCAAGGCAACCCAAACTGGTTGATTATGTGAAACAACCCACAATAATAAAATGATGCAAATTCAGTAGGTGTGAACCCTGTCCAGCTGCTACTTAGATTCCATCTCTAATTTACAATGGCAATTTGAGCTGGCCAGTATTTGCAGCATTAACTGGCAGATTTTTAAGTTTTAGTAGATAAGAGCTAACACAGTTTCTTACAGTTGTGTATTCCAGCAGTAGTTTTCAAGAAACTTCTGGCAGTGAGCTGCATTATTTTGTTACACTGCTATACATTTCTTAGTAGCCTGTATTCATTAGTTTGATAAATTGGGCCAGAAGTGTCCTGACAGTCTGTTTCTTTGGCTTTGCTAAAAGTCAAGCCTACTACCATTAACCTAGAATGAACATTTGTAGTACACATTAAATTTCCTGGTAAATTTTTTCCTTAACCTTTAGATTTGAGCACTACAGACGGGAATGGAATCCATGACATATAAATTATTATGTAGGATGCATATATTCCAACTGGGTTTTTTGCACTGTTTATATAGAAAATGTGTTTTGAGTTGAATGGTGAAAAAGATTTTCGGAAAAAGACTTTTTCAATCACATCTACAGGTAAATTATCTATTTAAGCTCTTATAATTTAAAAAAAAATTCTTTAGACAGAACTTCATATAAAATTGCCATAAAGTAAAATTGTTTTCAGTAAAAAAAATTGTAGTAATTAAACTCTTTTACCATTATAAATTACATTTCTGTTTACTGACATATGCAGCTGAACTATTTAGTGACATATCTATTGCATTATGTTCACATGACTCTCTGAAGACCACTTAATGTTATTGAGTGACATGGTACATTTCTCCAGTATACATATTCCTGTTCATACACACTTAGTTCTTCAAGCTGCAATGAAGAATGGATGTGATAACTGCAGGAATTCATCTCAGGTTGTTTTTTGATTATTTCAAACAGTCATGCAAACCAAACAGCCTGACAGTCATCTGAATAGTGTGACCCTCTAAGGTTAGTCTTGACACAAGTCAGTGAGTGTCGTGTCTCTGGCTCTCCAGGCTGGCCAAGTGCAGACAGCCTCAGAGCCTCAACTGGCTTTGGGGGACCTTTGCCAGCAACACCTCCGTGTGCTCTAGTTTTGGAGAAGAACTGAGTGTTGCAAACATAATTTCCTAAATAACCCACTCATAGCAGTGATAATTTAATATGCCCTTACCTTAAAGTTTGGGATTAAAGATCAACCTTAACTGCATGTCTTATTTACATGTCTGCAATCTCACTTAAGTCTAAAGCTATTTTTTCTGTTCCCTATCAAGTTACTTTTCTATAATTATTCACATTGCAACACTGTCTGTCTTAATATTTTCCCTGATGTTAAGATATAGTTCCATTTGTTGGCTGTTCTGGATGTCTTGTTCTCTCTTCTCAGTCAGTGGACCTGTGAGCCAAATTTAGAAGTGATATGTAAGGTGCTGTAAGACAGATCACACAACATTCTCTTGAATTCCCTCACTATTTCGTACTCTGCTCTTCATAATGTGAAAGGCAATGTAACACAATATAACTCTCATACAAAGTGGTTGAAAGGAGTTGGGAAAGCCAAAGCATCTCCTTCAATAAATTATGCTTTCTCCTAGCTGTTTATTATATGAGCTAACTTGGTTTTAAGTACAGGAGGTCTAAGGGAGAGAATAAGGTAATAAACACATATCTGAGGTAATTCCATTAGTTGTGGTTGCACTGGCAAGTTTCTAGACAAACCATGCAAAAGCATAGGCTCTGCGTGGGCTAGTTCAGCTCATAGGCAGGTTAATTGCAGGTCTGCCTGTCTTTGTGTATTTGGGAAGACATTATGCTCTCAAGTGAGCAGAATCAAGCCGTCTAAGAACCATTTTTCATGGGAAATACGATTGAGATACCCACTGTCTCATGCTGATTCAAAGACAGAGGAGTATACAAAAAAGCTACTGAACTCTCTGAATTGATTCCATTATTTTTGGTATCTGATCTTCTGAGTAAATAAAACGGAGTTGACTATAAGTCATTCTGTCTGCATTACTCCTCACTTTTACCTCGTGCATCACATCTGAGTTCAACTCTACGCCTTCAACTGAACTATCTGTTTTGATGGCAATCTCACCCATTAGGCAAAATAAAACATCCTCTGTTTAAAGATAATTTTGCTTAGAAAAATAATATTTTTTTCCTGAAAGAGAAAGAGAGATTTATTTTCTGCTTTGGTCTAAGTGAACTAGTCTGAATTGTCAGAATCTGGCAGAGACTCTCGTACACAGTGGCTGCTGACAGAGAGAGAGAACGAAACACGAATCAGGGTGTCCAGAAGCTCTGGATGAAATATAGAAAGAAATAAAAGTAAATATATGGGGGAGAAACAGTGGAAACATATTGTGAATGTGAAAGCTGAAGTAGTTTCTCTGAAGCATATTAGTATTGCCTCTGCAGAGAAAAAATTTAAAGCTCAGAGAAAACAGCTAGGTACCTCCTGTTTAAAAGTTCTTGGAGGGAGTGGCAGGAAAAAGGAATCTAATTTTTAAAAAGAACAGGTCTGAAAGATGGAGTTTCTGCAGGCTCTCACTATTCTAGTGGTTCCGTCCTGTCTAAATATTTCCCCCAGGTATTCATTACCTTTCATGATGCTTCATTCTGACAACTCGCGTTACACTGAGTAACTTATGGGAACTGAAATACACATTAATAGGCTTTCTACATTCATTTTTCCAGAAGGTGATGTGTTAGCAATAGAACCTTTGCACTCAATCCTCTTTGTCACAAGAAGAGGGCAAATCGTGTCTTGAAAAATTCTAACCCTGTTGTGGAATTTTCAGCAACAAAGATTTCAGTGTTGCTGATATGATCATATTATTAAAGAATGGATAACAAAATAAGAATGGCACTCTAGTTGCATGCATATTCTCTATATCTGAGAACTTTGTATCATATATATATAGTCATAGAAATTAATAAGTATCATGCCTTTATTTTCTCTTGAATATAAAAATATTTGAATGCAAAAGTTACTTTATGTCTAAATTAATCTCCATCTTCTGTGCTAGTCAACTTTCACTTCATGGTACAGAGACCTCCTGCAATACTTGCCTTGCACAAGCATCCTGAAGTCATTGCCTAACTTGGAATTACTTCAGGAGAAGTATTAATACATGATTTTAACACACAGTTTCACTGTTAGGAAACATTACTTTTTTTTTAAACCTGGATCAAATATTAAAAGGATGAACATTTTCATTCTGCTCAATTTCAATGTCAGTATCAACATTAAAAACAGTTTTGGTGAAGCTTCAGTTTTATCTGCATTATAGAACAAAATAGTATATAGGAGTAATTTTTCTTTGTTTTCAAGGGGTAAAAATGGATTGTCCGAGTACTTTGGGCTGTGATTCCTTAAGAAAAGGCTACACTATTTGTTACCTCTAATAATTTATAAACAGTCTTGTCTCTGAGTAAAGACACACAAAATACTAACCTGAAAGTAACATTGACATTTGAGTACTGACATTTTGTGTATACAGCAGATCTAGAATTTTGCAAAGTCAAGATGGTAAGAAATTCAGTCTCCTTCACTGAATTGATCATGTTGATGTGGAAAAGTTCACTAGCCACATAAATGCATGCTTGGTTTTAATAGTCCTGTCAATATAACTTTTTCCTTGCATGTATATAATCCTTATAGTTATTCCATAACAAAAAAAATTAAATCCATCTAATATTTTAGGATATATCCATAGGTATTTGAGTTCTTTAATTCTAAAAGTCCCCTTTCTCCTATGTGGCATTTCCTTACTGTAACTCAGGTTGGAGAGTGGAAAACCCCCAATATATTCTATGGTTCCTATTCAGTTAATTAGTATACACTCAGGAGTTATTCTTCTGTGGCAGACCTACCCATAATTGAATTTATGTCAGATAAGATGTTGTACTTATACATCCACAGGCAGCATAAATGAAGACATCACCCATAAGGCACACAAAGATTTCTCTTCCCTAACGCCTCACTGAAACAGCTGCTATTTGTTTTAAGAGTATTGTGCAGATGCTTAAACAAGCAAGGGACTGATTTACCTGACTTCTAAGAATAGTCAGTCATTGTTCCAGTTGATAATATATGAGGTCATGCTATCTCATGGCATGAATGATTGATGACAATGTTTTGCCAACTTATTATCATTGATGTAAGAATCACCTATGTAATATTTCAGCAATTACAAATGTCAGAGCAATTTCTGACAGGTTTGGGGCATTGTTAATTGACTTAGACAATCACAAACTCAAAACCTGGACTGGTATATCCTTCAGTTTTTCATCTCAGAAGGACAGATTTCTTTGCAAAATTACAAGTCATTGCACATTTCTAAACTGAGAAATACACAGCAGGGAAACAATTTTTTTATTTGTACTGTGTTATTTCCTTTTCTGGTTGTAAATTTCATTCTGAATATATACTAATAGAAAAAAATGTTACTATTAATAAATTATATGAGGGAAAGGCAGCATCTAATTGCAACATGTTCTATTCACAGGCCCTCCATCTCTGGCCCACACAGGCAATGAAGTCAACTGGGCAAGTTGACATTGATTCATCCACATGGTCTCAGAGCAACACAAGATTTCTTCGTGACAAGAGAATTACCACTTGCTTTTTACTTGCTTCTTTGCATCATTTTTGTACAACTCTTGCAGTGCAAAAGGGCAATGAACAAGGTTAGAAGCTAATCCTTGGTCATAAGGTGATGCACAACTAAAAGTGAAAACAAAACCCCTAAAATACAATCAACTCGGATAAACTTAATTAAATTACAAAAGAGCTACTGTATCATTACTACAGGGCATTCAGTTAGTATCCAAAGAGATTGTGATTAACAGATGCATGTACTGGATCATTTTCCTTGCATAAAAACAAAACAATGGAAAATGATAATGTGTATTTAATACTTACCATATTGAACAGTTAAAAACTTTCATATTCTGCAGTATTTATTCAATTATGGGAAAAGACTCGTTAAAATAAATAGAGCATTTTAGCTCACCCTGTGAGAAACTCCTATTAAGGACAAATGTTTGAGTCAGAAAATTTCTTAAGCTTTAAAAATAAACTGTATGGCTAAAAGAGATTCTTCAAAATGCATACTGAAAATGTTTTATTCTTCTTCTGTTTTTACAGATGTAAATCATATTTCATATAAACTGGCAAAAGAAAGTACAGAATTTAGGACACACTGTCTAACCACACCGTACTACAGTTTTCAATTCATAATCCATTTTATTTTATTTTATTTTATTTTATTTTATTTTATTTTATTTTATTTTATTTTTTTAGTCAACAATTTATAATAAGCCCGAGCAGTTAGAATCATAAAGAAATACTCTACAGTCAGTGACTGATTGTCCCTTGATTAGATGCTGCTCCAGATTGCATTTGTTCACATCACCTGTTTCTTTCTATGTTCAGGATCCACAACTGCAATCAAATCTCAGACATAAACAAATAATCACAGTCTACTGTAGCTGAAAGTAGAGTTCTATTTACACAGAGGAGAGTCCTACTGTCTTTTTCAAAGCACAGAGAATGAGGGTTTGCCACACACAAAGAAAAGAATCTGAACCTTTCATTTCTCTTTCTGATTTAGTACCACAAAGTCTGCAGAGGGATGCTAGATCAAGTATGGAGTGTGATACTCTGTAATATCAACTCCAATCCGAAGTATAAGTTCTAGTTTATTCTTGTTCCTAAGGAAACATTCCCAGGCTCAAGTGTCACCTGCCTGTAACATTACTCAAGTATGGTCTCTGAGGCTGATCTGAGCCTAATCTTGGAAAATATGTCTCGCCTTACTTAACATTACTGCTCAAACCAAACATTCTACAAATAATCAGGAAAATTATCTTCTTAAAGGAATTGCATTTTAATTTTAAGGAAACTTCATACTGTTCTAGACTAACATCATGATTTAACCCCAGATGTCGAGCAAGTACCATGCAGCCATTTGCTCATTTCCCCTGTCTCCTGCCCCACAGGTGGGGAGGAGAATAGGAAGGGAAAAGTATACCTTGAGGGTTGACATAAGAACAGTTTAATAATTGAAACAAAGTAAAATAATAATAATAATAATGATAAGGAGAGGGAGAGACAGTAACAGGACACAAGAAAAACAAGTGATGCACAATAAAATTGCTCACGACCTGCTAACTGAGATCCAGCCCATATCTAAGTCATGATCAGCTGCCCTGACATGTAACTCTCCCAATTTATATGCCAGGCAATGACACATGAGCCAGCAGTGTTCCCAGGTGGCCAAGAAGGCCAATAGCATCCTGGTCTGGATCAGGAACAGTGTGGCCAGCAGGAACAGGGAAGTGATTCTGCCCCTGTACTCAGCACTGGTGAGGCCACACCTGGAGTGCTGTGTCCAGCTCTGGGCCCCCCAGTTCAGGAAGGATATGGAGGTGATGGAGCAGGTCCAGAGAAGGGCAATAAGGTTGGTGAAGAGACTTGAGCACAAGTCCTATGAGGAGAGGCTGAGGGAGCTGGGGTTGTTTAGCCTGGAGAAGAGAAGGCTCAGGGCAGACCTCATCACTCTCTACAACTACCTGAGAGGAGGTTGTAGCCAGGTGGGGGTTGGTCTCTTCTCCCAGGCAACCAGCTTTAAGACAAGAGGGCATGGCCTTAAGCTGTGCCAGGGGAGGTTTAGGTTAGATATTAGAAAGAAATTCTTTACAGAGAGAGTAATAAGCCATTGGAATGGGCTGCCCAGGGAAGTGGTGGATTCTCCATCCCTGGAAGTTTTTAAGATGAGGTTGGATGTGGCACTTAGTTCCATAGTCTAGTAACCACGGTGGTGTTGGACCAAGGGTTTGACTTGATGATCTCAGAGGTCCTTTCCAACCCGTCTGATCGTCTGATTCTGTGATTCTATGACATTCTACAGTATGGAATACCCCTTTTGCCAGTTTGCGTCAGCCATCCTGGCCATGCTCCCTCACGGCCTTTTGAGCAGACTGAAATGGTCAATGGCTTAAACACTGTTAAAATCACTGAAAGACTTTTGCTCATTGTAGTAAACTGTGTAGGGAAACAACTTCTTACTGAAGCCCACCCTCCCCAAATATGCCTACTAATTTGAACTGTGATGGGAACTTGAGATAAGATAAGGGTGATACTATTGTCCAATTATATTACGGAGAAGAACTTATCTGCAAGTGTGAGAGACTGGAACACTTATGGCTCAGACAATCAAGGCCCAAGCTGACAATGTGCAAATTAACTACCTAGGTGCTGAGGATGTGCAAAGCTGCCACCTCAGGCTACAAGCTGGATGTTGAACAAGATAAGGAGAGAGGTAAATCCTAAGAGGTGGGGTAGGGGTTCTTTGTCCATACACAAGTGACTCAGCTGTGATAACTCCCTACTGGAGAAGTACCAAACACTCACATGAAGCTTCAAGGTATTCATCTCTGCTGATGGGCCATGACAGACTCAACTGCACTGACATAACAGGCAGCTATAATGTCTTAGAAGGGTCAAAGACTCCTGAAATGTCCTGTGATCCAGTATTACATCATCCATTGTTAAACTCCACTCCCCACTGGAGGTACCAAGGTGTTTCCAACCTAGCCCAAGCATAATAAAACCCCCATGAACTTCCCTCACCACCCTGGGCTTCCCGTGATAGATCCAGGCTGCAACCATCGCTTTTACAAGACTGGGACTCTCACCACCAGGAAAACCACAAGAAGAGGATCAATGGGATGCCACTGGAATCCACAGAGTGGTGGTATTTTTTCTGCTTAATCTGTCTCTCTGTCACACTCTCCTCCTCCTCCCACCCCGTTTTCCTATTTCTGTCTATTTGACTCATATTTACTGTTAAATAAAAATCCGTACTACTGACTTTGGCATATGGTCTTGTTTGCACCTCAGTTCAGACAGAGGTATCTCTCCACCTAAGAGGAGTTTGCTGTGATTCTCACAGGGTCCTAATATCCCCAGATGCCTTAACACATTGTACTCAGGGAAGAAAACAAAAGACAAAGGCTTAGACTGATATTACAGTAAGACCACAGGATGGCCACAGAGATTATTACAGTGGGTGCCCTTTTAAATATCATCAAATCAATTCTACGCAAATCAATTCTCATTGAATTCATCTAGCCTACTGTTCACTCTGCTCTGAGCAATAATCCTATTTGGTGCTATTCTCAGCAACCCCTGGGATAATAACAAAATTCCTTGGCTTGCTCCACACGTCTCTTGGTAGTGAGTTTCCCTGTGCATGTGCACTTTTAAACCCAGGGTTAATAAGGCAGTCACTTGTTTATTAGACACATTAATATTTGCTCCTGTCACTTGATGTTGTACTGTGACATATTTCAAGGGAAAAATTTCTTTTTTTGGGAGAAGGTAGAATGTTCAAAAGTTCTGAATCACATACATCACAAATGTTTCCCAGTTTTGGTTCATCAAGCCCACAGGGAATGGGTCAAGTGGTATTCATTTTGTTTCTTCAGATCTAGAAAGCTATCTTTTGAAGACTGTACTTTCTTGGTTAGCAAGTAGAAGACTGCATTGAGAGAAAAAGACTAAACACAAGTCAATATTTTATGGGACATGACATATAACCTGTGTATTGCTGGTTTGTGAACGTGAGACAAACTTTTACACTTTAGATCACGTGCATGTTGAGGACAACAACACATTAACATTTGATGTTAACAATTTCTGTGTTAAAACAGGTCTCCTGCCCTATGAATCTTAAAACTAATGGAATTTATGTGCTGGTTTATGATTGTATTAATTGATTTTAAATGTTATTTTTTTCTTTCTGAGTTCCCCTCAATAATGATAATTCTTTCACAGTTTCCTACCTTACGTTGTCAAACTTATATAATAGCCTCAGAAAACAAGTGTTCATTAAAGCAAACAGTTCTTTCCTCTGGAGAGAAATCATAAGACAGAACCAACCACCTTCATTGTATGAAGGTTAGTCCCTCTTCATGTGAGGTTCATTCCTAGTAAAGCATAAGAAGCACAGTTGCAATACCTTCAAGTTGCAAGACTTTTGCTAATGTGCTAGCTCAGTTCATCTGGACACTGAACAAGCTACACAGAAACAATTTCCACAGTCCCTAATATTTGTTCTGCAAGGCAGAAAAAAAAGAAAAGGTTCCTTATTCCATACCACTGGATCAGAGATCAGGGCAATGCTCGCTCAGAAAGAACAAGGATTTCTCTTTCTCTTTAATGTATTGTGTGGAACAATTCATAATTCAGCCCTTATTCATGGCTATAAAGCCCTATACCCATACTTATAAAGAACAAAATATTATTCTTTACTGACTGAAGAAGTTTAGGCAATAACAAGTATATTTCTAACTTGTTAAAATGCTATCTTTTTAAAAACTGTCTATATATTTAAATGCTTAGAATTCCCTAATTCTGAATTTTACAAGTCTCTGCTTGATCCTTTAATGGAAACTTTAAGCAATTAGACATAGAAAATAAAATATTAGACCTAAAAAAAATCATGTTCCGCTGATTCATTTAGAGAGCAAAACTAATTATTTCATTTTTTTTCTAATAACAGTAACATGCTCACACACATACATAAACTATGTAGCAAAATGTAATATTTTCCTTTATTTCAGGATTTTATTTTAAAAACTAATAATTTTTGCAGTTACTACCTCTTTGTCCTACTTTTCCTCTGAAAAACACCATAGAATAAATGAAATTATATGTCTGCAGCCAGAATGTTGAA
The DNA here is from genome assembly GCA_013399855.1 of Oxyruncus cristatus. Taxonomy (NCBI): domain Eukaryota; kingdom Metazoa; phylum Chordata; class Aves; order Passeriformes; family Cotingidae; genus Oxyruncus; species Oxyruncus cristatus. Next base: position 838,244 of record VXAY01012532.1, read on the forward strand.
GTATTATGCAAACAAAATTCCAGCTGAGATAATTTGGATCTGTCAATAAAGTAAAAATTAATAAACCACCTGAGCTGAAAGTCTTGAGGTGAAAATGAACAAATACTTCAGAGTTTTTGGCATGTGCACTATATTGGTTCATGTAATAGAAAACACCATAGAAATTTAAGTAATCTAATAACAAACAAATCAGAGTCCAAAACTACAAAATAATCCCATTAATTTTGTTCCTTTTCACTGATTCTTGTAAGGGATAGTTTTAAAGGCCCATCTTTAGGGCTGCAGTTCTGTAAATCATCTTGCAGTATCAGGGCTGACTATCTGATAAAAAGCTTTTTCTGTTGTGTAACAAACAGCACTTGTATTTCATTGCCAAGCAAAAAAATGATCATTGACAAAGTAAGAGATTATTACTGTCCAGAAAGGAGGAAAAATATCTTTTTACACTGAAATTTTAGGTGCTTAGTAATTTTGGCAAAAGGTTTTTTCTTTCTATAGCAGTATCATATTCATGTCGTTTACAACATTCAGTAAATGCAATAGCACAGGTCTCTAAACCCATTTAACTGAAGGGTGTCATTTACAAAATTTTCACGGAAAGTATTTTTTACTAATTCCAGAACAAAAAAATTCAATGCAAAACTTTGTATAATTACTCCCTGTATAATTACTCTCATGGTAATAGCTCAGAGAATATTCTGTTCCATGTAAATCATAAGGGATCATATATCAGCTTTCACTAGCACAGCCTAAAAGAAATTTGTGTACTACCCAAAACACTCACCCAAAATCAACAGAATTCAAGCCTAAATAATCATACCTTTCTTTATTATACAACATTTGGTCAGAACTAAATTTGTTCTCACAGCACAGCAGAACACAAGCTATATTGATAACTCATTATAAACACAGGGAACCATTGATTCTTGCTTTAGTTTTATATAAATAAATTGCTATACTGCTTTTATGTCTTTACTGCTGCTTAGCAATAAAGGCTTCATCCTGGAAGGACACTTTTAACGCTTAATTGTCTACAGTCATCAATCATTGGAAATATGAGCATAAAGAACACTGGAATGAATGATGAATAAACATCACCGTGAGCCAAGCTCTAACCTTCTTCCTCAGTTTTCACTCAGCCTTCGTTTAGGCAGACCTCTTGTGAAGACAGTGGAATTTATAAATGAACCATTACCTACAGCTCAGTGTGTGGCTTAGCCTCTAATGTCCGCAGGACAGTTAGACTCCCACTGCTTACTTCCTCACATTAGAGAATGATTGGTAGGACTTGAAAGCATATGTGTCCTTGCCTCGAACCCTTTGTGTTTGATTGGTCTGTCAATGCCCCAGGGAAGTTGAGACCCTTGTGCCCAACCAGTCTGTCAGTGTCCTGTCATGGAGACCCCACTGACCAGTCCTGCTGTATCAGAGAGTGCTTCAACTGCTTGGGGATATGCACCAACAGCATATCAGAGTCGAATCCTTTATTACAGTTTAGAAAGAGAGACACCCTCCTGGATCTCTCCCCTCTTAGTGAAGTATGTTATCCACTGCTGGCAACTGCTAGTGCCCCTGAAAGACTCATGGTAAACAGTTTACAGAATAACACACATTATTAATAAACACACTGATAATAGCAAATTGTAACAGGTTAAGCTTTGAAGATTGACAGTGATAGTAACTGACTGCAAAAGACAAATTTAAAGCAATACACAGACAAACTCTAATCACCAATGAAATCTAGCTCAAGATAATCATTTAGCACAAATAGAATACAGTTCTTACCCACTAGGTGTCCCTATGGGGAAGAAGACAGGTTCAGCCTATCAAATGATCCCAGAAGTTATGACAGAGTCTTCCCTAACTTGTCCCCATCTGTGAGATACTAGATCTGAATCTCACTGAATTNCAGCCACACCACACCCCTGGAGCCTGTGACTGGCTACAGCACAACTCACTCTGGCCTGGAAGGCACCGACTGGATATCCTGCCTGGGAGGGAAAACTGGACTGTATAAATACATGAGACTCCATGTGAGCTTTCTTCTTTCTCTCCTCTGCTGCAACCTGAACCATGTGACCTATTAGATCTTGTATGGTAACAATTTTTCCTCTCGTCTCTCTAGTTCTCTCTTTCTTCTCTCTTTCTTTACTCTTTTAATCTGTTTTCTTCTTTTACTCTTTTCCTTTTCTTTTGGGTAACTTAAAACCAATGAATTGTGTTTTACTAAAGCTAGTATATTGATTGTTGGTAGTGGATATTTTCTGTGGAAGAGGTCTTTGTGCTGAGTGTTTTAGTGAAATATTTTTTCCTGGTTTTATTTTACTCCTGTAAAACCTTTTGCCAAAATATCTTATTTTTCTCACTAAATTAAAAGAATTTGTCTTAGAGAAGAGTGTGTGATTTTTTTTTCTCTGGATGCTAATTCAAGGTTATAATGAACCAAAAGCCTTTTAAAAAATTCTTAAATAAAATGTAACCACTCTGGGCACCTTATAGCTTAAAATCCATAGTCTAACACCATGCCTAATTCACTTCTATGTTATGTCTTTACGTTTAGGTGAAGCTTGAGTGACTCTACTCACACATACTTTTATTACTGAATGGTGTAAAATTCTCTCACTTCACTCTCGTAGATATAGTCAATAAAATATAGCATACAAGCTCAATGAGGTGTAGTCATAGCTATGAGGTGGGTACCTTGGGGATGGAGGTGTGTGCTAGTAATACAATTAGATTATAATGAACCAAGTTCATCCAAGGAGAGTGGTTTCACTACAGTCGCTGGTTCAGCAGCAAGACATCTTCTTCTTTGTCCATTGGTCGACAGCAGGTATGTGGTTTATTGGCTACATCGAGCTTCCATCCCTGCAGGCATTTCAACAGAGCTTGGCTGGCTATGGTGTCTCCACTCCACCCTCCATTTCATCCCTCTTAGTCCTCAAGGTTGCAGGCTTCATGTGTGGTGAATCATCATGGAATAGGTTTTATGCATGACAAGCACATTCCACCCAGCATTTAATCCTATAATTTCCAGACTGTTACAACTTTTGTTAGAATGTGAATATAACTTCCAAGTTTTCTCTAGTCTTATTCCCAGTCATCTTCTTACAGTCCTAATTTATTTTTTTTCAGATTTTCCATATTGAATGAAGTTACACTTTCTCAAGAATGTTACACATTTTAGTACTGCAGCCATCATCACATTTTCAGCAAATGCATTGTCCACATCTGGGAACTAAAAAGGCCCATAACTCACCTTCAGCTTCACTCCAACCTCAATTCTATGAAGCAAGAGGATCAAGTGCTGTACTTCCTGCTGCTTATATGACAGAGCTTGAAGCTATAGGTCTGCTGCCAGAACCACAAAAGATATCTGCTAATAACAGCAGATCCAAGAGCTAATGGGAAGTGTCACTCACCAAGGATGTGACATAGGATCACTCCAGGCATGCACAGTGTCTGTTACTCTGGAAAGTCAAGGCATCAGTGGAACAGACTTCTGAAAAAAAAAAAAAACCACAGAAAAATTATACAGGTGAAAACTACTGAAAAAAAAAATGGTTGAATCCTTTTCCAGATCCATAGAGATGGGTATATGCCTTCAAGAACACTCTAGTTAACCCATCCAAATGAAATGCAAGATATTTATATGGAAATATCTGCTGACTTTTGGCTGCTGATGTCTGTAAATAACCCTGACTTGAAGGTGTTGCCTAAATGCCGATCTTCTTCAGCTCATGTTTTCTGCTCTCAGGTGGATTTCTCTACTGGAACTGTCCCAACCTGCAAAAATAATTTCAGGAGTACTGCAAGAAGGATTTGAGTCTCAGATTCCAGCATCCTGTTCAGAGCTCTGAGGTAGAGATTCACCACCTTTGGTGGTGGCTAAACACTGTCTAATTACTTGTGCAACTCTGAAAACAGTGCCAACAAAAAAAGCTGAGAGATGTTCACAGAAAATATCTGAAGCTTTGGTAATTTATCAAAGTAGGACTTAGGTGCAGATAAGGGATAACATGGTTTTAAACCAGAACAGGAAAACCAAGAAAACCGTTTTAATGAATGTTACGATGTGTTAGGGGTTTTTTGCATACTGTTTCCCTCTCCCATCTTTGCCAAAACACCTACATTTCATGCCTTTTTTCCTTGTATCTTGTTCTATCTAGTTTATTTCTTCATCAAGCATCTTGTTCGCTTGAATTTCTATCTTGCATACTTAAACCCTCCTCTCTGCTGTGCAGTGGTAGAAGAGACCTCATTTAAGAGAGCAGGCTCCTACTAGACAACAAAGAAATAATAATAATAGAACATTCAGGCTCTCCACAATTAAGCATCTCTCTGACAACGGTAAATAAGCCATTAATTGCCATAAAGTCTTTACATCTTTGACTCCTCACTTCAAAGAGGGGTGCAGGTGCTCAGCCCTATGTCAGATAAGGTGCCAAATTCCTATATTTTTCAGAAACTGTACTCAGTTTCTTCAGTCACCCCTAAGGCATTTGGGAAGCAACGCACATTTTAAAGGACAAAGATGGGACAAATCTCACTGCTAATACACAGTACTTCGGGCACAACTATGGATGAAAATATGTTTTTGTAGCTTCATTGTAGGTTTTTTTGTAAGAAAAGCTACCAGATAACAAGAAGTTATGTGAATATTGTTACCATCATGTATTTCTTATCCTAGAAATATATCTAATACAGAAATCAGCTAAAAGTCCAAACTACACTGTACCATTTCTTTTTCTTCATTTCCTTCTGTTATTACTCTCACTACTCAACAGGTCAGTTACAGACTTCACCTCACTGAACCAGCTACAAGATTGTTGAAATCTATAAAACACCACTTGGCTGCATTTCTGTCAAAACTGCTAAATCACATTTGCCCAAAATCTAAAAGACATTATTCATAAAATAATAATACCAAATAAATTTATTGATCTGTTCATAACCATTTTAGCTGAAAGACTTCTTCATAAAAGGAATCTCCACTGTCTACAGATTTATAACTCTATAATAATTATATGTTTGAACTGCATGAGAGACAGCCAATTTTTTTTATGAACCCACTATTTGAAGCTACTGTACTTTAAAGTGGTATGCAGAATGGAACAAAATGGTTTAATTTTGTCTTACTTAAAACTTTCCACTTATCTGTGCAACTGGGAGATTGAAATCATGGATTTCCTTATACATCCTACAGAGCAAAGCCACTAGCATAGCCAGAATCTTCCCTCTTTAGCTGAAAAAACACATACAGCACGTCTGGATATTGCAAGTCTATTTCAGCTAAAGTATTTCAGTAAAATCTCATGCAAAGTTCAGTATCTTTGCAAATTTCTGTACATTTTGTGTAACATTTCTTGAAATAGTCAGATATTAAAGAGTTCTGGCATGTATTTTGAAATCCATGCATAAAACAAGGTGGTCAGAAAGCTTCCATTCACTCTATTACTTTTTCTGCAGAAGAGAAGTAACCACATGAATAATTTGGACAGCCTCTACAAAGTGTATCTCTTTGCTGAAAGGGCATAGGTAGAGCCCCACAAACCTCTGCCAAGGCCCCATAGGAGGATGGGGTGAGCAGGAATCCTCTGTATCAGCAGTTTCATCTCCAACACGTGCCAGTGTCAATAGTATTTGGGGCAAGGTCTCAAAAACTGATCAGGTCCCTGTGGTTTATGAGGTGAAGCTATGTATAAATGTTTCTATGATGGACTGATGCTAACAGAATCAGTTATATGCCAGCAGAAATAGTGCATGAAGATGAAGGGTGGAGGTGGGGTATGTTCTTGGACAAATGGATCTGGAAACACCCCTCACAACAGTAACAAATCCCTGATCACCATGGAAGTTTTAGAGATGTGTGACCGTTTGGGGCTTAGCAGTTGAGATCTTTAACCCTAGTAACTAAGGTTTCAGTACACTACAGACTTGAATATATCCTTGTCTGTTTGATTTTGGGGTGCCAGATTTGATCTGTATTAAATCTAACATACATTGAATTTGACCCAGTGTATTTTAGAAATCACAGGCTTCCAAAGGAAGACTTTGCATCTAATTGCAATGAGAACAAATGTTCTAATTTCACCTCATCTGACAACCTAACAGCTGAAACTCTGCTGAAAACTAGAACTATGATTTCAGTAAAGAAAAAGTTTTTAAAAATTTCTGATAGGAAACATCCAAAGCTGTTTCACTGAGAAGAAATGAAGAATGAAGGAGAGAAGGGTAAAAGGAAGAGAGAGATAACACTCTGTGAAAATTATTATGGTGCGATCCTTCCTTCCAGTTCTTCTTTCTGTGTTTCCCAGCTTGATATCTCTCAGAAATTATTTCTGACAGCACAGGGTGGTGGACAATTTCTTAGATATCACTAGACTCAGATTCTGTTTAGTTTGCTGTTAAGGATATTAATTTGAAGAGCTTTGGTTTAGCACGGCACATTGCAAATTATGCAATGTATATTTTGCAGTTTTTGATAGTTGTTGTATATTTGCTTGTTGAAATGTTCCATTTCTCTCAATATTATTTCTCTTCTGTCCATGTTTAGTGAACAAAAAAAGAAGAAACTTCCTTAGAGTTAAGAGGAAGTCTTTAATAGTCCCAGGATAAGTGACATTTTGTTTTTCATTTACTTTGTTTCAATTATTCTAACATCCAATCTATGTACATGCAATGAGAAATAGAAGGCCATAGAAATAGAGAGAGAAGACTTAAGAAAATTTTAAAAAAGTTACCAAAGGAGTGATACAAGAAAGCAAGCAGTGAAAAGAGAAATATACTTTCTTATTAATTTCTCTCACTTGTTTACCCTTCCTTTTTCTTCTTTCATTCTGCATTAGTTTATTTACCCCTTACTGACTGATCCTCTTTGGCTAACAAGATCATATTTACCCCCTCCCTTTCACATCAGCACTACTAAACAATCATCTGCAAAACTGAGTAACTGTAGCAATAAATCATTGCCTCATATGGAAGCATCATGAAGTAGGTTTTCACATCTCGAGCTAAATTTACTCTTAGCCTCCATCTGTGAGATTCCTGAAAGAGCAAGAGCATGAAGGTTTTCTTGCTGATGCCAAGACTTCCATGTAGCACCTCACCATTCTGCAGCTCCTGTGACAGTTCCACCATCAAGTCTGCCAGACTGGCTTGAAATTCTGAATGCAGTACATATCTTGCCTGCCAGAAGTCAAGATTATACTGTAATCACAGCTGCTGGACTTCTTCACTTTCCCCATTCTTGTCTCTTTCATTATATATTTCTTCACTGAGTCTCTTTAAACATCTGATTACCATTTATGAGGATTCTGGTGCTGCAAATGGCTTATTCTGCAACAATTGATCAACACTGGCATAGTCAGAAGGGAAACTAAGTTATTGCAGTTGTGTATTATTATGTGTTAGCTGAAATGGAGGCACCTCTACTTCTCTGGTTTTATGACCTTGTAGATACAATAGCTAGAAAAATTGACTGCTTAGTCTGGAAAGGTGGCAATATGATTCAAGAAGTTAATTCAAAGAGTTGTTTTCTTGCAAAAGGCACATGAGTTAGAATAGTTCCAAGGTGAAGTGTTATCAGAAAATTCCATGATTAGTAGCCCAAATTCCTGACATATCAACATACGGGGAGCTCTAATGTTACAATGACAGCTTCACAGATGCCAACTGATAGCCTGTGACTTTTTGGAATATTCCCATCTCCACAGCCCCATCATCCACGCAGAGACTACAGACTGTTTTCTAGAGAATTTAGACTATAATGGATCAGGAGAAAAGTAGACAGATGTTGGCAAGTGTAGTCAGTAAAAACGTCAGAGAGTTGGGAGGTTTTGCTGGTTGTTTTTTGTCTTTTTTTTTTTTTTTTAGTCTTTTGACTTACAAAATTTCTCTGAAAAGTTCTGATATTGCCAACTTGGATGAATTTGCTGAAATGTTTATGAGATTTATGAATTGAGCTTCCGGCCTTTAACATTCATTTTTCAAAAGAAAATCAAGTGGTATTTCATAGAAAGTAAGTGTAATAGTGAAAAGGACCATCTTGCAAAGATTTCTCCGGCAGTGTTTTTCTTTCTTTTTTCTTCCCCTTTCTAGCCCTTGCTCTGAAAAGGGAAACCAAAAAGAATATAAAAATGACAGTCAGAAGTAGATAAAAAAAGATGCTTTTTTCTCCCTTTCTTACAGCATAAACATTTATTAGACCCTATCACCTATCATCATCTCCTCATCTGCAGAAAAGGGAAGAAAGAGCTCACTGCCTTTGTCATGGCTTCTTCTCAGGCACTAGAGTCCTACATTCTCACAGAGACAATTGTCATCATTCATGCCGTGATAGTGGGAAACATGACTTTGTTTTCCCATGCATTTCTCACTTCTTTCTTTACTGAGACTCACCATCTACATAGTTATTAAAAAGCTCACCATGGAAAATGTGTCATTAATTAGCACAACCCACATGCCTATACAAATGGATATGGAAGCATTGATTTCAATTAATACCTTTGATAGTGTTGTGTACCAGTGTACTTTGATTGTGTACCAGCCCCCATGGGGTTGAAAATAGTTAATTCCAGGTAGATTTCCAGAGCAAAGCCAATCACAAGTTTTACACCACAAATATGTCAATGCCTCTGCGAATGACATATTTAAGAAAAAACAGAAAAGAAACCTGTTGCGCAGAAGAAACTCCAGCCCGGAGAAGAGCGAAGGAGAACAAGAGATAGCAATGTAGCCTCCAAGCTCAGTGTAGCAGGAGGGGGGAGAGGCCTGGAGGGTGCCCCTCTCCCCCTCCAGCAGGGGAAAAGACTTAAAAACTGAAACCCCTGCCATCTGTGGAAGATTATTTGGAGTGAAGAAACCCTCTTGCATTTCATGAATGGAGTTTGTGCCAGAGCAGAGAGAAACCCTTCGGCAGCTCAGGAAGGAGCCTGTGCCAGAGCAGAGGAGTACATGGAGGAAGCTGTAACTCCGTGGGAGGCCTAAGATGAAACAGAGTCTTCCTGGAGACCTTTGGCCCTTGGAGAGAGAAACCTACGCTGGAGCAAGTGTCCCGGGT
>VXAY01012532.1:847589-903051 GCA_013399855.1 Oxyruncus cristatus
GAAAACTTTCAAGTGCTGCAACTTTGATTTAGAGGAACTGTAAACCCTGAAAGTAGAGAAAAGATTTTTTTCCTCCTGGACGGATACGGGGGAGGAGGGATAATTTTGTAAATACATAACATTTTCTTCATAATTTTACCTAGTTAAAATTGTTGTATATATTATTATTTAGTTTTTATTCTGCTAGTAATAAATTTAATATTATTCCCCCACATCAAGTCTCTTTTGTCTGTATAAGATTTCTCTCATCTTATAGCAATTGTGTAAAAAGTTTTAAAAAAATCAGTCCAGATTAAACCTGTGACATTTAGCAAAAGCTGAGTAAAACACCCTGGAAACTTTCATGATACTGCATTATACAGATCACCTTTATTGTCACAGAAACCTCATCAGTAATAAACCTGTCGGCACCTTACTTTCTTACTATGCAGCAGAATAACTAATGGCGATGTTTTCATCAAAAAGTTGGAATGTCAGGTTTAGCTTGATTAAACTTGAATATTAATTGATTGAACCTTTATTAAACCTTAATATGAATTTTTATCTCAGGCTCATACAAAGCTCCAGAGTCAGCAAAATTTGCTAGAAAATGAACAGTGCATTTCAAATTCTTGCTGGTTTCCAGAACTGCAGAAATATTCAAAACAGATAAATTGCACATGCTAGGTACGTAAAGGGAAAATCTACGTTTCAGAACCTGAAAATGCCTAGCTTTAGTATTGATAGAAACATTTATGTAAGGGAACGATTTCATTTGAGCCAGTTTTGTCAGACTTGGTGTGCTTGAGTTTGGATTTGCAGGTATTAAACAATAAGTATCTGAACACATAAACTGAGGGAAAGCATGAGAGAATTAATCTCACTTATGTATATACTGATATTTAAATAAGAAAAAAATAAAATTACGTAATAAAATTGTCTTTAAGAGCACTTCCCATGTTAATTTCAAGGGTTTCAAGAATTTTATTGCTTATGAAATGTCCTAAAGATTTCAATGCTCAGGAAAGACAGGAACTTTTGAAAACATACATTCAGCTCCTTTGAAGTCCTCATGTAGCATTAGAAAAATGTTGTTTGAACTTTCCCTGATATCTAAGCTCATTTTATATTCATTTAATAATGCACTTGATAACATACTTTAAAATCATCCACATAAAGTCACAAAAGTACATGACTTCAGCAACATAGGCTGCAAAAGTTTTGAATGTTGTCTGTGAAACTCAAACTCAACACTTCTCACAGTGCTGAGGGAAGTTCAACATGTCTTTTATCTTCAGCATTCAAAGATGGCCAGGCTACCCACTAGATGTATAATCCTAGAAAACAACGGCAATTCACAGTTTCATTCATCAGTCAATTCACCTGTCAAAAACTAGGAGAAAATCTCTCTGAGCAGGAGGCTGCCCTTTGCAGAATGCTAGTCCAAGTCTGTTGCATGAGGAAATGAGGACTTTTTACATCTGAAAAAATGACAGACATCTGGAGTCACTGAATTTTATTATTTTGCCCCTCCTTAGAAACACTTGGCAAAAAATGACATTTAACTCTGTCTCTCAGGAATCTTTTAGAATCTAATAATATTTAGCAAAATTTACGGAGCAGCACATGTAAAAAGCAATGGAAAAAAAGCAAAAAGAAAGCACAAAAGGGAAAAGCAATTTAGAATACTGCTCTCAGTAGCCTAAAGGAAAATCAAAGAAACAAGCAGAAAATATCCATCTTCCATATTATTTTTAATGATGTCAAGAAAAAAATCAAAACTCTCTAATTTAAACCCAGAGGAACAAGACAAAACTTTAAAAATTATAAAAATTTTAAAGGGGTTTAGTTATTTTTTCTATTTTAACCTACTCCAGACAGATTGAAAAATAATATGAAGTGAATGAGATTAAAGAGAGGTGTCTGGAGACCAGTTGTCTTTTCTGTGTCTTGTTCATCTGATGACCAGTACAATGACAATGATTGAAGTTCTTTTATGCTGCAGGATGAGTAATAGACTGAAAATGCAAATAAAATGAAAGTGTCCAATGTCATCTCCTCAGATAAAATTTGACAACAGTCTCAGACTCATAATTTATAAAAGCAGCAATATCCAGTATTTTTCTGCTGTTTTTACAGTACAAGTAATAGGTTGGGGGATTTTGAAACATTTTTATAGTCTCAGGAGTTTCCTTCTTCAATAGTTTTGAGTCTATATGTTTAGTGGTGTTTCCACTATTTTCCAGGAAAGCCCTGAATCTTACTTCATTTTATGTGACTCTGGATTTTCCTTTTTTGTCTCACTGTCTTTCGACATCAAAATTATCCACATTTTTCTTCAGTCTTTCTGGCCTTAACATAAGGGTAGGGCTTATTCTTACAGTTATGAATAATATTACAGTGATGCAAAAAAATTTCCCCCACCCCCAGCAGGATCCCAAAACTCAGCCCCAACTGCAACAACACACAATTCAATCCAAACTCTCTTCTCAAACCTGAGTTATCCTTTTCTCCCTTTTTTTTATTAGCAGCCATAGCATTGAGGTGTCATGCCTCCCCTTACTTTTTATGACTGAGGGGAAAAACATTTCTCCTGGAAGCCTTGGATACTCAAATCATCAAGCTTTTTCACCCAGCTTTCTACCCTTGAACTTGGCCTCCTGTTTCCATTCAATTGTCCAGAATTTATGGCCTATAGGCAACTCAACCAAATCAGTCCCCAGGCTGCTCTGAAACAAGCCAAGCTCCAGGAATCCCACCTACATATTTAAAGTTTTGTACAACAAAGGGGGAAAGGAGGGCAGAGTGGAGCTGACAGGTTAGCAGTGCTTCCCTTTATGATTCCTCAGGGGAAGAAAAATAACACTCTAATGATTTAAACAGCCTGATGTGTGTCAAGCGCATAAGTCACCACTAAAAAATTATATGTAATATACCCTATAGCAGCTAAAAAATGCATTTGCCATAAAGCAATATTGTGTTATTCACCTAACATGCTCCACAAATCCAGCCCAGGCCTGTTAGTAGGTGACCAATTTAAATAACGTAAAGCTCTGGAGACTGGTTATAGCTATATATTGTAACTTGCAGAACAGCTCTATACTAGTTATCTACCTGAGAAAAATTGCCTTTGCATATAGTTCTTTTCTGTGATCTCAGAAACCTAATTTACACAATATCAAGGTATTTTAGAATGTAATTAATTTTCATTAAAAGCAAAGTAAATGCTTCTAATTTAAGGAATCTCCACAATGTTAAACCTGCGGTGAATTAGAATAAAATGCTTATCTCAGAATAAGAATAGTAATCAAAATTACATTGTCTTATTTAAAATTTAAAAGCAATGCAATATATGCATGTTGTATTGAGCTTTCTTAGTGACATCAGGAAAACTATTAATCTGTTGGTAGAGGTAACTTCAGTGTATCTCCATCCACCTGCTATGGTTTAACCCCAGCTGGCAACCAAGCAACTTTTATGTTGAGATCAGAAGAGTTTAATAATTGAAAAAAAACCCCAAATCTTTTAATAATAATAATAATTCTAAAGAAAACAAGAGAGAGGGAGAAGGAGGGACAAAATCCCCCAAAAAACAAGGGATGCACAACACAGTTGCTCCCCACCCACTGACCCAGCCAGTCCCAAGCAGTGGTTGCCTCTGCCAAACAGTTTCCCAAATTTATATACAGAGTATGGCGTTCTGTGGTCTGGAATATCCTTCTGGCCAGTTTGGGTCAGCTGTCCTGGCTGTGCACCCTCTCAACTTCTTGTGCTCCTGCTCACTGGCAGAACATAAGAAACCAAAAAGTCCTTAACTTTGAGTGAGCAATACTTAGCAACAACCAGTGTCAGTGTGTTATCAACATTATTCTCACACTAAATCAAAACCACAGCAGTGTGACAAGTACTAGGATACAGGAAGAAAGATGCTAGGTACTAAGAAGGAAATTAACTCTATTTCAGCTAAAACCAGGATAGTCTGAAGCTAGCACATCTGTTCTCTGATCCACAAGGCATTTTAAGGAGACAGGAAATTGATTCTCACCCCTGTTTTAAGGAGATCTGGCATAAAAAGATTCCCAGGCTTGGGAATTCAGGGATCTGTGTTGGTGGTGCCCGATAAGGTGCATCCATGCCAGCTCACTGCACATAAGCATGGCTATCCATCACTGCTGCTGTCGGCAGGAGACACCTGCCATGTCAATGTGATATTTGCTTCCTTGATAGTGGGCCTGTTGCCACCCAGCACCTGCTCTGGTGCAATCCTCCAACAATCAGGTGTCTTTCCTTACCAAAGACCTAGGGAGCTGCTAAGGATTTGCTATAAAATCCAGCTGAGTTTGTCTCTGATTTGAACGTGACTGCTCTTTATCCTTAGGCAAAGCATCATGTCAGCAGAGGACGTGAGCCAAGGTTTGGGTTTGGCCCTGGCCCTAAGCTTTTCAGGCTCTCTGAAATCACATCTGAGCTAGCAGGAGATGCAAATCGGCAATAACGCTTTCCATGTAACTATTATTATTGTCACTTAGCCAAGCAGAGAAGCTGAGGGTCACTGCATTTTAATATAGACTCTGTTAACTTTCAGTGTTATTAAGACCTTGGGAGTCACTCAAGGTAATGATTCTAAATGGGGGGAAAAGTAAGGTAGATAATGGAGCCTACAGGCATGGAAGAGAATTTATTATTCTTGGGAGACAATATACAGAAATGTCAGACAGGACACTTACTGAAAAGTGCTGGAAACCGTGTCTTTATATAAAAGTGAGCAATGTTCAAAATAAATTAATTAAACTAACATTTAATAAAAGTCAGACGAATTGGGGAGAGGGAAAATTCTTATCTGAAACTTACTTATTTTTCTGAAGATTTACCTGAATGAAAAGTAATTATATATTGCTTTTACTTTTAGAATCCTAAAACACTATAAAAGTACTTTTTATCTGAACTTAAGTGTAATGAAATGCAGCAACCCTTCTGGTAACTACCATACCCCAAAAGCTCCCAGTACCATCACCTAATTTTTCCAGCATATTTCCCATTCTTCCCTATGGAAACTTCTCCCTACAACTTCAGTTTGGTTTATTTTGTCTTCCATTAAACAAAGGTGTCCTTGCCTGGAAACAAACTCAGTTTCCAGAAGTAGAAAGCAGGTGCTGTTCTACCTGCTTTTGAAAGACAAGAAGAAGTAGCTTAAATACCCATAAGATTCCTCAATTTCAAAGTCAAAAGGCTTAATTAATATCACAGTGTTAATCAAATGTCAGAATCACCATATTAAGACATAAGTTTCAATTCCTTTGAAAGTGTGAGTATTAGCAGAAACTAAATTTAAGGACATAATCAAAACCACACTTGCCAGCTCAAACGGCAATTTGTTAAAACAAAGAAAAAAGTCTGTTAGGTGTCTGCTGGGTTTAACAGCAGAAATCTGAGGTAATCTCTCATAATCATGGACAAAGGCCCCAGAATACTTCTGGTAATCACTTAGTCTGGTCTTACCTTGTCAGTGTTCCCTCTTACTCTGTTTTTTATTCTTAATAAAAAATATTTTGTGGTCAGAAGTCCCTTTAATATGGACAGAATAGACACGTCAGGGATTTTTGTGGTTATGACCATCAAGTTGGTTTTCCTTTTAATCAGAGACATCTAATTTCCTGTCTTCTATTGATCTATCCAGGGGAAAAACAAAGTTCCAATAAAGTTCCACTTCATTACAGGTCAGGTTTGTGTTCCTAAATTTTATAGGAGATAATATTATTCACACAGGTCCTTGTGACTGATTGCTCAATATATTTATATTTGAGGATTGTACTTGAGCCAGTCCTGAACGACCACTGGCAGTTCACTGCACCATTATTTAAAGACATGAACTGTACCTCCAAAGTCCTGTCTTTAAATTTCACATACAGTTTACTTTTTATTCACATAAAAGCTGGTAATCTGGCAAGCAGGTTACCGGACTGCTTGCAAAGTTTTTTCTGCCTTTTTTTTTCTTTTTTTCCAGAGTGGTCTTTGCAGGTTTCACAGAGTAACAGAATCATCACGGTTGGAAGAGATGTTCAAGATAAACTAGTCCCACCATCAACCTATCACCACCAGAATCACCCCTAAACCATATACACACGGGTCACATCCAGACACTTCTTGAACACTTCCAGAGGCAGTGACTCTACCACCCCCCTCAGCAACTTAGTCCAACGTCTAACCACTCTTACAATGAAGAAAAATTTTCTAATATCTAATCTGAACATCCCCTGGCATAGCTTATGGCCATATATTTCCTCTTGTCCTTTCAGTTGAGCCACAGCAGAAGAGACTGGCCCTGACCTCACTACAACTGCCTTTAAGGTAATTGTAGAGAACGATATGGTCCTCCCTGAGCCTTCTCTTCTCTAAACTAAACAACCCCTTTTCCCTCAGCAGCTTCTCATAAGACATGTTTTCTAGACCCTTCCCCAGCTTCATTGCCCTTTTCTGGACTTGCTCTGGCACCTCAGTGTTCTTTTTGAAGTGAGGGGCCCAAAACTGAACACAGTACTTGAGATGTTGCCTTACCAGTACAATGGGGCAACCCCTTCCCAGGTCCTGCTGGCCACACTATTTTTGATACTGGCCAGGATGGCACTGGCTTTCTTGGACACCTGGACACGCTGCTGGCTCATGCTCAGCTGGCTGTC
This sequence comes from Oxyruncus cristatus, assembly GCA_013399855.1. Classification (NCBI taxonomy): domain Eukaryota; kingdom Metazoa; phylum Chordata; class Aves; order Passeriformes; family Cotingidae; genus Oxyruncus; species Oxyruncus cristatus. The sequence continues at coordinate 854,246 of VXAY01012532.1, forward strand.
ATGCAACAACCCCCAGTCCCTTTCTGCTGAGCAGTTCTAAAGTCACTATGCCCCAGGTCTGTAGCACTGCCTGGGGTTGTTGCAACCTGAGTGCAGGACCCAGCACTTTGTCTTATTGAACCTCTCAGAGTTGTTCTCATTCCATTGATCCAACCTGTCCAGACCCCTATGTAGAGCCTTTCTACCCTCCAGCAGATCAACACTCCCACCCAATTTGATGTTATCTGCAAACTTACTGAGGATCCACTCAATCTCCTTACCCAAATTATTCTTAAAGGTATTAAACAGGACCAACCCCAATCCTGATCTGTAGGGACAAGAAAGTTAAATGCAGAAGATTTATTCAAGGAGGATAAAGATTTTTTGCTCAAGGAAGTTTTGGCTGCTAAGAAAACTAGGAAAAGATCAGTGTGTGAAAATTCCATTTATTACACCTACATATGTTTATTCTCTGTCTGTTTTGAGAAGTAGGATTCCTGAGTAGAGGTAACACTTTCTCACAGACATGCTGTGAAGCCCGTGTTGGGAGAATACAGCCTTGAAATTATGTGCATGTGAAAGGTGTTGTTATAAGCACTAGAACAGGTTTCCTGGGCTGCTCTTTTGCCCTCTGTGTGATTTTAGCAGTGTATTTAGGGTTTCCAACTTCAGAATAAACTTTTCCTTAATATCTTAGCCATGGTTTGGTATCTGGGATTATCTGCATGCATATTAATTCTTAGGTGAGCCCTGGAGAACACCATCAGTAACCAGCGACCAGCTGGATTTAGTTCCATTTACCACCACTCTCTTGGCTCAGCCATGGAGTCACCCAGTGAAGAGAACATCCATTGATACTATTCATATAGTTTCTGCAGGAGAATATGGATAAGGCTTTTTATCATTAGATCCACTTCAACAATTAAAATAATCAAACCTGCAAAGATCCCAGACAGAGTGATGCTAACATCACCATTTTTGTTGTTTGACAAAGAAAAAACATGATGTAAAGTCAGCATTACTATATCCTATGTTCTTTGTGAGACAGATTCCAAGTCTCCCACAAACAAAGATAATTTTGTGTAATGTTACTGTTATACTACAGAAAGAAAAAGAGACCATGAAGTGTAGCTTTATGTCTGAAATTGAATCAGGATTTCTGGAGCTGACGCACATTTAAATATCATTTAATCTTACAAGACGCAAAAGGAAACTACAGTGCAAGCAAATATCTGATGAACACTATAGTATAAGGAAAGGAATCATCAAATCATTCTCTCTTTCTGTCCCTACCACAGATTTTATAGTGTTAGGTTCTTTGCTTTAAATAAAAAATAATATAAGGTGCAAAAGCTGACTATGAACTATAACTTTCACAATCAGCTATAGCTTTCACTTTCTGCTGCTATGCTACCTTCAGAAATCCTGTAGACTGAAGCAGGTAGCAGTCAAACACACAAGAGAAGTGCCAGTGTTAATGCCTTTTTTCAATATTGTGGCACCATAAAAATGTTGGGCAGTTTCTTAATCGAGTTAAAGACTAACAATGACTAATATACTGGTTCTTCTAATACATTTTTTCTAATAAAATACATTGCAGCAATAACAGCATATCTTTATGGCTTCCATCAAGTTATGTATTTTTGTACAGATCAGATCATATTACATCATAGATTTGTTACACAAAACCATCAGGCAGTAAGTATACATAGCTGCTTGTTCTTAAGGCAAAGATTAACAATTAAAACCTTAATAATTCCCATGAAGATTATTCAGACTTTTAAAGAATACCAGTGAACATTGTTGCAGATTCTGAGAAGATATAATTTCTTTAAATTAGCTGGGGTTTTTAAGGTGTTCATTGCAAAAGGAAGTGCTAGAAACACTGTTTCATTGAATGAAAACTTAGAATTTTGAAACAAAATACATCACAGGTGAGTTCCACTTAGTCCACTGAGTGTAAAGGAAGAAATAAAACAGTATCAGTAATAGTAAAAAGACACAAGGTCTTATTTCACAATGCACAATCATGTTGCCTTTGAAACTGAAACACTTTCTAATGAGTCAATTTTGCAAAGATGGAAATCAATTCACTTTTGAAGAAACACATCATCATTACGTAAAATTGGAGGGCAAAACATCTTCAACGTACTATTGGACAAAGTTATGTACAAAAAATAAATAAAGAGTTGTTGGGAAAGTATAAATGAAGGTGGTATTTGAGCCAAAGGCTGGAGGGCTGTACACAGGAGTAATTTCTCTTCACCTCTGGACTAAGCTTCAGTTAGCTCAGCTAAGAACCTGAACATAGGAAGGATCTCAACATATCTGCACTCCGATCTGAAGAACCCCAAGGGTTTTAAGTCTGCCACATAATTTTTTTTGTACCAGATACAAATGTTGTGAGTTTGTGGGAGTTTTTTAACCTGGGTCCTCAAAGATATCTCTGTATTTGCATTTGACTCATAAGGAGAGTATGTTGTTCCACTTACATCTTGGTCTGACTCAAAGGATATGAATATCACATAAACTAAGATATCACATAAACTGTTAAATGCTCTTTGTCAATTAACAAATTACAGAAAAAAAATAAATGGAAAAACATCACAAATCTGCTGAGATGTGATTTAACTTAAAGCGGAATTCATTTAACATATTTCATTGTGCAAGAAGGAACATGGAAGAAGCTATTATGCTAGAATCCATTTGGTTTATGAGAATACTAAAAGGAATAAAAAGGAAATAATTGTATAGAATAGAATATTGCATAGGAATAAAAAGTGAAAATAATTTTATAAAAAAATAAAACAAATATTTATTTCGTGTTAGGAAGTTCAATAAGCAGCATGAATATGTATTTTGTAAAAATTGTAACCACTATTTTACAATAAAACACACAAAAAGCTGAGCAATACCTAGGAATCTGTGGACAAACAACAGGTTTTTCAGAGAACTGAAATAAGACATAATTGGGAGAACACTCTCATATTTGAATAAAACCTTCTAGCTTTTTTTCGAATTCCCCTTTTAATAACACCAGTGCACGAGAACAGCCTTCAGAGTTCAAGTGAAGGCAGCAATGGCTCAAACAGAGATCTTGCTGAACCTAGCTGAGAAGGCTTTGTTTCGTGTGGGGATGTGCTGGGAATGTGTGCAGGGTAAAAACAAAGGTGACATGATGAGGGAAGAGCATCACATTGTGTATGGTATTACATGCATGCCTCAATTTATCTGCTGTATAATACTTTATCTGAGTGAATAAGCTAAAGTATGACAAAATATGATAGGAAGGGCAAGTAGGAAGCCAATAGCTGAATGAGAGAGTACTGAGTTCTTGTTCCTCAGTGTTCTGTCTTACATGTTTCTAGAAGGACTGCAGACTAATTTTGCCAAGGCCAGAGAAAAGATAGGAGAAAATGAATCATTCAAGTGCCCCACCATGAGGAAACAAGAGGGAAGAATAGTGGGTTATCAGAAAAAGAGACAAGCGGTATCTCCTTAGGAGATTTTTGAGAGACAGCTGTGCTCATTTAAACTCTGAGTAGGTAACAAGCTGCAGGCAATTGATCTAATAGTATAAACCTGGAATACTGCATGCAATTTCTAGGTGAATAGAAAATAGGCCTGTTTGTTCCCAAATAATCACAGATGCTTGAAAGGTAGAACCTGACAGGCCTTAATTGTTGTTTTGCTTTCATGATGACAGGGAAGGAAGAGGTAGGGAGTCTCAGTTTAGTGTCTGGTCTAAGAATCTAAAAGATTTCCCTGACAGATGGATACATCTGAAGGGCATATACTTGACCAGTAACAAGCTGAAACTGTGGAAAAGGGGAATAAAAGCCTCTTCTGAATCTCCAACAGTATGATGGATGCTACAGTTTTGTGATCTTTCAGAGTGTGTCCCATAGACCTTTGATGTGGAGAAAGGTAAGCTACAGTCTACTGGGAAGAATATCTACAACAAAAACAGAGGAGGGAAAAAAAAATCACATTCTGCAATTATTGAGGTTTCACTGTGTTCTCAGGAAAATGCAAATATCTCTCTAGGGAAGTATTCTAAGATATATTTTACCATGTAGAATTTTTGTCAAAAAAGGAACGTATTAGAGGACTTTTTCTTCCATTAAAAAATATTTATCATGGTGTAACTTTGACAAATTTAGAACCTGTATGATCTTCTGAACATCTAGGACTCTTTTGCACATATGGACCAGCTAGCATGGAAATACCTGAGCTTATTTTGGTTTTGATGTGAATCATAACTGATTGCGTACCCCTAAAAAGTTGATGACTGTAAGAATATATTGTTTTCTATGACCTTTTAAAAAGGTGGTTGCATTTGAACAGTTGTAAAAAGGAAAATTTTGACAGGCATAGGATAAAATCAACAGGAAGGAAAAGCTGAGGTAGATCTCAGCATGGAGATCCTCAGGGACTGCTGAGGAACATCATGTTACTGTCCTTGCTGTGAAGTAGAGACTGGTGACATTAAGTGGTCTGTTTAGATGGACCTGGCAGTAATAGCTTCTCACTGCGTTTGAGGCAAAGAGGGTGAAGATAAACTTCTGCTCTGAATGTTGTTCCATAAAAATGAATTGTTTGGCAGTTTGATGATAGAAGAGATATTAATATACAATATTAATGTGAGAGAACTACTCTTTCTAATGCTGCTGATATATCAGTCCTGTTACAAATTCACCAAAGCTATTACTAGTAAAAGTGGACTGTCTGGGTTTTTTTTACCAAAACCAAGAAATTTGCAGAAAGGGGGAAGAGGACAGGAAGACTGAAAGGGAAGTTTTTGAGGTATTGATTAAACAAATGCAAAAAAATTTCTCTGGAAATTTCTGTTCAGGGTGTCCTTGGATTATTTTAGAGATTTTTAAGCGCCTTCTCTTCTTATTTTCTAATTTACTCGTTTAAGTCTGAAATACATAAGTTCTCAATCAAAATCAAAATACTAAGTATTTCAATCTTTTAATGTACCTTAAATGCTTCTGCTTCCAAAACAAAATATTTTAATTTAAAAAAAAAAATTGTGCTTTAGAAAAAAATTTATTTTACTGTTCCTGCTGATTTAAAACAAACATACAGACACAAATGCCAAATCTATACCTGATTTCAGTCTCCAGTTACAGCATTTTTTACCAAGTGAACTTAGTACCATATAACATTTGTTCCACTCTAAATGCAAGAGTTATTTTGATTGTCTTTCACGCTTCACTCCCCTTCTCTGAGGCATGGCAACGTTCATGGTTGTCACTTCTAGCCTTGGCTTGCACTGTGTAATGATAAGTGGACTATATTACAGGAGAAACCTGAAAAGGGCAGAAATGTAAATTAGAATGGCAGATTTGCCACATTATGAAGAGGTGTGATATACAGTCTTTTCCTGCACAACAATGAGGTACTGTCAGCGTTTGTAGCATCTTTACAACTTTTGTATGTTGGGGTGGCAGTAATTCCAAGCAATTATCCTGAATTCATTGTGGCTGTCTGTGTGTAGAGATCACACACAAAAGATGTTTTAGCCCCTTCTTTTGCACTGGAGAGGGATTCCAGGACAATCTAGCTCTGATCTTTGCCCACGTAGTTTTTGGTAAATTTAGAGTTATTCTGTTCCTTTCTCATGAATCTATTAAGCACACTGACCATCATAACAGCTGTAACCAGTGCCAGGACAAAAGACAAGTATTTTAATTTTATTGAACCAGTAACAGAGAGTGCAGGATGTCCAAATCCAGCATGCTGCATGCAAATCCAAATAAGAGCCATCTGTAGACATGCAGCAGGATATATGCTATCCTGTAAGCACTAGAGCACATATGAGGTTGATTGTTTCTCTGTTCAAAAATACCACTTTTCTAAATGCATTATTATTTGTTTTGAAGAGAAATGAAAAGAAGGAAACAATGGGTTGTGCATAAAAAAACAATTTGGCTAGGAAATAGGCATGAGAAAAGTGGGATATGTGCCATACTGCAAAGGTCATTTACCAACAGGGTATTTGAAAAATTGCAATGAGCATGTCTTTGGTACATATCAGTCTTGAAAGAAACAATAGTAAGATATCCTGGGGTGGCAGAAATCCTTCCCCCTACATCTAGGGGTGCACAACTTAGCCAAACCAAACACCCAGATTGCCAATTCCTGTACCATTATGCCCTGCCAAGCTCTGACTATGGAGTGGTTTACCTCTCTGCCTGCCTCAGCATTTGTAAAATGAGTTATTGAACCAAATACCAGAATGATTTTTCAATTATTTTCAATGATAATTGAACAAAATTAACAGGGTATTAACAATTTTATTATGTCTTGTATATACTACCAGTCTGAAGAGCTTTCTCTGTGCCCTCCCTCAGCTTTTCTACTAGCAGTGAGAGGGAAAGACTGTGTTCAGCTATGTTTTGTAAGCTGTGACTTTTCCTTTTGCTATTAACTTAGCTTACAAAAAACTTTACACTGCTGTTTCTCCATCATTAGTAATATTCTGATTATTTAAGTTTCTCTGCCCTATCAAGATACAGCTGGACTTACAAATAACGAGAATAAATTAACACAGCCAAAATCCTATGGTTTTACCTTGGCAACCTAAATGAAATCTGGGAGGAAAGCAGAAGCAAAGTCTGAAAGTGGAAAGGGCTTGAGAAAGGCAGTAGGAAATCATGCAAATTTAATGTAAATAAAATAGCTCCCAGTTACCCACAGGCATCAAAGCTGGAAGAGATAGATTTTTGTCTGGTGATAAAGACACTGTCCCAGCTGCTATCTGCTCCTAGGATGTTATTTACTGAAGACCTAGGAAGGCAGCATAGCCTGAGGAGAACTGAGATTTTCTAATTTAAACTAAATTTTACAGGAAATTTAGAGACAGAGAGCAGAAAGAGGAAATAGTTTGGAGAAATCTGCAAGAAGTAATTCTGACTCGCTTTTTCACTTCGTGTAGCAGGAGATGCGGGACCTGTAAAAATGTCTTTTAAACTGTCATTATTTTTCGTGTTTATGTGTATATACTTATGTACACATGCATGCATGGATATTCCTATTGTGTTGTTACCTCACATCTGGTGCCAGAAAATCAAACTTAAGGTACGTAAGTGTCTTTGGCAGACCAAACATAGCAAAAGGATATGGCTATATCAGTTTACTAAAAATAAAACAATTTGCATAACACTGAAAGAGAAAGTTAGTTTTTTCATACAAAACACAGGAATGGTTCCATATGTAGCTAAATAGCGTTCCTAATATTTTCAGGTCATGTATAAATTATTCATTTTTTTCATTACTATTACCTAGCTTTTTAATTAGTTTATGCATGCACACACACACACATATAAATGTGACTTTTCTCTCAAAGTGTTTCAAGGAGGCCTCATATGGATGAGGAAGCTTCAGGGAAATCAAGTGTCTTGTTTAAAGATACCCAGCTTTCCTATTCTTCTCCTTCCTTGATCAATTTGGAATAACAAATTGACAGCACTGCGGTCCCTGCAAGGCTCCATCCACACAATCTTTTGATATAGATCCATTCAGATGTGTGTGCTATCCTTGAAGAACTCCACATTTTTCTACACTTTGGTTCAGGATTTAAATTAATCACATGCATGTGCAAGTTTCAGCACATCCTAGATGCATGAACTGTACTGTAACACTTAGAAGTGGATAATTCCAGGCTTTCTAAATATTACACACCTTGATAAAAGCAGTAAAAATGCCATTGAATGAATAACATCATTAACAAATGTATGAAGTCTTACAACATCATCCACACATGACTTAGAGATGGAGAAAGAGATCTTGTTCCAGAAATAACAGGTATATACGACCTCTGTATATTCTACAAAGAGTGGAATCTTCTGCATAATCTGAAAAATAAAAAAAATATTTCTAATTTATGTTGAATATATAAATGAGCAAATAACATGGCCAGTTATTTTGGTCTCTATGACTAAACAACAATCTATTCTGTTCATATAAACCTTTAAAAAAAGCCCATAATTAAATAGCTTCCTGTGTGAACATAGTAAGAGATGAGAACAATAGTTGTTGGATCCCAACTGCAGCACTAAAATAGAAGAAAAATGTAACTATTGTGCAACTGCATTACCATCCTCAGATCTCCAGTTAGATATTCTACTGGGTGTTAATCCTGACAAAGACACCCATTAAATCATCATATACCCAAACACTTGTGCTGTTGCATGGCTGCCAGGTCTACCTGGTTACCACCAGAGCATGTTTTGCAATCTAAAGGTAGGATGATGACTTCAGGAAAGTGCAAGGCAGGAAGTTCTATTCATCATGCTTTTATTTTCTTTCTGCAAACTGCAAGAAAAAATTTGCAAGTAACCACGATAGATTTTGGGAAAACTATTATATTGTTGAGACATCAATCTCTGCATTCAATCTGTTTGATGCTTTAAGTCTGATTTGCTTTGGCAATCTAAAGCAGATTTCCAGATCAATCAGGAAACTATCTCCAGGTAGATTCCCTCCTGTATTGTAATATCAAAACAGCATTGTAATAATGCCAAGCCAACCATATATAGGGTACATACCCTATATAAATGTATTTTTAAATGTTCTTCTCAAGTTATCTGGACAGAGCAGATCTGTTTCAAAAAAAAAAAAAATAAATAAAGCAGACATGAAAACCTACTGCTTAACCTCAAAAATTCCCAGGGTGTCAGAGCATTGTAACTCTTACATAGTACAGACCCAGCCATTGGACTACAACTCCTCAGATTCCAAGACAATTTAAATGCCTATGTAGAAGCATTTCAGGAGAAGTGCAAAAGCAAAAACTGAACAAAATGCTCTCCAGAGAAGTAATGTACACAAAGGTATCAAATCAAGTCATAAGTTCATTATATAGACATTTTTTTCTCATCTTAAAAACATTTACACTATATTTATGGTGATTTCTGCAACCTCCTAAGCTCACTGAAAGCTTCTAATCAGAAGCTTTTTTTTCAGTTCGTTATAAGTTTAACTTGTGTAAGTTTTCTGACCCCATTGAACATTTTCTTTCAGTAGCTATTATTTACAACAAGTTTGAGTTTTACCTTTCACCTCCTTTGAATAATATGTTACTTTGTAGTGAGATTTAAGATATCTCTTCCTCCTCCATTTATCTTATGCACTTATTGAATTAATTTCAAATTAGGCTGTAGGCTATTTTGGGTAAAGTTCTTTTCCAGCAGGGTATTTGCAAAGCATTTACTACAAATAGGTCTGCTGAAACTGAGCATTAGCAGAGTACAATAGCAGGTGTTATTAACAACAGAAGCTTTAGGTTCAAAGATCAGGTGAGGTGATGTTTGAAAACAAATGAGCAAAATTCCAATCTGATGGCTATCGAATAGTGATCACTTCACAAAATGAATTCAGTGTTTGCAGCTTCTGTTCAGAATGCCTGATTGATGGGAGCCCTGGCTGGTGCCACTTGTCAGAGCATAACCTTGATGTGTACATTGCAGCACTGCCTGCTGCCTTCTGTCGCTTTCACTGCGTGCCGAGCTCTAATTTGCTGAACATAAATTGATGGCCATTTTGGCATTACTGATTTTCTTCATTTAACACTCTTGATGCTGCTTCTCCACCCTGATCTTTATTCAAGCACAAGAGAGGTACAAAGTAACAGCTAAGAAACCACATAAAAGAACTTCAGATGTGTCTGGCATACTTACAGAATAGTAACCTGAATTAACCTAGGATGCTTCTTCTGTTATGCAAGCTTATTTTAATTTTTTGATGAAGAAATTTTCTAAATTGAAATAAGTTGCTATAAATTCAACCTGAAATACAATTAGTAAGGTAATTTAAAATTTTTAAGCCTAGAATGGCAGCATATTATCATTTTAAGCCTAGTTTATAGAGAACATCAATGAAGAGCTGTCTGTGTGAAGATTTTAATAACATTGTGCTATGTGCATGAAATTGCTGTCTATAACAGGAAGAGCATGACAACTCATGACAAATTAACATATTTATCAGTCAACAAAATTGCCTCTACAAAACTGCTGGAGAAATTCAAATAATGTAATGGGCAAGGTGAACCTTAAAGCAGATGAGATTATACAAATGAAATAACATTGGAATTAATGCACAAATTTTGAAGCATAGCACAATATTGGAAAAGTAAAAATACGCCTTTAAGGTAGAATACTTAAAGCATGGTATTTCTTAAAAACTGTAGAGATTTCTAAATCTTCTGCTAATAACATCAAAATTTCATATCATTCAGAGATAAAACTCCTCTGTAACTAACACAGAAAAGCAGTTTCATAGAAGAAAAATCATAGAAGAGGATGTCATTTAGTATGTTTACTTCTATGATCTGTTCATGTGGCCCAGTCTGTAAAGTGAAGAAACTTCACATCTTCCAGGAAACTCAGAAAGATAATAACTTTGGTAGACACCTGGGGAGTGTTTCATATGCCTAAGGGCAGGCAATTCATGCCATTTTTGAATCTAAAATAATTACATGGGACTGGCTTATATGACATATGTCCCACAAGAGACACAGATCCTTTGAAGATGCTATTAAATACCAGGCTTGAGACCCTAGCATATCTATAATAGCACTAGATGAATAAGCTTAAGCATCTGAATTCTGTGTTTACCTCTGCTTAGCTATTTAGCTCAAGCAGCTGCTAGACATCATTGTCCCTCATAGCTCTCCATTCTCTCCTCTCTTTACAAGGAATTTCTTCTTCAGGAATCAGTGCAGGGTCCAATCATATGTAACCCTAATTATTGATCTGGATGATGGGACAGAGTGCACCCTCAGAAAGTTTGCTGTTGACACAAAACTTGAAGGAGGGACTGATACACCAGAGAGTTGTGTTGCCATCCAGAGAGCTCTTGACAGGCTGGAGAAATGAGCTGAGAGAACCTCATGAAGTTCAAGAAAAAGAACTGAAAATTCTACACTTGGGGAGGAACAACCCATATGCTGGGGACAAACATATGCTGGGGACCACCCAGATGGAAAGTGGATTTGCTGAAAAGAGACTGGGAGTTGTGGTGGCTCCCAAGCTGAGCACGAGTCATCAATGTGTTCTTGTACCAAAGACAGCTAACGGTGTCCTCAGGTGCACTAGGAGAGTGTTACCTAGTAGGCTGTGGGAGGATACTTCTCCTTTCTACTTAGCACTGGTGAGAATACATCTGGAGTACACTGTGTCCAGCACTGTGCTCCTCAGAGCAAGACAAACATTGGAGAGAGTCCAACAAAGGGGCCCAAAGATGGTTAAGGAACTGGAGCATCTGGCTTCCAAGTAAAGGCTGAGAGAGCTGGGACTGTTCATCCTGGAAAAGAGAAGGTTCGCTGGAGAATCTCTTTAACATGAACAAATATCAGAAGGAGGGTGTAACATGGTGCTCAGTGACAGGACCAGAGGCAATGGGTGCAAACTGAAACAGAGATAGTTTGCTCTGAATATCAGGAAACACTTCTTTTACTGAGCACTGGCACATGTTGCCCAGAACAGCTGTGCAGTCTCTCCACTAGGAGATATTCAAAAGCTGTCTGGCCATGGTCCTGGGCAATTGGCTCTGGGTGACTGGTTAAGCAGGGATTTGGACCAGATCACATCCAGAGTTCCCTTCCAACCTCAAATTTTCTGGAATTATGTGAAAGGGAAATGAAGAGAACTCTTGATGCTGTAAACTTTCAAACCATATCTCTACAGATAGAACAAAAAATAGCAGCATTCAAGCCCACAAGCTATGAACATGCTAGCATATGATTTTGGGAGTCAGTAACTTCTGTAGTCTCTCTCAGCATAGAGAACTGAGACTAGCTCAGAATTGGAATCGATGATCGCTGTGGATCCCTTCCAACTCAGAATATTCTGTGATTCTTTGAACTGTTGGCAAGCTCAAACTACAGATGAACAATTATGTGTAATTCCAGAAGATGTTCTGAAGAAACTCACGCAATTGCTACAGATATGCATTCACCTATGATTCAGGCACACCTACATAGTAGTGCATGTATAAAGAGTGTATTTACATAATCATGTAAAGCACTCATCTGTAAGCATAAAATTAGATCTGTAGGATATAACAGATAACATCTCTAACATGGCTCAAATAGCTATATGTTTGGGGCTTCTTTCCAGATTAATAGAGACCCGTGGCTAGCTCCACAAATATTTCTTCAATTCCTGTGGGAAAGTTCCAATATGCTGTAGGGGCAATCTGTATCATGAATTTTATGCCAATGGTTTTGTGGACATTGCATTATCGTCTGTTTTTCTTTTTGTGATGCAGGTCATTAAACGCATTTCTTCCTAAATCCTCTTGTATTCATTCTGATTCACTAAAGCCCTCTGAAACCAAGAAAAGTCTCCAGGATATATATGCTCAAAACAAACCTGAAACTCTGGAGAACATTCATTTTTCTTTATATATCAACATACTCAGGTCAATTTGTTACAGTAATATTAAAATTAAACAATTTAAAAGCAAGGAACTGTGTAGGAATTATTCCCCCTACACTGCCCAAAAGATTTTCCTTTTCAAACAAGTAAATTATCATCTTCGTAGTAAAAGAAACAAACAATAAAAACTTACTACAATACAATGAACACAGTCCAGCTACCTACCTTACACATTTTACTGCAACATTTGCTGTAAAATGCATGAGTAACATTGCAAACCAATAAATGGTTACAGAAAGAAACCATGTTTTACATATACTTCAAGTCACTCTGTTGACAAAAGAAGAAGGAATTAGAAGGCCTTCTAGAAAGAATTAGAAAACCATGACAGAAAATATACCAGCCAAGCTCTGAAGCTATTAGACATTTGGCAGGTATTTGTTGAATGGAAGCAAGTGAAACAGTAGGTGATACAAATATTGTAAGTGTATAAATCAGGCAGCCTTGTCATAGTTCCTTCATAAATTCTGATTATTTTCACTTTCTTTCAAGAAAGCTCAAACATTACATAGTTTTGAGTACTTGCTGCCTGCTTAGAAAAAAAATAGTTGTTTTTAAGCAGTGTTAGGGTTATGTTTCAGGCTTACAGGAATTCATGAGGGCAAATTAATATAGAAAGGAGGGAAAGAGAAAGATAGAACAAATGCTGTACTTTTCAAATGTCAAAAAAGGTGACAATGGCCTGTACTACCATTCACAGTCCACATTTGAGGTCTGATTATAAACCAGTTCCTAGACTGCCTTTCCTATTAACAATGTAAGTTTTCTGGGGAGCATTGTATTTGGAGTTCCTTATTTTATATTTCCAGGTTTCAGATGCCACTTGCATATGGAAATCCATAAACAGAAAACAGAATCATCCCACTTATCTTTCAAATAATTTCCCCTTCATTTTTGAAGGATGTAAAATGGAGTACATATTTGTTCACACTCCTAAAAAATGAGTTTCAAATGAGTTTTTACTGATTATAGATCAACTGCATGCTATGAATTACTCTGTAGCCATAACTGGTGTCTCATTTTCATTGCAGAACAAATGGAAAAGAGTGAGTCTGAAAAAGGAAACAACATTTTTTTTTAAGATATAAAGCTGAAGTAAATTTACAGTATAAAGTTACTTTAAATTGAAAGAATTTAATTGAATAACAAATAAAATTGTATAAATTATTTCACAATTTTTCTCAAAATTTTTTTTTGTTTGTGAAAAGGAAGGACTTAGCAGTAATTTTTCTGAATGACATTTACCCATAGTATCATGAAGAACTGAAAACTGAAATGTAGTAGACTTTTTACTACACAACAATACTTGCTGCTATGCCAGTTACATGAGATGTAGGACAAAAATGCATCCTAATCAACTATGTGTTTCATATGAATAAAATCCTGAATCTTGCACAAATTTCAAGTAAGGATGTTATCCACAGTATGCTTTTGATTAATAACACCTATTTCTAGAGGCTTCAGTGAGCCTTAGATTAAGGTATCAAAGAGCAGAGCAGGATCTGAGGAACAAAATTAAGCTGTTAAAGTCATACAGAAATATATGATACGCCAAATATCTCCAGGTAAGCCCAGCACTACTGTTTCCTCTGCATCTGTATACTTTCTGATGCAGGATAATGTTTTCAAGGTGGATCCAAATAAACCACTACACTGACATACATATGTTGGTAATAATGTGGCCAGACTCTTCTGTACCTAACTTTCATTCCAGAAAAGATTATATATTCTTAGAGAAATGATGTGTTTCATTAGGCTGTGGTAAAATATTCCTCAGGGTATAATAGCATGGATGCTGTGCTTAACAGCCAGCTCTCAGAAGAAGCAGCAGTGATGACAAATTAATTCAAGCCTTTTACATTAAAGCTTTACAAGCTTTTAACATCTTAAATGTTAAAACTGGTCTTCGGCGAAGTGACCCATAAGTATAGCCTTTGGAAATACTGGTGACATTTTACAGCTGTTCTCCTCAGACAAGTAAAGTTCATATGCACCTTCTTTCAGACCTGCTAGGATATCTTCAGACCCATCTAGAAGGTTTTTCACAGAACAAAAAGTTTAGCACAGTATGCCTGCCACAGAGATCCTGACCCCACCTATTTGAAAAGGTCTTTAAATCCTATTTTCACAAGAAAACAGAGCTATGCTTTCAAATATTTGTATTTATCAATAAACAAGGAAAAGGCAATGCACTACCTGAGGAGAAAGCCTAAAGCCATTGGAGCTTGGGATTTGGACTGTTACTCACAGAAATATACAGCTACCAGAGATGAATAATGGCTATTATTTTACATCAAACCTTTGCTTGAAACTGAAAAATCCAATCTGTAGAAAATATTTACAATTTACAAATCTTTCCCTTTTTGTGCCCAAAGGCTTTGACTGCTTCACCCATTGTCTCCCTGGGCAGTGGATTCAGTATATGTGGTCATTACCCTTGCCACAGTTCACCAGCTCATTTGGTGATGCTGAGCTGCAGCTTGAATCAATTAAGATTAAAAGTAATGTTTTGGGGGGGTTGTAGCTTTTTTTCCTTATGTAAGGCCTGTTCAAAGGCAGGTGGTTTTGTGGTATTTATACCAATTTTTTACCTTGTTGTTATGTATCATGATCTTGAATCAAGTGTTGTCTCATCTATGAAACAGGAAATTAAAATCTGGCTTAATGACACCTTTGCTTTTCCTATCACTTACTGAAATTATATTTAAAACCTGTCTTTCTTATCTTTGTAAATTTTCATAAGTCAGCATTAAGATCAAATGCCTATGTAATTCTCAGTCCTGCTTGTACTAGTACAAGCATCTTTTCTGAATGTTTTTTCAATTCTTATTTTTTATTTATCAAGACAGTTTGAATTCAGATTTTTCACGAAATCTGGTCAGTTGTGTAGCTTTGTAAATATTTATACCCACAGAAGGGAGGGGATAGTGGCAGGTAGGAAACTGTGGGCAGACCAGCATAATAACAGCATCCTTCCTCGCCTAAAGGCTCTGTGACTACACTCTGAAGTATGTAGGTTTTCCCCAAATGCTCTATAAAGGTGGTGAAGAAAATAAGAGTTGATAAAATATGTAGTTTTGTCCAAAAGTTTGGATTTCAATGACTCTCACATTCACATGGTACGAAAAGGCAGCACTTGGGCTCTTGAGCAGAGTTGTGGCTACTTGTTATGGATTTTCAGCTATGGAGTTCAAGTTCTACCTGAGCTGGAGAATTTGGGGATGTAAGTCAAATTAAGGAACTTCAGAGGATTCAAGGGAGAATTCAGGTGTCTGAATTAGCCTTCCTTAGCTCTGTTCCTCTTGGATGAGTGGTTAGATCAAGTCATAATCAGTTTTGGTAAGAAAGTGACTGTGTATCTTAAAACCAGACGTGAATCAAAGCATCTTTTCAACTACTCACTTTCATACACATTTTCCTATTATCAGAATTAAGCCTTTCCTTTGCTGAAAAAAGAAAGGGCATTCAGTACTATGGAAACTTAGTAGAATATTCATAAAAAATAGTATTTTAAGGAAAACTTTTCACTGGCAACATGAGATTCAGTAATGTTTTCTCATATCTTCCCTCTGCTCTTCCTTAGGTTTACTAATATTCAGGCGGCCTCCTTTACAAATTGTTTAAATATTTCTGTGAAGGCAACATGAGTGTCCAACTACATATTGAAATAGTTTGATTATATTTTTTTAAGTATAGAGTTTAACATTAAAGTGTAAATAATTAATTTTGTAGGTTTTTTTTTTACAAAGGCATTTACTGCACACAGACAGAAGAACTTTCCTGCCAGACCTCCTTTTAATTCTATAAGCATGAGGACAAGAAAAATGAAAAGCCAGGATTGTTCTGAGCCTATTTTAATGGTATATCTCAGTGTCATTCCTTTCATGGACTGCAAAGTCACTTTGAGGTTCAGTACAAAATCTGAAAATATTTTAATTTAGATATTTGCATTATACTCTCTTCCTATGTGTCCACCTAATTTTTATACACATAACTCACTTTTAACAGTATGGTGGAAATGTACATATACTGCAACATCTTTCACAAAAATTAACATGAAATGAAAAATCCTGATGTATTTGCCTATGCTGCTGACATTTTCCTCATGCACAGGAAGGACAAAGGTTTTGAAAGCAGAGGGTGTGGAATTTTTTTTAAATGAGAATGGTTACTGTTGTGTCCTTGCTCTAATATCAGAAATTTTCAAATCCCCTTTCAAATGATGCTTATATATGTTTTTTATGTTTGAGATGTTGCAAAACTAAAGGAGACCTTCATATTTAAAATACTCTAAGTACCCATTTCAAACATGTGGTTGCACTTAGAAATAATAATGTTCATAATTTTTCATTAGTGAACTCAAACATTATTTAATGGATTCCAGCTCATACTAAAATTGTACACCTCATTTGAGCTGCAAGACACTTAGAAAATTCGAATTTCCTTTTAGAGATTTGAAAAAAGAGCAAATTTAATGTATAACCACTTTGTGAAATATAATAATTAGGAAACTTTAAAAAAAAACATTTACTCGTGTTTTTAATAACTATTTACAATAAGCCATCACTTCCATACTGAATCATGACTAACCTGGAAGCATATTATCTGCTGTACACATCTGGCATTGAACAGGCAATCTAACTTGACATGGTAAGAAAGATGTTTTTCTGTACATACCTGCTGTGTATGACAGCTGACAAACAAATGATTCAGCTACTTGAAAAAAAAATGTTCAGAATTACATTCATCTGCTAATAGAGTTCTTTAACAAGAATTAACTGGGAGACTTGGAAACATATTCAACTAATCAACTATACAAATTAAAAATATACGAGGGGATAGAAAATAAATAAGCTTTCTTCAACACTGAAAAATGGTAGATTAGTGATTCAAATATGCCAGGTTACTTCAGAGTGTGATGGACCCTTGGTTGAAAGATACAATAAATATAGAAGATATTATATCTGTTTTTCTAGAGGTCACATTTGTGATCCATGTGTAAAAGAAGAAAAGGCTATATTTTAGAACTTGAGATAGCAGAAGACTTGGATAACCTGGAGGTGATCCACAAGAAATGGAAACCATTAACTGGTAGCCATAGTATATCTGGTAGCCATAGAATATCTGTCTAAAATGTTTAGGACTGCTGTATAAACCTTCAAAGGTTAAAAGAAAGAACTAAACCTCAGGATAACAGTCTCAAAGACTTATGGCAGGACTGTGTGAAGTTTCTTACGTGTTGTACTTATTTTCTCTGCACAGTGTATGTCTGGCAGACAGGAAGGAAACAGTTGCTTCAAAGAGAACTTTGAAGAACATAATGAAAGGGCCAAACAACAATCCTTATCTACCAAATCCATCTAAATTTTTAATCACTCCCATCTTTTTCTGCTTTAAAACATATACAGCTGGCTCAAAAATTTCAGCAGCTAATTCCAAATGGTTTTGATATGTCATCACACTTCTCTCATTTCTAAAAATGTCAGTGTGATACAGGTTAACACTCAGGAGAGAAGATTCATCAGTTATATCCTTGGTTCTACTAATGATTTTCAGACTGATTTCCAGCCAACAACTCACCTACATGTGCTTGCATGTAAAGAGGACCTTTAGGTCCCATGGTACTCCACACCAGAACTACTCAGAACGCTGAAAGAGGAGGTCCAAGAAGAGACAACCTTTAGCATTATGTCAAAAAGCACATCAAAAAAGCATCCTGCTCACTGCTAGGGCGCCACAGACTAAGTGTGTGTGGATAGGAAACTTAAACATCCAGAAAATGTTTTAGAATTAACTTAGTAACAGAAGTTTAGAAAGGCATTTCACAATACCATGGGATTTAAATTTTGACAATTAAACATGGTCAAGAAACCAAAATTTTGTGGCTGAGTTTATCAATACCTGTTCCTGTGCACACTGAGAAGAGCAACTCCATATCTGTTTCATAACCATGCCTGTTGGAGATTCAACAATTAGGTGTTCTTAAGTGTAAGTGCCTTAAAGATCCTAAACCTTTTGATGTGTTTTGCACATATATAAAAATATGCACAGTACTGAGCAGAAAACCACTTATTCAAATACATATTGATGTCTGTGAAAATAAGCATTAATATGGAGTCAGAGGTTGTCACTCCAGGCTTATTGCTTCATTGGGGTGTGCTACCTCATTGAAGACTTTACCTCTTATACTAGCATATGACAATGCCTCCCTTCAGAATAACATAACTTCTTCTACAGGCCAAAACATTCCCTGTTACAGGCATCCAGAAGATGGGCTTTCTGACATTACTGAATTCATTATATCCAAGGAAAAAAATCCATTACTCATTTCTGATCACCAATATTCACTTTAGGAAGCAACTATACTTAAAGATATCTTTTTTTTCTGTTTTCAGCAAAGGAAAGGTTTAATTCTGATAACAGAAAAAGGTGTATGAAAGTGAGTAGTTGAAAAGCAAATGTAACACTAAAATGTGTTGTTAAATATTACTAAGAATAAGGTTCATCCTTTGACATTGTGTGAGTGGGCTAATTCAGGAACCTAGCTTTGCCTGAGTTCTGTCAGTCTACATCTTCTTTGTCACTCTGTTCAAATACAATCCTGTCTTTCCTTCATACACCTTTTGAAAATTTTTCCATTGAAAGCACAGCTTTCCACTGACTTACACTATAATGACTCAATTTATCTATCTCCTGCTTCAAGTAGTATGTTACGTGCCATATAAGAGCATGAAACTGCATCTGCACCCCACTTACCTCATGTAATTCATCATAGAAGCTCACTTTTCTCTCATCATGGAAACCATCTAAAAGATATTAATAACATTGTGGTAAACTTGACATTTTGAAAGGCCTTCTTTTAGTTTCAGAAGATCTTGTCATCCTAAGCGTCTACTGACATACTTCATGAGATTTTGTTGTGTTTTGTGGTCCTTTAACCTATTGCATCAGTCTTTGAAGAAATTATCTAAACTAACAGGCTACTCACAAGGCTGAGTAGGGCATGACAGTCTTCCCAGGTCTCCTTCTTGAGCTAAAATACAGTGCAGCAAGGCATGGAAAATGTAGAGGGAGAAGTGCAGGCAGAGGAAAAGGGAGCATAAATTTCAAGCAGCTTGATTTAATAACTTACTGGTTGATTCATTCAGGATCTAATTATCAAGCACACTGGGTAGAGGCTCAAGAATAGTATAAAGCAGCCATCTTAATTAAAAAAGATAAAAGTTTGATTATTCATAAATTACAGATACAATTATGTAAAGATAAGTAAAAGTATGGAAATATTACATTGTTGAAACACAAGTTTGGTGGATAACACCACAGATCCATACAGACCTGTGTCTGTTCTTTTGGAGTAACTATCGAGTAATTCTCCAGGGGAAGGCGCTCAGGTCATTATATATAGACAAAAATTGTACCCTTTACATACTTTTTCAGGGCACTTTCCCAGCTTTCCCTTGTACTTTAGAGGTTTATCTACTAGCCATTTGCAGTGGGTTGACCATGGCTGGATGCCAGGCACCCGTCAGAACCACTCTATCACTGTGCTCCACAACTGGATGAGGGAGAGAAAATGTAAAATAAGGTTCATAAGTTGAGGTAAGGTCTGGGAGAAATTACTTACCAATTATCATCACAGACAAAAAAGACTCAACTTGGGAATAATAATTGAATTTATTATTAACTAAATCAGAGCAGGGTAATGAGAAGTAAAATAAATCTTAAAAACACCTTCCCTACACTCCTCCCTCCTTCCCAAGATCTACCTCCCCACCAGTGGCCCAGGGAGATGGGAAATGGGGCTTGTGATCAGTTCATTACATGTTACTCCTGCCACTGCTCATGGAGAACAGTCCTTCCCCTGTCCCCATGGGGTCTCTCCCACAGGAGGCAGTCTCCATGAACTTCTCCAGTGTAAGTCCATCCCATGGGCAGCAGTTCTTCATGAACTGCTGCAACGTGAATCACTCTTCCATGGGGTGCAGTCCTTCAGGCACAGGCTGCTCCTGTGTGGGTCCCCGACAGGGTCACAAGTCCTATCAGGAAAACCTGCTCCAGCATGGACTCCTCCCTCCACAGGTCTGCAGGTCCCTGCCAGGACCCTACTCCAGCATGGGCCTCCCATGGTGTCACAGCCTCCTTCAGGCATCCACCTGCTCCAGCATGGGTCTCCTCCATGGGCTGCAGGTGGATCTCTGCATCCCCACAGTCCTCCATTAACTGCAGGGGCACAGCTGTCTCACCATGGTCTCACCACGGGCTGCAGGGGAATCTCAGCTGTGGCACCTGGAGCACCTCCTTCCCCTCTTTCTTCACTGCCCTTGGTGTCTGCAGAGCTGTTCCTTTCACATATTCTCACTCCACTGTTCTCCAGCTGCAATTCTATCTGCGCAATAACTTTTTTCCCTCGTTCTTAAGTATGTTATCACAGAGGTGTTACTATCATTGCTGATTGGCTTGGCCTTGGCCAGCAGCAGATCCATCCTGGAGCCAGCTGGCATTGTCTCTATCAGACACGGAGGAACTTCACGTCAGCTTTTCACAGAAGCCACTCTATAGCCCCCCCTGCTACTAAACCTGGCTATACAAACCCAACACAGCATTGAGGAAATTCTTAGATAGGCGTTGAACTAGATTATCTTTAAGGTCCCTTCCAACCCTAACCATTCCATACCATCCAGACTGAAACATTTGCTGGAATACATTTTACCAACTTTCCTAAAATCATTTCAACAATTCCGAGAAGTGTCAATATACTCTCATACTCTTTTCCTTGTAAAGCAAAACTGGTCTCATAAACTGTCTTACGCTCTCCTGCATGAGACTGAGGTTTAGCCCATAAAGGAAGTTTCAAGTACTGTTGCAACTTAAAATTTTATGTATGTTCCTCTTTGGTCTATGTTAAGACTCACAAGAGCAACTACAACCGAAACCATGTCTTCAAACATGCTAGAATAATGTGCTCCGTACACAAACCTTTATAAAAACTAAATTTAGAGTTCAAATGTGAAGAAGTGTTCTCACTATTCTACCTCTTGGTGGTTAATGGAATTTTCTATTTATGAGGCTTTCTGTGTTTTTTTATTGTGCTTTCATGTTTATTACTCTGCTATTTCGATCTATTCATATATTGGGATATATTGGGGGGTTTTAATTAAACTGTGGTTTAATCATTGTTGTTCAGAACTCACAAGTCTCTTGACAGGGGTACCTATTATTACAAGTATTTCATTATTATTCTTTCTAATACAGCCCATTATTGTGTCATGTAGTATATATTTACTGCCCAAACTTCTTTTTCTTAATATAAGTGTGACCTACCAGAAATTGGGGGGGAGGAGGGGGAGGCTTTTCAGTTAAAAAAAAAAAAAAAAAAAAAAAAAAAATATTAAAGGAAACAATAAATCATTCAATGGCACAAATTGTAGTATCTACTAGAAACATGGGAGACAAGAGCAAATTTCACTAGCAGCATGGAATCAGGAAGGGATATCCTACAAGTGAGGAAAGATTTGTATTTTCCTTGACCTTCATTCATTGACACAGAAAAAGTATGAGGAACTGAAAAGCATTAAGCAAAATGTTTCCACAGATTGATAGAGTGACTTTAAGGACTTTAATATTTTAATGTATAAAGTTTTCATTTAGAGCTGTGGTTACTAAAAATAGGAGGCATTAATTCTTATAAACAATAGAAATTTATTCAGTAGTGATCCTTTCATTAAAGTTTTACTTAAAGACACTTCACACTATTAAATAATACAGTAACAGATCTGAATAATAAATAATATAGGAATTGAGGAAGAGAAAAATTAAGCAGTTTCAGAAAACAGATTTTTTTCTTTCTAAGAGATACTAGAGCTAAAAAAAAAAAAAAAAAGAACATAGGCACAGATAGTCTGTTCTGTATGATAGGAGCTGTACTGGAAGCAATTCCATCTGTGACCAAGCTGTGCTATGGATAATTAAGTAAGGAAGTATTTAGTGAGTGTTGCATAAAGACATGACATGATAATATGAAATAAAACATTGAAAATCTCCAGAGAATGACTGGGGAAAAGAAAACATAGAGTCTGTGGTTTGGACTTTTTTGTTGTTTTCTTTTTTTACTCTGATACCTAACGATTACTATCTTCAGATTAGAACCATTTTACATACAATTTTGTTGTTAAGAGAGAGAAAAAAATTGGAATTTTGATCAGAAAGAATCAATAGTTAGGTACTCAAACTCCCAGTTTAACCACCTGCCATCATTTTAAACATTCAAAAGTGAAAAACACCCACACTGACATGAAAAGAGAAAATGGTATTATTAGCTCTAGTTCAGAAGCTCAGATATAAGTAAGCACTCAATACAGATGAAGATGAAAAATAAAATTTTGGACAAGTGTGTCCCATCATCCCTTCCCCCATCTCCGTACGTGTTGGAAGTCAAACCAGACTTCCTTTGACCACAAAAGTTCACCATAAAATAATTTGTCATGGTATGGTAATATTTATGTACAGAATTTATTTAAGAAAATTCGTAAACTGAACACTAAAAGGTCCCAGTTGCTTATATGAACAATCATCCTCAATAAACACTCCCTTGTGTTGCTCTGTCCATGTAGGTAAAAAAGGTTTCTCTGTTATTGCCTAAAGATCCAGGAGAAAAAGATTCTTCAGGCAATATTAGATAAGATAGAGACCAGCTCTTTTAATGAAGGAGTGCAAAGGGTTGCCCGCACATACAGAATTCTTACTCTTTTATATCTTTACTAATTATCATATCTAATAGGGACATCCAATCCTAAGACCCCTTTTGCTCTGGTATCACTCTCAGAACTGCCCCACTGGAGCCCCTCCAAGGGCCCTGAGCCTTCTATCATCTTTTGTCAACCATGTCTCTTGTTATTCCGGTCCAGAACATCCCAAGGGAATGCTCTGCCTAAAAATCTATTGCCTTGAAAAGACAGTTAAAAGACAGTTAGACCAAAGCTCCAAGAATGTGACACACAAACTGTGAGAAAGTAACGGTCTAAAGTGAAGGAAAACTCCAGCTACATTACAATCTACAAAAGTTAAAAATCCTAAAAATACTAAGGCATCACTGTGCAGAAGCTAAGTGAATCTGAATCCATGTTTTAATAATTTATTTTCTTTTTAGAGACACCTCTGCTCTTTCTGACTTTGGCAAAGAACATACTTTACAATTCATTTATCATTATTCTTAATCTGACTTCATTGACTGAATACTAAAAAAATGGTAATTTTTTGATATTTGTATTTTACACTTTGTGGGATGTGTAATTCCTTTCCAATCACTTTAGGCATCAGAATCTTCTCTGATTATGATCACAGCTTGTTCACTATGATAAAACTTAGGGTGGTTAGAAACATTATTAATGAAAGGATATTAGGTCTTCTTAACATAAGAGTTAGCAACAGAAAAATCAAAATAACTTGCTCTTACCAGGGATTCTGTTATGAACTATAACTACTTCAACCCCATTAGAACAATTTTCAGCACTAGTGTACTCTATTTTTATAAAAACAACAATTGCTTATGTCAAAATTAATGTAATAAAATTTTGCGTATTTATGAACCTCTATGTTTGGTCCTCTCTTTTACTGAGCTGAAGACAATATCAACTTTTTTTTTTTATCAATGTATCATTTTTGTTCTGCAGAACTGAAATTCTTTTTTATTGTAACAAAGAACAGAGAAAAACTCAGAAATGTAGTTCTGTTACAGGATGCTCTTTCTTTAACACTGTCCATCACTTGTACTTCAGAAATAATTGAGAATATTTTGCTAAGATATTTTAAGAGGCTCTTATATTTGACCAACTGTAAACCTTTTCTTAAACAGCTACCTTATTTTTCATTTAATCCCTAAGCCTTTTTTTCTGTAATGTACAAATGTGCTTTCACTTACATTGGAATGAAAGGAGGCAGACATTTGTATTTACAGAATTATAACATTTGAAAAAAAACAAATTTAAATAAAACCAGTAAAGCTGGCTTGCTTTTTTTGTTTGATTGCTTTTTGTTATTTTAGTATAGTACTATTAGGCTTTGTAATTTCCACAGAGAGGCCACCCTAACCAGCTGTTATTTGAGTGTATTGGTTTAGCTAAATTAAACATACATATATGACCACCATATTTTCAGTTCCTAGCTTCAAGTGGTCCTTGTGTCAAGAATATACTCAAATATTTCACTTTCTTGCCCTTTATTCTTTTAGTAAGCTCAGCCCCTTATAAAAGGGAAGCAGATCAGGCCTTGTAATTGTCTTAAGCTGTCTTAAGAGCAGCAAACAGAATGGAAAGTGATATCAGGAACTTGTTCTGTCTTAACATCGTAGGATCACTTCAGGTAAATGAAAAAGTTTTCCACTAGAAAAAGGCTAGGTGCAACAAAGCTCAGTAGTCTAAACATAGAGCTTATTAAATGGATGAATGGGATTGCCCTATACAGCTGTTGGCTGTGCTGAGGAGAACTCTCTCCACTCCAGCTCACCCACATCTCAGGAGGACATCCTCTCTGTGTAAATCTCCCCTTTTCCACTTTGGCAGCCCCAACGTTCTCCTTTTAATCTCTGTGATACTGTTCTAAATTTGGAGCAACTTGCCTTGCAACTGATTCTACCGTGCCACTACTGAGGACTAATTTTTTTCTTACTTTATCATAAAACTGTGTCTGCCCTATGTAGTGTCTGACTTGTATCTCTCCTCAGCTCATGCATCATCTGCATTTGGTAACAAATATCTTCTAATCACACAGATAAAACAATCACAGATAGGGAAATAAAAACCAATCAAACAAACAAAAAGATCAAGGAAAAAAATCCCTAAAAGATTATGGAATTGTTTAAATGTCAGAGGGATGTATATGTTAACAGTACGTTGACTCATTCTTAAACCTGGTTCAGATAAAATTTCCCAAACACAGAGTATCTAATGTAATATGCACCAGATGTAGAAGGCCACAGCCCTCCCAGGTCTACACATACTGGTTAACGCAATTTCATCAATATACTGTCATCGTATATGGTCTGGATCATAATCCA
This sequence comes from Oxyruncus cristatus, assembly GCA_013399855.1. NCBI lineage: Eukaryota > Metazoa > Chordata > Aves > Passeriformes > Cotingidae > Oxyruncus > Oxyruncus cristatus. Next base: position 879,725 of record VXAY01012532.1, read on the forward strand.
CAGTAGAACTTGATGCAACAACACCCCGAAGAACAGTATGATCATTCTTTCTTGCTGCAGGTGTTGCAGACCTAATCACACAGTCATACCCATGCCAAAATTGAAGAAATATGTAAGGTTTGATATGGTTTAATTTGGATATGAGGGATACCCTACACTGATAAGGAAACCAGGAAAATTGAATTCCTTATGATGAAAATATCAGAAACTTTCCAGAAGAGTCTACTTCACTAGAAGTTTCTTCAATATGCTCTACAATTTGGAGCCAAGAATTGCCTTCTGGAAGAACACTGTATTTACCATTGATAATAAAGATGGACCAAATCCCTAACATAGGGGCAACTCTGAAGTTTAAAATTCAATGCAATAAACAGATTTTTTTCAGTTAACTAATTTCTTATGCATCCTTGAGAGTAATTCTTTAGTAGGAAATGGAAATGTCCATAAATTGGATTGCTAGGGATGATTATGAATATCTAATATTTCTAAATGTTAAATTATCGAAAGAGCTCTGTAGCATCAAGGCCAACATTGGACTTTGTCATATCAAACCCCTATTAATCTAAGTACTAACCAACAGCCAAGAAGTTACTTGTATCTGCTTGAATCTAGAAGGGAAAAGCTGGGACAGCCCTGGGCACAGTCACAGCTGCAATGTCAGAGACAAGCACTGAGGAGTGCCAGTTGTCTGCAGCTGGAGGAGGCAAACCATGCCTTCCACCAGACAAATCTAATGGAATCATAGTGATTTTATTCTTGCACATGTGTGGAGATAGCTTCTGGAGAATCATAGAATGGTTAGGTTGGAAGGGACCTTCAAGATAATTTAGTTACAACCCCACTGCCATGGGCAGGGAACCTTTTACTAGACCAGGTTGCTTAGAGCCCCACCCAGCTTGGTCTTGCACATATCCCAGGATGAGGAGTCCACAACCTTTCTGGGCAACCTGCTCCAATGTTTCAACTCCCTCACAGTGAGGAATTTCTTCTAAACCTACCCACTTTCAATTTAAGTGCATTCTCCCGTGAACTGTCAGTACATGGGCTTGTAAAAAGTCCTACTCCATCTCTCTGGCAGGCCCCCTTTAGGTACCGGAAGTTGCTATAAGGTCTTCCCAGAGCCTTCTCTTCCCCTGGCTGAACAACATGAATTTTCTCAGCCTGTCTTCATGAGAGAGTTATTCCAGCCCTGTGATCAACTTACCAGCTCTCCTCTGGACTCTTTCCAACATGTCTTTCTTTTGTTGGGAGCCCAGACCTCAACACAGTACTTCAGATGAGGTCTCATGAGGTCAGATTATAGGGCAAGAATCATTTCCCTTGGCCTGCTAGTTACTCCTCTTTTGATGCCACATAGGACGTGGTTGGCTTTCTGGGCAAAAGCTAGGAATAAGTACCTCCAAATAAACTCAGGCAACCCTTTGTCATTTTCCAACTAAAAATACATGTAAAATGTAATTCAGAAAAGATCTGTTTTGGAATACTATAATGAACAGTTTTGCTGAAGCACTGCAAATGTCTGTACATTAATGTCTTGCCAGTAATAAGACTTTTTTCCGTGGTCACTAACAGAGCCATCTGGTTTAACGGTCTTACTGCATGTCTGTTTAGACACAATTTCATTTCTAACCTTCTGGTGAACTTAATAGAAAGACACAATTGGCTGGTTTTAATTTACATTCTAAACACACTACATGACAATTGAAAAGGAGAAGTTGTTTCAATCCTGACTTATAACTAACATAAATATCTGCAAAATGTATGCATGTGTCTAATTTTCCATGCAATTGGCTTTGATTGATAAATACATACATGTACAAAATGTCAATGTATATATTAAAAATAGATTATATACCACTTTTTAAATTATTTAACAATAAAAATATTCTTATTACAATACAAAAAGCTCGTGTCAAGGCATTCGCATTTCTCTGTGGGATATTTCTCATGTATTGTACCATGGCAATGAACCTTTAAGGAATTCTGTAAGTAAATGTGGCAAGAACATTGATTGTGAATTTATTTTTCTTATAATTTGTGTATGTTTTCTTTCTCCTTAGAACTTCTGCCCTTGTTAGATGAGGGATTTGAACAATTCTTTTTACAATTATGCCACAGATTCTGAGGTCAAAAGTTTCCAAAGTTTCTGTGTAGAAATAGACAGGAAAGAACGGCAACTGTATCAAAAAAACATAGAGAAAGTTTCATGGCCACATAAAAGAAAAGTTTGGGAGTGCATACCACTTTGCTGTGAGAACTAAACTGTGCCCCAGTTACATATAATGTTAAATGGTAATTACAGAAGATGCAAAATGAGCTTCAAATGATACTTATAATCTGAATTTTTTTCTTTTTTCCCTAAACTCTATTTAATAAATCATGTAAAATAATGATTTATTTTTAATTTTTATAATATGATCAAGAAAAAAACCCTAGATAGATAAAATAAAAGATAGCATCTGCCAACTGTGTAACCATAACAACTAAACCCACATGTAAAATGGCTTTCTCATTGCTAAATTTTCATTAGAAAGAAAGCTATTAGCTGTTTTTAACTTACAGGTCCAGAGGAAGTGAGATAAAACAGAAAATTAGTACAGATTTATGTTGTTTCACTAAATGTTCTTCCAATGTTACCCACTCTGGTATAAAGTGGAATGTCACTAAAACACATGTAATAGGGAGCAGATAACAGAGACTTCTTTCAGAGTCCATGATTCAGCCCAACAACATTTGCATAGATCAGAGAAAAGTGGAGGTATGGGAAAATATATGTTAATACGTAGAGTAGATACTGTGATGAGGAAGACCTCTGGAAATGTTTTGAGAATCTGGAAGTCCTTTGAGTTTGGGAAAAGACTTCAGGTACACCCAAGTATCAGGTAGTGTAACTGGATCACAACAACCTCATGCAGCACTACAGGCTTGGGGAAGAGGTGCTGGAAAGCTGCCTGGGAGAAAAGGACCTGGGTGTGTCAGTAGTATGCCCAGGTGGCCAAGAAGACCAATGGCATTCTGGCCTGTATCAGGAATAGTGTGGCCAGCAGGACCAGGGAAGTGATCATAATCCTGCTCTCAGTATTGGTGAGATTGAGGTCCTGGAGTGAGTCCAGAGAAGGGCAACAGAGCTGAGGAAGAGTCTGAAACACAAGTCTTATGAGGAGTGGTTGAGGGAGCTAGGGCTGTTTAGCCTGGAGAAAAAGAGAGTGAGACCTTTTCCCCCTCTACAGCTGCCTGAAAGCAGCTTGTAGCCACATGGGGGTTGGCCTCTTCTCACAGGCAACTAGCAATAGGTCAAGAGGTAATGGCCTGAAGCTGCACCAGGGCAGGTTTAGATTGGANGGAAGAGTCTGAAACACAAGTCTTATGAGGAGTGGTTGAGGGAGCTAGGGCTGTTTAGCCTGGAGAAAAAGAGAGTGAGACCTTTTCTCCCTCTACAGCTGCCTGAAAGCAGCTTGTAGCCACATGGGGGTTGGCCTCTTCTCACAGGCAACTAGCAATAGGTCAAGAGGTAATGGCCTGAAGCTGCACCAGGGCAGGTTTAGATTGGATATTAGGGGAACTTCTTCACCAAAATGGTTGTCCAGCAGTGGAACAGGCTGTCCAGCAGTGGAACAGGCTGTCCAGGGAAGTGGTGGAATCACCATCCCTGGAAGTGTTCAAAAAAATGTGTAGATGTGGCAGCTGGGGACATGGTTTAGTGGTGAACTTGATAGTGTTCAGTTCGTGGTTGGAGCAGATGATCCTAGAGGTTTTTTCAAACCTACACCATTCTATGATATCAGTATTAAAGTAGACACTTATTTTATATTGCCAGTCTAAATAACTTGTTCATGTAGTGGTAATTCTCAGAAGACTCACTTATTCTGAGCCTGGGTTTAGACTTTGAAGATTCTTGACAAGATTCTATTGTCAGATTTAATGTGAAATGAAAAACATATTAAAATATGGAAAAAATAATAATAAAGCTAACAGTGAGTATACATCAGAATAAATTTGATTATAGTTTGACCATTTATGGCAGATTTGCAGCAGGTATAAATAAGCAAGGTTTCATGGAATTAAGAGAGTTACGCACACAAAATCAATATGCCAGATGTCTATGTTTTCATATAGGTTTGTGATACATTTAGGATTAAATCATAACATCTTACCACCTCTTTGCAGAGATATATTCTGGATAGTTGTAGAGATTTGATTCAGTGGCATTAACCCTGCAGTGAATGAGAAAGAAATAAGGCAGGGGGCAGGGGAAACATGGTTTAATATAAATACCCATCTGCAAAAAGGAGATGTTGAGAAATCATGCCAAATTATGATCATTTTACTCTAATGAGAAATAATTAATGCACAGAAACAAATAAAAAACATCTGGCAAGATTCACATACTTTGCCAGACCATATCCAATTTGCTTGGATGAAATGGCAGAGGCATGTCCAGCTTCAAGTGAACAAAGCCAGTGCACATGAAATTCTGGAATTTGAGGCCAATGCTCAGTGCATGTAACTACTCCTTCAAAAATTCTTTATTTGAAAATATAGTCTCTTCTGCTGCACAGAAGTTACATTCATATAAAGAATATGTTTATACAAATAGCTATGCATCAGAGTTAGTAATAGGAAGAGGTCTGTGTAACTAAATCCAGATGAATCTCACAAGTATCAGCCATTGATTTACACTGTTCAACAATACCACTGCTCCCATATAAAACAAGACATTGATGGAATTCCACCTGGAGACAGGTGAAGAAATCAGGCATGGTAATAAAAGAGAAAATTCAGGGAATATAAAGTTAACCTCATTTATTCTGTATATTTTTCTTAGTTTTATTTATCTGAAAATAATCCTCCTAATTACTATTTCTTTTACATCATATTAGTGAACAAAGCACCAATATCAAATTTCATCATAGCATAAACTAACTCATGTCTGGGATTTTATTTTTAATTTTTTAATTTCAACATTTATTTAACAGTAATTTTCTAGAGCAGAAACTGAGTCACAAAGTTGTGTTTCTGTATCAGTTCTGTCATACTCCAAAGTCTGCTTTAAGCCAGATCTGCATATTGCCACCATAAGGAATGGAACATACCTGAATAGCACATCCTTTTAAAGGGACAAATCAAAACACCATAGACAGAAATATTTGCTACACACATGCTGGAATTAAGAGTGATTGTGAGTTACCCGAGAGCCATCATTAAGAGGGATATGCATGCATTCAGTGTTTTTTCCTTGTAGTTCAGAGACTCAGTTGAAAAGACTAAGATTAAAATTAGCAGCATCAGGTTAATGATGATCAAGACTGTAAAAGTAATGAGCACACTATATTCTTTACTTGTAACAGATGGTTGTTATGATCCAGTTAGTAAAATGCCTCCGCCCAAATTCAGGTACAAATGAGACCAAATGCCAGAGTTAATGGTATGGGTTTTATTTAATGGTTAATGTGAGACAGAGAAAGGAGATAGAAAAAACAGGGTAAAAGGGGGGAGTTAGGGTGGGGTGGGTAGAAGAAAGGGAGTGATGAGAGAGATTAAAAAAGTATCACCACTCCATGTAACCCAGCAGCATCCCATCAGTCTAGTTCTTCTGATCTTCTTGGTGGTGAGGGTTTCAAACAAAGCATGGAGTTCAATGGATTGATATACGTTCAGGAGATGCCAGGCACCTCTCCTGGGGGTGGGGGGAAAGCTTTACAGCCTCTTTCAACAGGCTCTGGGTTTGTTGCCTCACTTGGATCGTGTGGAGTCCTCTGGTGGCAGAAGGCCTCAGGAGAAGGTTGGGGGAACCTTTGGGGGTCTTTGATGGTTTACGATCCCTGCTCAGCGGCCTCTCATGTGAATGTCCCATGTGTACGTGGTCGTCCCAGAACGAGGGAGGAAGGGGGGGGGGGTTACTCCTTCAGTTTGGTGTGGAGAGATTTCACCATCGCACACCCAAAACCCTTCTCCACCACCCCCTGAGCCCACCTAGGGCTGCCTCTTAACATAGATACATTCATCTTTCATGAGCCTTGTTTACTTCTCCTCAGACTTGAGATGATTAGACAATAGTCTTATCTGAAGTCCACAATCACAGTCCAAATTCCAGTCAGGTTTCGGTGGTCACAGACAAAAAGTCTATGATTTTGACAGTGTTTAAAACATTACCAACATTTCGGTCCCCCACGACGGTATATGAAAAATATCATATAATTTAACTTACATAAGTTAGATGCATTTGGCCGACTATAGGATGTGTAGGGTTTCTTCTGTCCCAGCCCTGTAGATGTGAGGTTGTTGCAGTTCCTTGTCCCCCCAACCAGGCAATAGGGAGCCTGAGCACAGTTTCTTTCTTTCTCTCTCTCTCACACACACACACACACACAGAGAATTGTAAAAAGTAGGATTTAATAAGAGAAGAACATATTATGATGATGAAGCCACAGACTCAGACAGATACAGCTACTCAACAACCAACAACTGCTTATATGTGGCCATGGAATTCTATTATCTTTCCTTCTGACTTCCCACCATTGTTCCACCTAAGGCTTGCTTGAGTCATCATTTTCTCTGTCTTCAAGCTGTCTCCTACACATCCTATAGTCATCTACTGCTTCTCATTGTCCCTCTGATCCCTGCCATATCTTTGTGCAATTTGCTTAACCTTTATTCAAATAACATAATATCTGATTTTAGTTTACAAAATTAGCATTATTTTCAATAACTGTTTCGAGCTAACATGCTTGAGATGATACAATAGCACAAAATCAGCTAATGAAAATTTGACTACAAGTCTGGTATACTCCATTTGGTGCTTCAGAGTTCCTTACCAAATAAGCAAGTCATGGTATTTCTACTTCACTAAAAGATATACAACCTTCCAGGAAACAGTACAAGCTCCCATGAAAAACCCATGTTAGGTAAAGAATTATGTCTTGGACTTATATTTTGAAACATCACAGAAATTAGGATGTATCTTAGTGTTTATTTATGAAAAGAAAGACTGGCTTTTTTTTTTTTTTAATTGAAATTTGACTTAGTCACTGACCTAATTGAAGCAACAGCAACCTTAGTGATTTGCAGGACTATTTAAATGATTCTTCTTAAGAAGGAAATTACAGGATATATATGAGAAATAATGTTTGTAATTCAAAACATAATTGAAGGTCAAGCCTTATGAAAGAGCTCACAGCCATTGCCCATATGAAATTTTGCTGACAGCACAATTCTTTCTGTCTATTCTTTCCTTTGACAGAGCCTTTATAGCCCCACTCCATCCACAGTTCTCATCTTTCTTTTTCCCTCAACCTAACTCTAGCCTTAAATAAAGGCTGAGCCTTACACAAGGACCCCTACCCTCCCTAACTTGGTTTAAACTTCTCACAGTGAAATTCCCCTGAATCCCGTATTTTTTTTTGGCAGCTGCTTTCCAGTCATACTCCAACTGCATCATTAGCCTGCTTCTTTCTTCCTTTCTGCCTTTATTTCTCCCTTCCTTCCTTGCTTTCTTTATTTCTATCTACCCTAATCTTATCCTAAATAGGAGAACAAGCTTTACAATGTAGCTGTAATCAAAATGTAATAATGTGATTTCATTTAGGAACCAGAAAGTCTCTATTTTAAAAGTTAGCCCTCAAAGTTTCCCCAGAACAGGATCACAGATCTAGTCCAAGCTCTCAGCTAGGGCAGGTTGCTTATGGCTCTAGTCATTTGAGTTGAATAACTTCAGAGATGGAGTTTTCATGGGCACTCTGGGCAATCGGTTTGACTGCCCTTACAGGAAATAGGTTACTGGCTATATTCAAACAGAACCTCCTGTGTGCCAATTTGCACCCGTTGCCTCTTGTCCCGTCAGTGAGCACTGGTGAGAAGAGTCTAGTTCCCTCTTCTTCAGTCACTCCATCAGGTACTTATAAACATTCAAGAGAATCCCCCTGAGCTTTCTCTTCTCCACGTAGAACAGGCCCCTCTTCCTCAGCATCAGCTCATATAAGATGTTTCACTCACAGGACTACTCACATGTATTTTGACACATAAAATAATAACAGTGCAGAGCTAAATAGCAGAAAAATAGCAAATATTTGTGATGTTCAGACAGTGCAGGATTTTCCTAACAGTATAAACTGGGCACAGGCCTCTCATGGAGAAGTCCGAGAGAACAAATGGCAGTCACTGGGATATGCTAACGCCTGAAGATTCCATAATAAACAACAGTTATTTTCACTGGAAGCAGCAAAGAACCATGTGACAAAAACGAGGTCCATTTGAACTGTTAAACCATGTCCGTGCAAAGCCAGAACCAGTTTGTTCTGACTTCAGATTCAAAGATATTAGAAACACTTCATTAATGTTCTATGAATTCAGAAGAAAAAGGTTTTTCATAATCTTATACATAAGTCACACAGATACTCAGTGAGTCTAAGGTTCTAGGAGATAAAAATTACCTGAAAACCAATAAACAAATAGATGTTTAGCATTTGGCGTATGTTGTATACATATGGCTACACAGAGTGAAAGGCAACATGAGGATCAAGCCTCAATCTATAAACAAAAGATACTATTTTACCATATCCTTGTTCTCTACCTTAGCCTACCCACAAGCATTATTTCAGGGGAAGAAAAAAAAAAGAAAGGAGGCAGTTATGTTTTATCTTCCATCAGAGACATAATGACTCAGAACTTTTTCAGTTAATGTTTCAGACTGAATTACAGCCTGAAGCTTTATGAGATTTTAATTACAGGTTATTCATAAAGATTGCACTTAAGGAAGCAAAAATAATGATAATTTTAAAAAAGCATCTCATTTAATGTATTTTAAATGCCTAGTTTTGTTGAGAACTACAAATGGTTTTGGTTTCAATTCTTAACACCAAGCTTTCTTTAGGAGACTGAAACCTAGTATTTGAGATTTCAGTCACATCATCCATCTTTAAAGTAAGATTAGTTATAAAACCATGTTGTTTATTCTAATTTTTGAAAATTATACAAATATTTAGCCATTTATTGTACTCATCTTTTTTTTTTCTGTCATTTATAAAAAATGTCCTGGTTATTAAACGCTTTCACAAAAAGTACCTTTGAAGTTATTATCTCCATGACATCTTAAAGCTAGGAAAGTCTGTCACAGTTTTCTGAGGATTAAGAATGTAGTAATTTAATCCCTGGAAATGTTCAACAGTGAGCCCTGGCAGCCCAGACACCAAACCACATCCTAGGGTACATCACACTGCATGACTAGCAGGGCAAAAGAAATTATTCTCCCATTGTACTCAGTGATTGTGCAGCCTCACCTTGAGCACTGTGTGCAGTTCTGGGACCCTCCACCTGAGAAGGATTAAAGGTCCTCAAATGTATCCAGAAGAAGGCATGGGGGGGGGGCATGGGACAAACTGGCTGAGATGAATGTTCTGTGAGGAGGAGCTGAGGACTTTGGGTTTGCCTAGTTTGGAGAAAAGGAGGGGTCACCTCATTGCTCTCTCCATCTTCCCAAGGAGGGGAAGTGGAACAGGAAGTGCTGGTCTGTTCTCCCTGGTATTCGGTGATGGGAATGCACTGAATTGTAGTTTTGCCTGGGCTTCATGGCCTTAGAAAACAACTTGGCAGCTGACTGCTCATTGCAATGACACTACATCAGTCCCAGTCACTTACGATCCTGATGCTGAGTTTTGGGGTTGGTGTTTTTTTTGCCTTTCCACTTCTCCTGAACTAAAAAGCTGTAAAATATTAGCCCATATTCTCGTATTTTTTCCAGAAATTCAACCTTGTCAGGTAAACAGAATAAGACATTTCTTAATGACTAGCTGAAGTAAAGTAAAAAGAAACTCAAAATCAGATCTATGAAGAGAAAGTTTTAAACAACTCACTTAAAAGCCTCCTATCAGCTTTACACAAAGTACAAAACAGGGATAAACAGCAATTCAGTTCTAGAGCAACTCAGCCAGAACACAGCAGGCAACAAGTAAATTGAATAATCTATTTTACTGTTATTTTACTATAGGTATATGCTTTCAAATCATAAGGATAAGAAATTCAAGTAGCAGTTGCATTAAAGAAGTCAAATAAAGGTCAGGATTGTAAATTTTTTGCTCAATCATAATAAAGGAGAAGCACACAGAGATGGAATCTGATAATGGGTCAAAGACATAAATGGGAATAAGGGTTATGGCCTAAAGAATGAGGAGGAAAACAATTATAATTATTGAGAGTACAGTTAGACAACTTGTTTTTTATTTTTGTAAAGCATGTTTGGCTAAGCTTCTTTGGGGAAAAGAAAAAGAAAAGGATAAGGAAATAAAAGTTACTTATTAGCTAATCAGTTTCTTAGAGGAAAACACAAAAGAATTAGACCAGAAAGGCTTCAGAACTGGTAAATTTCAGCCCTTCTTTCTATCTGTTGCCTGTTTCATTAAATATCTAATTTACTCTTGAAAACGTACTTCTAAACAGCCTGAAATCTGACATTTGGGAATTGCCTGCTCCTATGCCCTTAGGAGGTGGTGTTTGAAAGGTGACCAGCAATGATGGACCCCAGCACATACAAAACCATTTTCTCAGGGGACTTTACTTACTAATTTCTTGAACAGCCTGAAGTCTGCTCTCCTCATGTCCAGAGTTGAGGTTTTGCTGGCACTTTTCTTCCTGTCAGCTGAGATTTTAAACTCAATCACACTTTCTGGTCACTGTGGCCAAGATTTTGCTCACAAGATCCACTCTGTTGACAAGGAGCAGATCAAGAACAGCATCTTTCCAAGTTGGCTCTCTTAGGACCTGTTCCATGATGTTGACATCCAGGTTTTTTAGAAACCTTCAGGCCTGGGCTGTACCAGCTGTGTGAAGCTCCCAGTTAATTTCTGCCAAGTTCAAGTTCCCCATAAGGACAAGGGCAGTTGACTTGGAAGTGTCCCTTTGTTCTTCAAAGAATAATTCATCAGTGTCATCATCCTGGCTGGGAGGTCTATAGCAGACTCCCACAATGACATCCCCATTATTTGTTTTCCCCTTGATTCTTACCCAGAGCCTCTCAACTGTGCCATTGCCAACTGTGAGCTCCATACATTCTAACCCTTCTATTATGCACAGTGGCACTCTCCCACCTCTTCTGCCCTGCCTATCCCTCCTAAAGAGCCTGTAACCATCCAACAGGGCACTCCAGTCACAGGACTCATCCCCCCAGGTTTCACTTGAGTCAATGATGTCAAATCTCTGGGATTGGGCCAAAGCTTCAAGATCCTCTTTTTTGTTCCTCACGCTGCTGTTACACTCCAGATTTTAAGCTATAAGCTGACCAGAGTGGTTACATTTTATTTAAGACTTTTTAAAAGCCTTTTGGCTCATTATAACCTCAAATTAACATACAGAGAAAGAGTCACACACTCTTCTCCAAGAGAAATTCTTTCAATTTAGTGAGAAAAATAAGATATTTTGGCAAAAGGTTTTACAGGAGTAAAATAAAACCAGGAAAAGATATTTCACTAAAACACTCAGCATAAAGACCCATTATATCCACTACCAACAATCAATATACTAGCTTTAGTAAAACACAATGCATTGGTTTTAAGTTACCCACAAGAAAAGAAAAAAGAGTAAAAGAAGAAAACAGATTAAAAGAGTAAAGAAAGAGAAGAAAAAAAAAAAAAAGATAAAGAGAAGAAAGAGAGAACTAGAGAGAGTAAATTAAAAAATGGTTACCATATAAGATCTGATGGTTCACATGGTTCAGGTTGCAGGAGAGGGGGGAAAGAGAGGAGGGTAGCTCACATGGAGTCTCATGTATTTATACAGTCCAGTTTTCCCTCCCAGGCAGGATATCCAGTCGGTGCCTTCCAGGCCAGAGTGAGTTGTGCTGTAGCCAGTCACAGGCTCCAGGGCTGTGGTGTGGCTGCCTTGACTGACAGCCCAGCTACAGGCCTTTAGTGATGCCATGTGCTGTGCATGCCCGGGCGGCTCCACACACCTGGGGCTCGGTGGGGGGGATTACGTGACCAATACATCTGTTCTGGAACAAGCAGCAGTCACAAGCATTGAGGCCATGTTACTGAGAACACAGCTGCGTTGGGCAGGGCACGTCTCCAGGATGAAGGACCACCGCCTCCCTAAGATCCTGCTTTATGGGGAACTTGCCACCGGCTGCCGCAAGAGAGGAGCCCCGAAGAAAAGATACAAGGACTCCCTGAAACAACATCTCAGCCTTGGCCATATTGACCACCATAACTGGTCTACTCTGGCCTCCAATCGGGAGGCCTGGAGACACACCATCTACAACGCTGCTGATGCTTTTGAGAAAGCACACAGGATCACCCTTGAGGAGAAAAGACAACGCAGAAAGAATCGTGCCTTGCAGAACATACCATCTAAGGAGTCTTTCTGCTGTGCCTTCTGCAATCGGACTTGCCTATCTAGTATTGGCCTCTTTAGCCACCAACGTGCTTGCAACAAAAGTGGGTAGAGCCCTTCCCAAATCTTNTGATGATGATGATGATGATGATGATGATGATGTGCTGTGCATGGGCACAGCCCTGTTGGCTCTGCTACGTGCTCTCAGCAGGCCTTAACTGATAAGGCAGCCTTACCATGTTCCTGTACGTCCAGGCCCATTCCTTCCCCCCCCCCACGCTCAGAGTGAGTTGTTTCCAACCCATACCAATAATTCAGTGAGATTCAGATCCAGTATCTCACAGCTGCGTGCATTGGTGTAGAAACATTTCAGGTCTGGTACATTGTAGCCAACACCTCTTAAAGGCAGATTGAGGGATGCCATTCGTTCTCCTTTCTTCAAGTTTTGGCACAACATGCCATCATTCATCACTGGCCAGCCTGGTTTCGAAGGCTCTTAGTTGGCTCTTTAATTCCCTTTGGGACTCACAAGACATAAGGAATTGTCCTATATAGAAGCACTTGTACTTTGAAGAGTTCAGCCTTGCACAGAATTTTTTTTTTTTTTTTATCTCACAAGAGCCAGCAGCTGATATATTTTTTATGGAATGACAGTCTTCACTGTCTAATGTGAGGCTGGTAGATGCAACTGTTGAAAAACATTCTAATTTGCTTGGTTTAGAAAACTGATAACAAGATAATCCTCCAGCTTGGTTAGTTCTAGCATTTGGGTGAGAACAAACACACGAGGGCAAGAATCTGTATCACTTTTCTTGGAATATCCAATTCAGAGACTCTTAACTGAGTTGTTTCTCAGTAGATTGGTTTCCATTATGTCTTGCAACTTCAACTGCTCAAAGAATTCTTATGAAGGAGAATTAAAGTAAACAGTAACCTTTCAAAATCCTGAACATGATCTTTACATGTCAGAAAAAAGATTAAATATTTTCCACATGGGACACATTAGCAGAACTTTGCTGTATGAAGACACTTAGTTTCTGTCAGTCTTGAATGTTTTAGAAGCATTTGAATGGATAGATGATGGTATCTTAGTGATTCAAGTAATCATAATAATTTTTAGCTCTCAACACTAATGGGAGGAAAAGTTAGCATCAATAATAAGTCTACAATGTTTTAATTTCCAGCATTTGGAGATTTATTTCATGTCTTTAATATTTTGCAATTTATATAATTTAAACTTTAGTAAGCAAAGAATGTTTTATTTGTAATATGAGGAAAAACATACTATCAGTTTTAAAAGGTCTTCAAAGAACATTCTTATGAAGGTATTCACAAATTTGTGTTAAATACCTTTACCACAAAATTTTGTTTTTCTTCTAAGAAGAAAATAATAATACCTATTGTAATTCAGATGATCAAATTCACCCTTGCTTTGGACATATTACACATTGGAAAACACAGACCCAAGAAAAGAGAAATGTTAGAACTAGTAGGCATTATGCACCATGTTTTCAGACCTTTATGCATTCAAATATGCACTTTCTATAGATATACACAGGTTTTTTTATTTCTCTTCCAGCTTTTTCAGCTTATCAAGATTCAAATACAATATGCAGTTCTTCTGCACATTGTTAAATGAATAAAAAATAGGTGTGCTACTGAAAATCATAATGAAGCCTTTTTTGCCAGCCTATGTTGATGGTTTTCTGTATCTGATGAACATACCTTTATTTTCTGCTGCAATTCTGATATATTACTATATATACATATAATTGGAGTACACATAACTATAATTTCATATCATAATTCAAAAAGGTGTCCATGTAGTTAGATCAATTATGCATAAAAATCTGGAATATATCTTACATAATTATATGTCCTTATGAGCAAGGACATAAGAGCTATTATCTTATAATCTTTCAATCGTATCTATTAGCTCTTTTCAAAGACCTTGGCTTTTAAAACAGAGAAGCATATTGATGTTTCTCAGTAGGCAATATTTCACTGTTACATCAACACAGAGCAGCTACCCTCAAGTCCACTTGTAGTAGCCAGTAGTAGAAACATGACTCCAACACAGCATGACTGCACATGATACCAGCTCATACCTTTGCATTCAAGGTATCAAGGAGAAGGGATGTGTATCCCACCACCTCTGGGATCAGGCTGGTTATAACTTCTGCAAAGAAGCTGGATCACTACAGAGTTATCCAAGGATCAAAACCTGTCCAGATGGCTCATGGCCACCTTTGAATGTTACCAATTCCAATGGAATTACTAAGATTCAGTGCCACATACTTCAAAAACCAGAGCCTAGAACTGAAGTCTATACCAAAGGACATTAAAATCCTTTGATAAATACCAAGATATTTATGAGATTGGAAAACATGATCCCCATCTCCGAGATGGAAAAATGGCAATTTATTTTCTTGTATAAGGAAAATGAACTCCCGTTGATTTTATAGGAATATCAGTTCCCAAACCTATCTCAATAAGTAAGAGATAATAGTGTATAAGGGCTAGTGAACCTTTTTCTTTGTGACTTTAACTGATTTTTTATTTCTAAAAACAGTCACATCCATCCATTCATCCATCCATCCATCCATCCATCCATCCATCCATCCATCCATCCATCCATCCATCCCATCATTCCCCGAAGGATCAGGGAATTAGATAATAATAAAATTAAAAAGAAACAGCTCAATAGGAGGAGACCTGTACATTGAAATATTCCATAAAAATGTTTGTAAATATTTCATGGATTTTACTTTGTGGGGCTGAACATGGTCCCATAACTGAAGAAAATTAGCTGCTGAAACAGTGTTCACCTGGAACACATCATGCAGTGTAATGTCATCAAAAGGAAACTCTGTTTATATCCTCTAGTTTCCTTGGAAGATTTATGAGAACAATAGACAGATTTCACAGTTAAAACACAGTCATCTAGTGTATATCATAAAATTAGATACATCTTTAGGTAACATGATAGGGTTTAATGAAGAGAGTGTTTCAAAAAATGAGTCCGTGATAACTCTATTATAAGTATGAGAGTTCACTACCTTGGGAAAAAAAAGCACCATTCTAATATTTAGGAAGAGCATGACTACTTTTGGTTTGTGTTTCATTATCACTACAAGCTAACAGCCTAATCCATATGAAAAAATAAAAAGTCTTTTATTCTAAAACACTGCTTTCATAACCTGGAATTTTGGGGAGATCAGAAAAAATTTAAATTTACATCTTATAACATCAGCAACAATTACATCACCTTGTGGACAGAGAAATGTGTCCACAAACTTACCGCAAAGACAGAAATCACTGGCAGCAGCAGGAAGACCTGAGTATCTTATTACCTGAATTCAGCAGAATGAACAAATCAACTGCTGCAGCCCTTTCTGGTCAGTGTCACTGTTAAGAAAGAAATTAATATGTGTCAGCTACCTATTAATGAAAAGTACACAGATTCCCCTTTACAGAGGGAACTCTGCTTTCTTTGTAACTGGGACCACTTCTAATACTGATACAAAAAACCAGCACCATGCTGAATTCATTATGCAGTATGAAATTATTGCATATGGTTACTTTGCAAATGCTGAAATAACCTGAGAAGACTCCATGTAAATTTACACCTGCTCTTATGACTTCACCCTGAAACCCAATGACTGTCATGATGAGAATATATACGTGGGAATTGCATTCCGAGGTGTCCAGAGGTAATAAAAAAAAGGTGAAGATGAAGAATCATCTTCACGGGGTTAGCGGGGACCTGTAAATCTTCGGAGCTCAGTCTCATGATTCTATAACAAAATCACAGTTATTTTTTTAAGCAACATTAGTCTTCATATTGAAATTAAATCACTACAGAGAACCTATTAAAAACCTTCCCTATGCAAATTATGTGAATCTGCATTAATTCTATTCCTAGTACAAAATGTATGATATTCTTGGGAATATTCCTTCAGCACTGTCTATACAGTATAAGCAATTTTATAGTAAAAGAATAAAGGAAGACTGGGTAAAAATCCTGAAAAACCTTTATAAATCCAACTTTTGTGTATGCTGAAAAAGTGCTGCAAGTATTCTACAGTCTATTAAAGGGAAACGAAATTATGTGGCAGGGTGTGTAAAGCTGCTTGATAGATAGTAGATCATGGTGATATAACTGACATCAGAATTTGGCCCAATCCACAAAGTATGCAAGCTCAAATGGAAAAACTATCCACGTCCTATCACCTCTTTTTGCTTCTTTTCCAGGAAAGATTCCTTTCTGAATCAGAAAGTGCACACTCCTTCTATGATTTTTAAAAATGGCATTTTCTGTGTTCTTTTACATTCTATTCAGCACAACCTTGAAAGATTACCTAAAGGAAAATCTCTGTAGATGAGTCATAAAAACTGTCTAGTAATTACTGATCAATACATTAGTGTCATGCCAGCTACTCAAAACTACACACCCCACTTAAAACTTAGGGAGCTACAGTATCTTCCACCAAGTGACGAAGACAATTGCACATCCATCTCCACTGATTTCCAGCCGAAAGTGGATTTTCTCACTAATCTTCAAGTTTTCAGTTGGTAACAGACAGCAAAACTTTAATTTAACTACACACTGTCAGAATCTGGTATGTCCCTTGCTCCTGTTTCAGACACAATTTTTAACTCAAAAAGAAAAGTAACAAATTAGAACTCAGGCATCTCATTATCTAATTATCTATTATTAACTAATAAAGTTAAAAATAAATCTAATTTCCAGCAGATATGTCAGCATCATTTGATAAATTACAAATAATTTATTTTTCTTACTATTTATTAGAAGGAAAGATATTTTGATATAAATGTCCAGATAATATGTAATTTCAAAGAAATGATGATGCAAATGTACATTAAATATGCTTTATTTATAGAAAAGCTTAACAATTTTCTATTATTCCTATCTTTATACAAACTTCTATGGCTAATCTTCTACTCCTACAGGAATTTTAGGAGGCAGTGCTAGAATTTCCATATTACATAAGGCACTTATCTCTAGTTCTTAGCACAAAATTCCTTAAAACAGAATATAAACATTTATTCATAATGAAGAGTGAGAAAGCTTTTTAAAGCAGGTAATATTTCATTTATGTGTTTTAAATGTTAATTTCAAAATTGGTAAAATAACTCTGTAGATTTGAATTCACAAAAACAAGAAAAGTTTTTCTTTAAGTCTATGCCATACTTCACCACCACAAGGACTCTGAGCACTGTCTTCCAAGTCAAGACTTTTATGCTTGCCTTTGCTGGGTATTCATTCCAGTTCCTCAAAAACAGTGCTCAGCTTCCAGATTTACAAACCTAAGAAATAACAAAAGCTGCAAACATTTAGGGCAGAATAAAAGTTCAGATCAAGTTCAAACATACTAGTTAACTCAATGTAAAACAGCCCTACCTGTTTAACATAAAGTTGATATGGCCCTATCAGTCATATGAACTTTCTGCATAAATTTGATCACAGCTCACAATGATTCACATGTTTATATCAGATTATTTTCCTCTCGTTTATAATACTTCATCTGTGCTATGGATGTCTTCTGCATTTCCAAAATCATGATCTGCTCCACCAGCATGAGACTGCTGTCACTGCACATTTTTTTGCCTGCGATATGTCTTACTGACAACATCACCTCCTTTTGATTTACATTGACAGGACTTAAAACACATAAGTGGGTATTCTCCAAGGCATGTAATCAATTGCACCTGCTGCATTTCTGGTATTTTCTTTGCCCTGTTTATACCATTACTATCTCTGCTGAAGCTATATTTAGCTATTATTATTATAAATGTTTCCAAGAACATACATTGGCATCATTTCACAGCACTGTTTCTACAGCACTAACAATATGAAACCTCCAAAGAATCTCAGAAGTATTACTACTTTATTGTTTTTAATACTCAAGTTATTGTGATAAGATGATGAAACATGCACACCAAAATCCTCTGTAGTATATTGCTGATTTGTGCAATGCAAGATAATAATAGCATAGCATTCTCAAGAATAATTTAGAAAGTCTTATTAGAGTACAAAAGTGGTAATTAGATGTTTTTTACAAGACAAAACAAACAGTGTTTAAATATTAAAATCAGCTAACTTCTGGGAAAATGTTGGCATAACAGTCAATATTGGCAAGAACTATCTAGGACAATTTGATTAACAACAAATGAAAAAATATTTTACTTTTAAGGAAATGTGTGTGTATGAATTAATTCAACTGTATTTTCTGACATATTCACATGCTGTTAAAAAGCACAGTTGAAAATGAAAGGATTGTGTAAAAGATGGAGGATAGAAAGTCAATTGGAAAAAAAAATCTGATGAACCACAGGTCTGTATCTGAACAACGGAGAGGAAAATCTGTGCATAATTTAAATTAAACAGCATGGTCTGATTTAGTTTTGATAAATGTATCAGACTGGTTACTCTAAAATACAATAATTTTTGTTAATGTGCTTAACTTTAGGCACAAGACAATTTATGGAAATATTTCTGATATAAATACTATCTAACTGTTTAACTATGGGATAGACTTACAATTGTTCCAAATGGTCATAAATAAAAAAAATAAAATAATATTTGATATGGTCAGGTGAAGAAAGAGAATAGTGAGTGCAACTACTTTCTTTTAGAGAGCTGAAGAAATGTTCTGCTGAATCAAGCTAAAAGGTTCTTTCAATGTGAAATCCTAAGAGAAAATTATCACATTTTATAAAGAGATCAAATGAGGGGCTTGTTGAAGTTTATCATTGGAAGTGGTATCAGAGGCAGTAAGAGATAATGAAGAACTGTTATTGCAGATCATTTATGAGCTGCATACAACTCATGCATGATAGTACTGAACATGCCATAATCTCTTGCTGTATACTGAACTGTATATGTATGGGGCCTGTGAAAGTTCCACACATTAAACCCATTCCACTGACTTATGTACACAATTTGTATTTCTTGCAAATCAACTCGGAAACCTGTTCTCATGCTCTAATTTCTGGCTTTTGTATTTGTAAGAAGAAAAGGAAGAAAAAACTAAATATAAAGCTCCTTTTCTCAGCTGATACCGCTTGCTGCAACTGCAGAACAGGCATGGCTCATTTTCCACTGTATCTCCTTAAAAGAAGTCTCTTGGGAAATGCGTGTAGCACGGTCTCTTTTTGCGAATTCAAGGTATCAAAGAACTAAAGGCTCTGAAAAGTTCATGTTGGCAAACTCTTGGAGTCTTAAATATAAGTAAACCACTTGGGCAGGTAGTGGCTTGAACCTGGGGCTTTACACTGGAAACCAAGCTTTTCAGATTTCAGGTAAATGTTACTGACTGACATTCAAAAGCCTCCTCTAAGAAAAGAAATGCAGTCAAGGATGAATGAATTATAAATACGTTACAGAATCCTCTAAAAAACAAACCTGACAGAAAATCATAGAATATCCTAAGTTGGAAGGGATCATCAAGGTTCAGCTCCTGAAAAAACCCAACCATCCTTAATAGAACTATGCAGCAGGAGGCCTATGACCCTCCCACACTGACAGTCACAAAGGGATGCACAGTGAGTGGAGTATCTACTCAATAAAACTCTTCTATTTTCCCTGCATTTCCTTTCCTCATTGCTGTGAGGTCATGAAAATATATATAAACTTTAAAATCATATTTCAAATAAGGAAATTTAAATTTTTTTACTACAGTTTTCTCTACTTTTCACACTACCAACTTATGGTGGTTTAAAACCAGCTGGGAATTAAACTCCAAACAAACTGTTCACCTTTCCCCCACCTTCTCCTTGCGCCTACTGCCTCTGGTGAAAGAGGGACAAAGGCAGAGACTACGGGTTGAGATAACAATTTACTGAAAACAAACAGAAATGGTATGAGAAATGAACAGTAACTGCAACAGTACTGATAACCACAGTATACAAAAGAGAGGGTAATTTACACACAATTGGTGCTCACCACCTTCGCTCAGTTTTGTGTGACTCCGTGGGCAAAGATGGTGGATGTTTCCACAGCCAGTGTGCCTCTTCCCCAAGCTGAAGACGAGGAAAAACAATGATGGACCCCAAAAACTGGACTGTCTGTGCTGTGCCACCCTGACCAGCCTGGCTCTGCTTGGCTCTGCTCAGCTCTGCCTGATTCCTTTCACATTTGTGCCCACAGCTCAGCTGGAATCCTTTTGTTTTGGGTCAGACTCGACTGGGCTCAGGCTCACCTCCACCATTCTGTTCCCTGTGGCTGCTTCCTGCACTGGCGCCATGGCACACACACACTCCACTGGGCTCAGCTGTGTTTGCCACTTAGAGCTGTGTATTTCCCAAGGAATGGTAAAGGGATGGGTGGTAGCAGAAGGACAGAATCTGCAGGGCTGGTCCCAGCAATTTTCCCGAGCAAGCGATGTGTATACACACATACTTTTGGTGTAGTACTCATCTTTTTCTACCCCCTGAAACCACACCCCTCCAGTGATGACAGGGGTGATATAGAATAGCAACCACACCCACACGGCTCTACAGTTCTGCCCCCTCTCTGCAACCAGGACACAACTCAGATTTCAGACTGTGCAAACACCAAGTTAAAATTCCTACAGTGTCTTCACTAGCAGCTATGGACATTTTTGTTTCTTGATTGGCAGGCCTATACTTACACCAATTGAGTAAAGATTATGTTTTAAAGTGGTTATTAAACTTGCCATATAACTTGTCTAGTATTCTGCAGTGGGGGGGGGTTACATGAATAATATTCAGAAAATTATTTCTTGATCAGGAAATATCTTTTAAGAACTACCTGAGTGCAATTTCTGCAAAAAGTAGAAATGGAATATAAATGACATACTTCAGTTAATAATATAAAGAGTATTAAGATTGGCAGTCATTTATTAATTATATATTATATTATATATTATAGCTATAGTAGTCATGATACTTAGTTGCTTAACTTCCAGTCCTGAGCAAAGAGAAACAGGCAGCGATCTCTTATGACAAGAAAAGCGCAAAGTTTCTTTGAAAGAACCAAGGGGATACAAGTTTCACACTGCTTTATTAGATGCTTAAAGATAGTGATAGAAGCCTTTTAAATGAGAGATTGCAACATGTCTCCTACATATCAAGTTTTTAGTGGAGTCAGCTGTACCCTTAAAGGTACATCCAGTGCTCTGGATTCTTCTGTACCTATATATGTTTTTATACATATATATGTAAATATATTAGCAGATAAGCCCAAAGGCAGGACTTAGTGTCTTATTATAGGTGCTGTTAGGATCAGACAGCCACCACAGCATAATGTTCTGGATTGTTTTCATTGATTTAGGTCCCTTTGCTCTACCTAAGTCTATTGGTAAGCATTGAAGAAGAAGATTTATAGTCTCACCTTATCTTCACATATGACATATGTTAATGACATCGTAATATATAAAAAAGAGTTTAAATACTTGAAAAAGTATTTAAGTTACTCAAGGTCTGATTATACAAACTGCTCCAATGTGTTGTGTAAAACATTCTCTGCAGCAATGCTATCTCAGACATAGGTGTATATTAATGATGTCTGATTGTAACTTCACAAGCGTTCTGCCAGTTTGTTTGTTTGTGGTTTTTTGAATATTTAAAAGTCCAAAACCAGTTCTTCCAGAAACACATGACTTCCAGATGAAGCATTAAAGTACAAGCAAATTTATTTTAAATTGAAAACAAGGAAGTTTAATTGAACTGACCTTAGGATGCTGAGCCTGGAGAGAGATGTAAAAAACAAAACATAAAGTCAACTCACCAGGCAGGTTCTTCTAATCTCACAGAATATTAATCATGTCATTTGTAATGAGAAAATTCTATTACTATCGCATTTAAAATGGTGCACAAAAACATGGAAAAGAACCTATTTTAACCTCTATTTAATCTTCAAAATTTTTAATGGAACAATTGGATTCAATACAATGTGACATAGAACACAGTTGTTATATGTACATTAGTATATAGAATTCAAGCTCAGTATTTGGGTGACTAGATATACATTTGTACATGTATTTGGGCAGTCGTGTGTTTCTTTTCATTCATAAAGTGACTGTTTCCCTTCACTACAGCTCTATTAATCAAACAATACTCTCACAGCAAAAAGATTTTTATACACTGGAAACATCATATACTCTGTGGAAGAACCAAGATAAATAGCCAGTCAAGATCATTTATGTCTCAGCTCACCAAATTTTCTGAAACTGAAATCAGTTCCTGAATGGTATCTAAATTGCTACATTTTCCTTGCAGCCAAAAGTACAATCTAAATTAGAGTCCCAGCCCTGCCATGTTTTAAGTACTTTATTAACTTTTTCGATTTTAAGTCTGTAACAAAGTCAAACATATTTAATATTAGCTACTTAAAGCATATTTAATATTAGCCACTTAAGGCAATTGGGCTATATTATAATCTGTGTTTGCTATCTAAATGGTGTGAAGCTTTCAGTTTCATTCAGGAGACTGCAGATTCAGAAGGACCCTGATTTCTGACATCACACAGCAAACAAGTTCTGCTAACCGTGACGAACTAGTACTTTTCCCAATGAAAAGTACTGAAAGCAATGCGGATACTGAAAGAAAACACTCTCCCTGCGTCCTATGCAATAATTTCACACATATGCATTTGAGCTGCATGTCACCTGACAGCCTATTTAGATAAAGCTTTATTTGCAAACTTTATGTCTCCTTCCTCTCCCCTACACTCCACACTCTTCAAATATCATAAAGTTTATGGCAAAGGAAACTGCTAGGAAAGGATACTGTGGTCATGATGCTTTGTTTGAGTACATTATCCAATCACTCTTTACAATGCCATTTCTCTCTTTTCCATACACGTAGAAACAAATGCAATGAACTGTCAGCCTGTGAGTTGTGGCTCCTGCTTAAATGGTAAGAAATATTTTGTGGTTGTCTCACTGATAATGATCACTAGAATGAAATGAAAGAATTTCATTCAAAAAATGTGCTTCAGAGGCTTTCTTTTTTTTTTTTTT
>VXAY01012532.1:903075-943766 GCA_013399855.1 Oxyruncus cristatus
TTACAATATACATCTTATATATATATTGGACTTTTTTTTTGGTTTTTCATGATTGTGCTAGGCTGTTGAATAAGAGGCACTTTGAACCAGAAACACTGAAGGCTAAAATTAAGTTTTCCAATTATTAATTTAACCAGACAGTTATTGAACACTACAATCAGTAAATACTGATTGTTAAAAACAAATTCAGACATGATTAGCCGTGTTATAGCTACACGTAAATTCTATTACTGTAAAACCTCTGTTTTATTGGGTTTTACTAACCAACTGCTATTTCAAGTGCTTATAAAATCTAACTAGTCTATTAAAACTGGTTCTTTAGGCTGAATGGGATGGATTTTGTACTATTCAGCTACTATTTGTGACGGCTATATGTTGACCTGGATGTTGAGATTGTTAGCATATGGCCGTGTTTTGCTACTGGCAGAGTTAGAACACAGAATCACAGAACATGCTGAGTTGAAAGGGACCCACAAGGATCACTGAGTCCAACCCTTGGCCCTGCACAGAACCATCCCCTACTAACACACCATGTGCCTATCATCCTAATGCTTCCTTTTCTAATACCTAACCTAAACCTCCCCTGAAGCAATTTCAGGCATTGGGTTCTCTTACTGGTCACACCAGAGATCAGTGCCTGCCCCTCCTCTTCCCCTCATGAGGAAGTTGTAACTGCAATGAGGTCTCCCCTCAGTCTCCTCTTCTCCAGGCTGAACACACCAAATAACTTCAGCTGCTCCTCATATGGCTTCCCCTAAAGGAATTGCAGCTTTGAGATTTACTCTGCTTCAAACTGAACAACAATGGCTAACTCTACAGTCCCAACACAAGGTCAATGTCAAAAGAACCTCAAGGAAAGAGGTTTAAGCTACCATGTTCTAGTTCAACCTGGAATACATGCACAGGTAACAAAAAATGCTCAATTGATCCTCAGTAGCATGTTCATATGTAGTTTTGGTTTATGTCTGAGAAATAACAGAGGGACAAAGGAAATGCAGCAATCATTACCACTGGAAGGAGTGTCTAATGGAATCTATGCTAAGAAAGTTACTACACCCTTCAAAATATACCACATCTCCAAAATACATCCAGAGTTACTAGACGCTTTTTCTTTCAGTAGAAAGTTTTCGGTTTTAGTTTATAGGTTTAAAATCATGATGACTTGGGAACATACATATAAATGCTTATACACAATTAAAAGTGTGTCTAGGGAAAATGCCTGCATAACTACTTGCTACACTTAAGCTGTGAGTGTGAGGAAAATGCATGAACAATAACTGAACCTCACACATTTCCATTTTTAGTCTGGAACTCCCCATCTCAGTCTATTCAGGGAGGTTTCAAATTTTATTGCCATGGTAGTGAAAACAATGACCCAATAGCAAGTCCCCATCCAGCCAGTGAAAATTACAAAACCTAAAAGTCTGATCCAGTAAGATATTTAAATCCATGTGATTCCTTAGCACAGGAGTATTCCCATGGAAGTAAATTAGAACTATTTATTTCTTTGAAATATTGTCTTCTCTCAGGTTCCAGTATTCTTCCAAACCTGGACCCTAAGAGAAAGTGTCTCTAAGAAAACAGCTATTATTCCTATTTTCTTTTGGGGACTATCAATTCTTTCTTTCCCTAAGTTTTCACATCTGGGCTCAGACTTCCTTACTTAATTCAACCGGCATTAAGAAAATATAGACTTTCCTTTTTAAGAAAGGCTAAACTGGGGAGAAACAAAAAACTCACAGTGGTAATAATACAGAACAGCTGAAGACCAACAAGAAAGTTTTCCAAACAATTCTAAGGCAACTGTCCAGATTATTTGTGTTCCAGTATCCTCCACATGCAGAAGGTCATTTCAGCATAGTTAAGACTAAGCAATTCAAAGAGCCACAGTTGCTCACAATAAATTAAACCCAAATTATTTAGCAAAAGTTTTTGGGGAGGCTTTCCCTGATGGTCTAGTATGTTCCCTGACTATGCCTTCAGTATACTCGTGCATTCAGAGAAGATTAGCTAGTTCCTGTGATTAGATGGCACACTTGTTCAAACCTTGGACCACAGTGCTAGATATCTTAGGGGGATTTAAACCTTAACAACATAATATCTTTCTAGTTGTTTCTGTGCTCTTTCATCAATAAAACAAGTCAGCATAGAGAGATGCATACTGCTTGTAACTTAGTACATACTGGAAATTTATTTTCTCATTTTTATTCATGTATTATTCTGTTAGGTGACATTGGGCTCTACTTTGCTTTTTGCACTGTTTATAGCCTTCTGACAACACCATAATGAATTATTGATGGATGTCTAATTAATACCACACATTTTCAGAGGGGAATTTATGACTCATCATGACCATGAAATCAGTTCTATTGAAAGACTCACCCTATATTATTTTGTCAGAAAATACTGATTAATATATCCTCTACTGAAATTTAGTGAATTCAACCTGCTTTTAATTTTAGCCCAAACAGGGAAATGCATCTTGTTTTCACATCTCGCCCCACTAATCACACTCTTCTAAGACAATAAATATCTGTAACACCTATGTACACAGAGTAGCATAAATATAATTAAAACAAATAAGTGTGCTTATGACACCACAATATGTTTGTGACAAATGGATTTTCAAGACCCTTGATCCTGGAAAGGTAATTATGTGATTTGATGGGGTCCACAGTAGCTGCAATCTGATTAGAGAACTCATAACATTAGCATTGACCATGAATCTGTCAATACCTTCCTTTTTGCTCAGAGTGGTTTTTTTAATATAGTTAATTATACTTTCAAAGAAAACTGTTACAGTAATTTCAACCTGATTACAGTGTATAAACTAAATATTAGTGCCACTAATGTCTCATTAGAGTTTTTTCCCTTTTTTTTGTTTTATTTGATTGATTATTTCAATTTGTTTGAGGCTGGAGTGAAGAGGGAGAGATACAATAAATGTCTCACACTCAAATAGTTGAAATGAATTCCGACTTAAGGTGGAGCGTTTAAGTGTTGTGGCACTCTTCTTCATGAGAGAAAACATACAGACTTCTTTTGAGAACTATGAAAGTCATTCTATGGAATCAGTCAGAATAGCTGATATGAAACCTTGAAATATTTATGAAATCAATGGTAGCATCATGAAAGAACTGTTCCCTTGGTGCTGCACTCAAAAGGGTGAAGAATAAAGGAGGAATTTAAAAGTCTTTTGACTTGTTTGTTACAGATTCCCCCAATGTGGTCAACTAAATTCTATTGCTGATACTCAGTGAGACTTGTCATGTAAAGTAAATAGTCTACTCTAAAAGATCAAGCGAATTTCATGATGCTGGGTAAAACTTCCTTTGGCCCAAAAGGCATTACTTTATGCATACATCTCTTT
This sequence comes from Oxyruncus cristatus, assembly GCA_013399855.1. Taxonomy (NCBI): domain Eukaryota; kingdom Metazoa; phylum Chordata; class Aves; order Passeriformes; family Cotingidae; genus Oxyruncus; species Oxyruncus cristatus. The sequence goes on from VXAY01012532.1 coordinate 906,446, forward strand.
TGGATAATTTGTATAATTAAAAATCCCCTAATCCTCTCAAATATTTTAATATAGGTCTGTTTAGTAAAGAAATCTCTACAGAAGTTACATCTTTTACTGGGTGTGAGGAAAAGGAAAAAAAGTCACAAATTTGCATTTGATAACCTCCCTAGGATTGCATATGCAGAAACTTATTCTTTGCACTTGAAAACTACGCAGCTCAAGCAAAGCACAAAATTGGAATCTATAATCTGTATGTATAAATACAGTTTATGTGCTATTTTAATATTCTTTCCCAAGCAAAAGCTTGACTTTGAAGTAGTATTCATTAAAAGATGAACAAAAAACTATCAAGGTGCATTTTGACAGACACTACAAGATGCAAACATATCTCTAACCGAAAAGCTGGTGATTTTCAAAGAAGGCACCATGTAAGGTAAGCAGTTTTCTTGCTGAATTTCTATTGTGAACCTAGATACAATGCAAAAAATGCTGACTTTCTATCATCTTCAGGAAAACATGCTGTCATTTATTGCCTGGAAAGCCATTGTTTGGTTACTGAAGCCATAAGCAATTTGGTGACTATTTAGGCTGCACAACTCCAGAAACACTAAGTTGCTAGTAGATGTTGATAACAAGAACCCAAAGGAGCCACCCAGTATATCAAAGATAAATTCTTTCTCTTCAAGTAGATCACACAATAGTCCTTTTAATGTATCTTCAAACTCCTTTTAATGTATCTTCAAACTTCCCCTTAAAATCATTTAGGGACTTTCGGCTCCCATTGTTTCACTGTATTAGATTGGTCGAAACCTCACTCACCTAATGGTTAAAAACCTTTCTACTAATTTCCACCCTAGATTTGTACATGACCATTTTGTTTATCTTTGTTCACATGCGAAACACTGGTTTTTAGCTGAAATAGTCACTTTTCACTCCCTAGTGTTTATTAGCTTATTTATAGACAGAAAAAATATTTTCTAAACTTTCATTCAGTACCGTGATGAAGAAAAGCTGTTCTAGACTTGTCTCATAAGATTAGCTCTGCAAATTAATATTTAGCCAATATCCTTTCCTTATACTTGCAAGGATCTGAATTTCTTCTAGAACATGGGGGAGCAGAACTGCACAAATTCTCCTCTGAGCTGAACACAGTATCTTGCATTACCTGCTCTAGTAGAAATGCCTCTCCTCGTAATATCTGCTATCTCTGTTTTCAGAGCTGCATCATGTTGATAGCTCACAGTAAACCTTCCATAAATTAAAACACACATATGCTTTACATGCATGATCATGCACTTTATTTTATGGACTGTTATATCGAATTAATCCCTGTCCACTAGGTTATCCTCTACATCTTTATGGAATTACATTTAATTATGCCTTTTATATTTATTTGATTGTCATTTTTCTACTTTTTGCGACATTTTTAATCCAAGACCAACCTTTGCAAAGCTTTCCAAATTAGTGTATGCATACAGGCTCCTTCTTTTTCAATGCCTTCTCCCATTGCCTTGTTCATCCTCTTCTATAAATTTCTTCTGAAGTCCAGTTTAATTAAAGGTCTTCAAATTAAAGCATTACTGGTAATTTTATGAAAATTCCTTTGCCTAGACAATTAATTACAAAAATGTACTAGTTTTGTCAGATATTATCAGCCTTTAGTAAATCATGTTTCCATCTCCTTGATTGTCTTGATTTGTTGTTTTTGCATTACCTGAGAATAATTTATTTTAAAAAATCTACATTTGCCTAGTTTTCTGAATAACTCCTTCTCTTAAACCAACAAAAATCAATGCTAACAAAGATACAAGTACTGCTGTTGAGATGAAATACAAAACCAGCCTTTTAATGTAATGTAACTTGTTAAATACATGCTCAGTTCCAACTGTCATGTTGCATATCCTGATCTCTAAATCTGGATTTATTCACAGAAATTAGTACAGAATAAACAGAAATTTATTCTGTAGTTTTATTCAATGCTACCCTGTCTATATCCTCAGCTTTATCCAGAAGGAAAAAAAATAATAAAATTAAATTAGTATTATTTAATTTTTGTTTTTTTCCTGCCCACTAAATTCCTCATGAGCTGACTAACAAAAAATGCCTCTTAGTGCTGGTTATGACCATTTGTATGCTGAAACAGAGTAATTATATTTCAAACTGTCCCCTGGGTCAGTACAGGGTACAGACATCAACTGGTAGTTATTTCTCATTTTTCTAGAGCGTTACAGTTGGAAAAGCTACCTATGCAAGTACAAATATATGATATAATTGTCAGATCAAATTAATTGAATTTGAGATTTTCTTGATGATCCCAATTAAAAAAAAAAAATCAAGGGGGCAAATTAAACTCAGTTGTTTGAAAACACCACTTTGTAGCCACTGAGAGCCGAGTCCATTTAAGTCATATGTTCAGCCTTGTAATTGATTCCTTAACTGAGAAAACCTCACATTGATTTCAATACACAATCTGTCTAAAAAAAAGAGCAGAAATTTAGACAGAAGCTTTGTGTATTCTTTGCATAATACAAGAGAAGATGAATTAACAGAGGAGGTCAGAAATATTCCCTCAAAATTCTTAACTTGTGTAATTTTGGTGAGGATGACTGAATGATTAATATGTATGATTTAAATAGTTGAAAAGATGTTTCAGAAGAAGAATATTTGGCAACAGTTATTTAAGTGCTACTTAAATTTCCTTCTTTCTTAAATGATTAGTTTAACCTGTAAGCCTTTTTTACGATAGTGTTCATGAACAATATGGAAAACAGATTGATTTATAGTTTGAAAAGTACAGATGAAACAGTAGCTAATGAGCTATAGGAAACTGAAATATTTTTTAGTAAATATGAATATAATAAAACAAGGAAATACAAAACATTTAAATTTTATCCCTCATCTTTGGAACTACTTTGTGATTTTTATTTATTCAATACAAATGTGCTTTAATTTATTTTTTTAATAACATACACGAACAATAATTTTTTTAATATTTGGCAAAAAAAGTATAAAAGATACCTTATGTCAACATTTCATGCTTGCTTAGGGTAAAAATAATACCTCTAGAACTTTCCCTCTGGTAATATCACCTGTTAATTAACCACAAAATTTCCAGTGGTATGTCTGATGATGAAACATGGTTTAACTCTGTGTGACTTTCAGAGGCCTGTTAAAAATTGAATATTTTAAAATAAACACCTTAAAGCCACATCCTCAGTTTAGGGGATTGAATTTGCCTTCCAGGGCATTTGTTTTCCTTTTATTTTACCCACTTCAGGAGAGAAAATCCATTGCTGGCCCCAGTAAACTCTTGTAATCTGGAATTTTGATGGTTCTGGTCCCCCAAAGTCTCTGTCTTGCTCAGCCTTTCTGCCCACTTTCCTCCCCACCACCCATTTTCTCCTTCTCTAGCTATTCCCTCTCTCAATAAGTATTAATTCACTCCTTTTATGCACCATATTCACATCCAAACTGGATACATGCCTATAACTAGTCCTGACTACAACACCCTACAGAACCATAGCAAGAAATCCAATAAAATGGTGAATAAATGTTTTTAAAAGTGTGGTATTTTATAGCAAGGCACCAAGTAAGCAATAAGATATTTACTATATTCTTGAGACAGCAAAGACATAGTGTTTAGCCACGTTTAAATTCAAAAGTTTCTTTGTTCAAGGGTATCCAACATACCATCCTATCTTAATTCAAGATGTAACAAAACAGCTCAAACATCAAAACTATGCAGTATACATCTTACTGCTCTTGATAATGGGTTTTTCTAATATTGTTTTTTCTAATATTGTTTCCCAAGATTCTTTTCCAGTGCAACGTTCCTTTGAAGTCTTACGTAGCTTTCAAGTGCCAAACTAAATGCTTTGAAGTGATGTCAGTGTGCTGCTTGTTAAAGATTAGGGCAGGAGAGGCTGACGCAGTCAATGTATTTTGTTTACAGAAATTTTGCCTCAGTGATCAATAACCATATGTAACAAAAAGACGGTTTCATTCTCCCTTTGACATGGTGCTAGCTACATTGCCTAAGGACTTTTTTCACTGTCAAACATGTTTTATTCCAGTATCTATAGCCAGTTTAACAGCAACATAATGTTTCATACTCAGAGGTGCCTGCTATGCTTTCACATTTGATTTGTATTTATTCCATCCAAATGCTCACATTTTGATATGCTGTAGCACCTGGCTACACTTTACTATAATAAGCTTGCTGAGTAACAAGATCCAAAAAGGAGACTTCAGAAAATGAGGGGTTTACTGCAGGGTTTCATTTTCTAGAACTTGATCTTCACAACAGAACCTCAAACATTGTGGCAAAGGTTATTATTATTCTCAAAGTGTTTAGTAAATACAGCTCGTTGTGGAAGCCAGAGGTAAGATAAACAATACTGCTGTAAGGTGCACATTCCCTCTCTTCTCCATTTAGATATATAAAAAGTTGTGAATGTGGAGGTGGTAAGCATGAAAAAGGCAACATTTATCTGATTGGTACATGAATGAGCAATGTATTCAATAATCTGTACGTCAGGAAAATCTATTTCAGATTTAAGACTCTTAAATTATTATTTTGTGTTTATTTTTCTTTGTAAAAGCAGTTTTTCTTCCAGATTTTCATAACTCAGTTTATGGACTTACGATTAAATGTTGCCACCGTACTCTGATGAACTATTTGCATGCTAACAGCTGAGCTGACACAACTGAGTGGTTACACCTGCTTTTGTCCTGCCCTGGCTGTGAGATGAAGTGCATTAGCTCAGCCTCAGCTGAGGCATGCTGAAAGTGTGACAGTGGACAAGCAGACCCTTCATTTGTTCAGTAGCTCTAATTCAGTTACGCTTAGCCATGTGTCTATACCTTTAAAATACGTCTCTGTCGCAGACTGCCACACGTAATGGTGTGGTTTTGGTAGTGGTAAGTTCATGCAGAAAAAGCTAAGTAGGTGTGGTTGTTGATGAAAAGGGGTAGTTCTAGAGAAACAGAAGGTTGTTTTACTGAAATGGGAATATAGACAAAATTGAATTTCATGATGTAGATATAACATGAATCCCAGTGCTCTTTTTCAATTTTGGTTCAGTAGAAAAAAGTCTTAGAACCTGTTCTACTGATGTTTTAGCTAAGAAAACAGAGCTTAAAAACTCTGTCAGAAATGGTAATTATGTCTATACAGACATGTCTTTAACCAAATGAGTTCTAATTTTTCTTTCATGTGGGATCAATTAACAAAGACCCCATTTATCACTGTCCAGATTTTTCCTTTTATGTTTCTTTCCCCATTGCAAACTAAGGACACTTTTTTTCTTAAATACAGACTATATAAGATATTTACACACATATATATGCAATTTTAAAATAATAAGCCATTACAAAGCAAGCAATTTGCAACATAGGTGTTTCTACTTTGAATCTAGTAGTATAAAACTGTGCTATTTCCAAGTACTTTAACTTAGTACTTGGACAAAATGGACTTTGGGAGATAGGAACCAGAATCTGTGTTTTTGCCAATTGTGTGGGCCAGCAGTGGGTCAAGGGGCCAGAGAGGATTATTATTTAAACACACTTTAATTCAGTCACCTGTATTAAACCAATACTTTAGGGATGAACTATCATCAAACAGTAGCTCACCTGTTAGAAGAAAGACATTAATCCCCAGTCCAGAATTGGCAGAACACTGAAATGCAGTGAAAATGACCTTAACCTGTGACTTTTTTTTTGTCTTCTTTTCAAACTGTTTATCCAGGCCCTTCCATTTCTTTGGTCAAAAAGCCCAGAGGACACACACACACCAAGTTCCAGCTGAAAAACACCAAGCTTCTGGAAAAGGGACAGGATTTTCAAATTACATAAAATTTTGATAAGATTTTAAAGTATTAAGTTGTGTGAAGATGTGGAGAATAGCAAAAATTGGTGTTGCAATTTCTTCAGTTTGGAGAGATTTTCTTCTTTTAGAGAAGTAAACATCTCTTACTGATATTTTTGCAGCATCATCACTCAAAAAAGGGGTTCTGTTTTGGATATGACTCACAAGGAATGTCAGAAAAATTGAGCTGAAATTTCTTATGTTTGCCAGAGCTTCACAAAGATAAGGCAGTCAGATGCATGGAAAGAAACTGCCTTGTGGCTTTGTTTTTTTCCTCATGGAACATAACAGAAGGAAACGTCAAGGTTTGCAAAAAGAAACAGTTGATAGGCAGATGCTAAAAGAATTCAATGAAATTGAATTTGATTTGGGCACTTACAGTGTTGACAGTGCGTGTACGTGTGTGCATGTTTGATTCTTTCATAAAGTGTTTGTCATGTTTAGTGATAATTAAAAAGCACCCAAAGGCAATATCAGATTTGATACAAAAGAAAACAAAAATTGATAAAATTATTTAGCAACAACAGAGTATATTTTTCTTGAATAATCAAATTAGCTCACATTGAATAAAATTATATTGTAGGGTGTTACATCTGATCTGTTGTTATTTTTATTCTGTTGACCAGGTAATGTTAATGTTATGCTTAATAAAAACAAGGACATGTTTTCCAGGAAATGAAGATTATTTTTTCTAATTAATTATTTCATAAAATAATCCCTGTAAGCCACATCAGCCTCATTTCTGCTTATAATTATTTAGGACTTAAAAATTTTCTGAGAGCTTTAGGGATTTAAGAGAGTCTACTCACATATTCTCAATACCAGTATAATTTTTGGGTTTGGTTTGTGTTCAGTCATTGGAAAATCATCTACATGCACTGAGAATAAACAGAAGAAAGTGGATTTTTTTTTTTTCAAAGATGCACACAGTTAGATATTTCCCCTGGGTGATATGAATTTGAAGTATATTCTCAGAAGCTGCTGCAGTTTTACTTTGGTATTTTCTCTAGGGTCCACAGAGAAATGTGGAAAAGTCTGTGCAAAATATCCTTAATACTGGAACTTTTTGCAAAGGTGTCCCAGCAGTAGCTTTAAACCATTTAGCTGTTATTTTTGAAGGAGACAATTTCATACAAGCAGTCTAGCTAGTATAGGCTATCTGTTCAAGGTTTCTCATTATGAGACAGAGTTACAGAGTGGATATGAAAGTGGCTGAATCCATCAATCTAATATTTCTCTCCAACTGATATAACAGTTGTAGTCAGCATGACCACTTTTTTACTTAGCTTGAAAAATTATTTAATTTTTTTAGTACAGTTATACATACAAAATAATACTGAAGTTTTAGATTGAAATAGGAAAAACATGCTTTAAAAAGATTTAGGAAGCGAGAGTTAAATCCCAAAGTATACATACAAAAGGAAATTACTAGAAAAATCTTGTTCAACACACTTAGCTGAAAAGACATGACCACTTGACTGAAAACAAGTCATGGGATAAGAAAACATGCACCACTTGTACTGTGTGTGCTGGAACACTGTGAACACTGGAAAATGCAAACAACCTTTCCAGTAACGAGTAGCCTAAAACTTGATGAAAACCTGCTTACTTTCCTGACTTTTGATGCTTTACTTCTCACTTTTCACACCAAATGTATAAAAGAACTAAAAGCAGTTGCTCAGAGGAAGGAATAAAATTTACAGGTACTGTAAAAAAACTATTTACAGTTTTACTCTGGATACCCATTAGCTTTTATATTTTACAGTTTTCATAACTGCTTGTCAATTTTGTTTTCCTTGGACTAATTTTCTAGGTTGAGAGTGGGTTTTATTTTGTTTCTTTCACTGCTGCACGTTACCTTCCATAACTGTATTGAATGTGTGCAGTGGAGGAATAACTCTTACCTTGTTTTGTCTCTTGTTAACTGTAGAAATACTCCCTGCAGGGATGAAGCTAGGTGCCATTTCCTAGACAACAGAACAAGGTGGACTGGTCCCAAAAACATACTTCAGCATTTAGACATCAGTTTGGCAAGACCTGAAAATGTGGAAGATGGAACATATCAGTCACTAACAGTCCAGTCATTCTATGCATTCATGTGAATAAACAGCTGGCGTAATTTAGATAAGCACAATGCAATTAGCAGAGCTGGAATTTAGGTAGAACAATGGAGCTATCCATCTTCCTCTTGAAAATATAATGAAGAGACTATTTTTAATCACAAGTAATTAATACCTTGATTAAACTCTTCTGCCAAAAAATGCAATTTCAACATCATGGATAATTGTGCAGGAACATTAATTTAATTAACATTGACTCACAGTGAAGAATACCATCTATTAAAATGCCACCATCACTTGTTTTAGAATCTGAAAATATCCTATTTTATCTAAATATACTTTGTACAATTGATGCTCAAGGATTCTATTCTGAAATGTCCTTTTTTATATGCCTACAGAAAATAGAAGCCTTTTGTTGAAGGATAATTTATGGTTTATGCCCTAACACTCATATTTAAGGGGAAGAAGCATTTTTCAAATCCACATAAAATAAAAACTATCAGATAAAAACTCACTTTAGGCCTACCCTATCACAGGAACACACCCTGTCAGCAGCTCTGCAACAAGATCCAGTGGGACGGATGGTGTATGAAGAATACTAATCATGTTTCTGTATAAACAAAGTGCTTTAGTTTCTGGAAGCCTATTGTCCAAACATTTCACTAAAACACTGACTGCCTTTTAAAATGTCCTTCTGCACAAAACCAAGAACTATTAGAGTGCATGAGGTAAAAGATAAGCTTAACTTTCATGATGTGTTTTTGCAAGTACCAGCTCTGTCAATGCTATAAAGCAATTGTTAAATTTGTGCAACTCTTTTAATGTTTTAGTGGGGTAGTATGTGCATGTGGGTGATTGTGGGGAAGAGGGAGCATCCCTGGAGGTTTTCGAGACGAGGCTGGACGTGGCACTTAATGCCAGTCTAGTAACCACAGTGGGGTTGGATCAAGGGTTGGACTTGATGATCTCCGAGGTCCTTTCCAACCCGTCTGATTCTATGATTCTATGATTCTATGATCACTTCTGTGGTCCATGTGTTGGTATTTAAAATATCAAGGTGGAGTCCAACAAAAATACTCGAAGGAAGGTCTGCATGTTACCCGCATGTTATCTCATTTCTCTAAAATGTAGAACAAAGGATGCTGAACACATTTACAGCACAGCTCAGTTGCTGAATTGCTGAATACCTAATATCAAACCAGCACCAGCAAATGCAGTAGATGCTTCTGAGGCAGCACTTTAGTGCACAGATTCAGCAGCAGGAGTTCCAGTGAGTCCAGTCTGACCTCTGAGCCCTTGGAGTTCAAAAGACATGAAGTCTAAACCATAAAAATTACAAATCACAAATCAAAGTGGAACTGTGAAGTTTCAAGGCTTTCCTTGTTTAAATATTGACCTAGAGAAAGAGATGGATGTTGGAGGATGTTTGGTTTGTATTTCATCTGATTCCTTCTTAAGCTATAAATTAGAGTCTGCAAGGGGAACATGTTTTCTGCAGAACAGTTTGAGGGTGCTGCATTTCAGAAAGAAATAGAGAGAGGAAAGTGAAAGGGACACCAGTCCCATACTCTCTGTCTGCAGAAACTAAGTGCTGTATGGATTCCTGGTCAGGGAAGGGCAAACCAGAAGACTTTCAAATCCCAGAACTCTCCTGCAGAAGCTCTTAACCCTGAACTTTCTCTATCTCCCCACACTTAAAATTGCATTCCTAGTTTTGATCTTCTGGCTAATTCTTTTTAGCAGTAGTCTTAAGAGAAGACTAGTAGGGAAAGAGAGAGGGAACCTGATGGTCCTGTTGTAAAAGCATGGGGATTATCCTCTGTCTTCTATCCCCCAATTTCTTCCTCATGACCCCCATCCCAATTCTTATAAATGATCCAAGATCCTGTTTCTTTTCTCCATGGGGATGACTCCTTCCCCCCCTAGTGCTTTAGAATGACTTTAGAAAATCTCCTCTGACATTACCATGTCCTCAAAGCACTAAAACATTAGATCCCTGTCATAGCAAAGATCTCCATGCCCTCACCCCTCCAAACAGCCCTCCCTACCACTAATTCCATAGTTGAAAAAAGCTCATCTTGGCCCAACTTCCCAACTTTCTCTGTCAGAAGTCCACCAAATAATCCTTGTATATTTTCCCATTTCTTCTTAAAGTTTCTCATTCCAGACTTAGCCTTACATAAGTCATCCAAAATTAAGTACACTCTTGAGCATTCTGTTTCAAAAAACATGCCCAAGTAGCCAGGTGTTATTTCTTACCTGTTTCCTTCAAATTCCATGTGTCACACCACTGAATCCCCTACTCCAAGCTGCTGAGAATGCCCAATTTATCTGTCAACTACTTATCCTCCCATTTGGTTCAAAATCTTCTAAAGCCTCCTAAACCATCCCTACAGAGGTTACGGTTCGCTAAATCCCTATTCTCACCCAGCCATTCACCTAGAATTAAAGTTGCCAAACTTACTTCTCCCAGGGAATTAAAAAAATCCTGATAAAAAAATCCTACAGAGTGGGATCCTATGAAAGGGAAGGGACTGTAAAGAACATACCTGGAAAAAAAAAACACAAAAAACCAAACACAAACAAAATAAAAAGCCTCAAACAATAACGGTCCTATTTTTCTTGCTTAGTCACTAAGAAAGAAATTATGCTCAAAGTGTAGTGATTTTCCTTTTTTCCAGGTTTCCCTTCTCTTTCAGTAACATGGGAAATAGGCTCCAGGTAATGGCAGCTGTGAGAAGTCTTTCTTTTTGTGTCTGACCTATTAACTTGGTCTCCATCTCAGGTTGCCTGCTGCAGACCCTGCAGCTTACCAACTTTTTCTCTTACCCTGTTTAAACTGCCAATTACTTGCACACAACCTGTGGACTCCAGCAGGGAGAGAGGTCAGGACACTGCACATCCATGAGAAACTCTGCTCCTGGGTACACCAGGCATTCTCAGCACGAAATACAACACACACACCTGCAGCCTTCCTACCTGTGACCTGTGACCATGGTGAGGTCTGACTCAGGATAGACTGTGTCCTGTGCTGGAACAGGGGCAAACTGGTAGGTTTTCAGAAAAACCCTGAGTGATTTAAGACCAAAAATAATACTGACTTTCAATCAGCCCTGCACCTTTACTAGATCCGACAACACTTTCCAGCTGATTGCCTCAGGGGAAGACATAAGTACCCACCATTTTTCCACACATGCTCTAATTGCCATGGCAGGAGACCCCATTGTGGGACTGGCAGTCTGCCCCAGCTCACTCTAGACATATTTTCTAGCAGACCAGCCCAGGGACCACAATCCCAGGTGTATGGCACAGAGCACTGCCTCAATACCAGGAGGTACCAGGACCATTTCTAGCTCAATTTGTCATTGTCTGCCAAGTAGTGCTGTATTGGTATTTACTGTGGAACTGTGTGGCACAAAGTTTTGTGCCAGTGAGGAGAAATGGGAAAGTCAGAAATCTTGAACTGATAGTGATTTCCTAACAAGAAAGCCATCACTATTAGAAGATTGTCGATCTTTCACCCAACACTTCTCCCTCAGGTATAATTTAAATAGGTCCCTGCATACAATTATTGTGGATTAAAGCTCCATTTTCTTACATATCTCGTTAAGACTAACTGGACAAAAGCTTTAATTGCAGTCTTGTTTTAAATCCATACCAGCCAATTCCACTACAATTTTCATACAGAGAAGCACCCATCAAAAGCTCCATCAAAATCACATCATAATGCTACTAGAGAATTGTTTTGAAATTGCTAAGATAATGTCACAGGAATATTCATTAATATGACATTTTTTAAAGTTGTCATAAATCTTCTTTGTCAGAGATTGAATAAAAATACCTGTCAACAACAAGACTTGCTTCAGCAGAACACCACTTAAGATGGAATTCATGTAGACAATTTTAGAAAATCCTGTAGGCATCAGCTGGATATTCTTAAATTAAGTTATATGTGGTATTTTGAACACACATGAATAGGACATGTTACTGTGATTTCCTGGATTTGATTTTCCACACTTAAAATAACCTTAATGAATGAACGTCCTGGCCCAGTTAAAAACATATTTGTTTTAAGGAAGAGTGTTTTTATATACAAATTATTCCACTTTGAAATGCATTTCCCTTTCAACATAATTAACTTTACAAATGGGTTCTCATATGGAATTATTCAGGAATAGCTAATTTCTTGTGTTATCAAGCTCTAATGAAGTTTCCCATCTCCTATAATTTGCAGGAAGTGTTATCACCTTTGTACAGATGGCAAATTTGAAGCAAAATACCAAGGAAAAATAAAGTTGTTGACATGACTTGAATTAAGACCTCCAGACACTCTTGCACACACACACACTTAACATTATCTAAGCCCATTCTCTCCCTTTTAGGTGTATACCCTTCCACGAGTGTTGAGACAAGTAAGAAAATAATGAGATTATAATGAAAATATTTGCTATCTGTAGAAAATTTCCATATGGTTATATGAAAATAAATCCTAGTAAATTTATTTATTGATGATTCATAACTAAAAAGGGTTTTCTATTTTAAATAATTGCTGTTTATAAGAAGAAAATTCAACAAAGCATAAAGATTCTGATTTGGATAGACAATCCCAGACAAATACATTTCTGTGACAACCAATAATGTTTGTTAATATGTGTAGCTACATATTCTTATTACCAAAGGGTAATAACTGTAGGGTAACTTCTCACACGTGCTTAATCCCTTGAAACAATATTTAATGCACCCTCTTTGCTACTCTTATTGACATACACAGAGTATTCATAAATGATTCAAAAATATTTTGCAAATACTTTCCACATAACAGGCTGCAGTAATATATTAAGTATATAAAATCACACTTACATGACTAGAGGTTAACTTAGGTCAATGAATACCAGAAAAAAACATTTACTTTAAACAAATAACACTATTAGAATAAAACGTTACATAATAATCTCTCCCGAGGATTTACTATTTAATATCCATTTTCATTTCAGAACTGAAAAAACCTTATTCCAAAATTCAGAAAATTACCACAAGTTTCTTAAACCCACTGGCATTAATATTGTTCTTCTGGTTTTAGTTACCATTAAATACAGACGTGCGTGTCCTCTTTTTTCAGATGACAATTATTCAGTGTACTTGAGCAAGATCAACAACTCCATCACAGTGGACACTCCAGTAGTTTCACTGGCACCATGCAGAACTCCAGCTGCTAAACCTTAAATTCTTTAAAGAAGTGAATATGTAACACAATTTGCATAACAAATTCTTTTGTGTTCATTCAGATTGCTCATATCATTATGGGATTTGATGGAGCCAAATAAGGCGCCAAAATCTGTCTATGAGAAAAGAAGCCTTGTTAGGGCTTATTTCTCCTTTCTGAAAAGAGAATGGATGCAAAAATATAATAAAGTATCTCAGTAAATTTTGGACCAGCAGCACATACACACAAACAAAGACTACCTTCCCTATCTGTACAAATTGCCACATGTTCTCACATACTGTGGGAATGACTCCTTTGCAGTTCATTTAGCAAGATGGAAATGGTGCTCATTCTTGTCTTAAAATTGTTTTATTACACAAAAGGTAAATATTACTTAAAACATAAATGGAGTCACTGATTCTATAATTACATCTTGTTTCCCTGAGTAACAGAAGTGTTGAAGGTACTCTTTGGTACCAGCTATTAGTGGTCTATCCTTTCCACTTTGAAGACATGAATTCAAGTCACGCTAACAGTAGATTTTGTCCCTGTGCCCAAGGACACAGTTTGGCGTTTATATTTATAAAACTTGTTTAGAGCCGGACAAGGTATGCAAGCCATGCTCTCAGGAAATCCGTGGCAGCTCACTTTTGGCTTCACCATCCAGGCTTTCCCCTAAGGTAAAGAATATCAAAGTGTCACAAGAGATCTACCTAAACCTTAGCTTCCTCTTTGGCTCTGTCACTTCTTGGCAACACTTCAATTTTTCTTGGCCAGCTCTCCAAAATTCCAGCGAACAGAGGGCAAAAAACAAAGTAAAAATCAAAATTTTGTCTTGCTTCTTGGCTATTTCAGGGTCCTGTTTTTCCCTTAAGTTGCATCTGATTTGGTCTATTCTTTCTTGCACCAGCCAGAACAGTCCCTTTGGGACATTCTCCTGATGCAAGAGCCCAGAACATTTTGGATTCCTTTCTGTTCTGACCTCATGAATCCTCTACACCAAAGGTCCAGCAATAAGTGGCCTACATCCAGTAATATGATAGTTATGCCACCACAAGGCTTACTTAATTGAAGAGAATATTGGTAGAGGAACACAGATATGGCTATATGAGATAAATGGTCCTGCTAACCAGGACCGTATTACACCTCTCACAGTTGCTTTTACAGAGGACTGCAAAAGAAAACATCAGAAACATATTCAAATAACCTCAGGATTAATTCTCCTCACCAGATCTCAACCTAATTGTTGGTCTTTAGCTGTTGCCTTCAAATGGAAGTAAAATTAAACACATGCACTTTGTCACATCCCACCTTATGTACCTATTCTTGGAGGTAAACAATCCTTACCTTCTCATTTCTCTCCTCACACCCAGGACTATGCATAACTTCCCATGGCCTTTATAAATTATGCTAAAATTGTGTTATGCAAAAGCCCTTGAGCTCAGCCTGCACAGACTGGTACACTAATACATCAGAGCCCAGTGTCATGCTGAGATATTGGGTCACTTCTAGAAACAGTGTCATTGCACTGGTGATATAATACATCTAAGCCGGTAAACCACACTCCTCAGCTTGGACAAAGCATAACCATGACATGACTGCTGCCACAAGCAATGATTCATGTTGTTTAGGTGACTCCATAAACAGTTGTTAGTTTTCTTTACAAAATTTTCTCAACTTCTAAAGACTTTGCTTGATTTACTTATACATAGACGGTTTGTTGGTTTTTACTAAACTCCTCTTTTAACTGAAATCTCCTTTTATAGTATATTTTCTGCTTGTGTCGCTTTCTGTCCTTTAGGTGGTGAACTTTACTATGGTGTTGAGCTAGTATTGTTGAGCTATGAATGAGCTTTCTGATGAATTACTTAAAACTAAGCAAGAACAGCCTCTGTTGCCATTCGTTGCAGTTATTCATTCTAAGAAGCAGCCACTTAAAATGTCAAGAAATAGTTTTCACAAGCACTGTACATTTCTACATGCTACAAGTGGGTAGCTGAAGTTCCCTGTTATCAGTCTTGTTAGATTTTTGTTGCCTCTCTGATCATACTTACTGCTGAGCACCACAATTCTTCCCCCCCCCTTTATTTTTTTGTCCAGAGGCTGGAAGTATATCCTTACCAACAGACGCTATTACAGCTTGGTGTTCTAGTCACATGGATTAAACTTTTATAAAATAAGGAAAATAAAGTGGAGGAAAAAATTAATGAGGAAAGATATTCTCATGACTTCTGGATAATTTTAACAATGTAACTAGATCTGTACTATCAAGAAAAGTAGTGGAGAATCAGGTACCAAACAGGCAGCAGTTACAGCTGAGCAGACATTCACTTGGGCTCACCCAGGGCTTACATGCTCTTTGGAATGGGACATAGCTGGAGACTAGACCAGAGCAGAGAGATTTGGCAATATAGGCTTGCCCAGAAACATGTATTCTTATCCTTATTTTTATGATGCTTGTATCCTAGAATAGGTCCCACAGAAAGAGAGGAAGAATTTTATTGATTTTTTAATAGAAGACAGTATATTTTTATAAATAAAGAGGCAGGAAAAATTTTCAAAGAGATTTTACAGAAGAGGTGACATCCAGCCATCAACCTGTGCAAATTCAAGGGCTAATTTCAAGTTAGTGAAGTATAAAAGCTAAATTTATGTCAGATCATGCATGAAAAATCAGACTAATCACGTATGTCAATATTTTGCTTATATCTGATCTAAAATGAAAACTAAACTAATGCAAATCTTTACTAACTGAAGAGCCTAGTTCATAGGATGTGAAAAAATATATAAAGAAGCTGTACTTTTGTGGAAGGAATTCTTATTTATACATGGTTGATGTCAGTTATACAGGAAGAATTGTATTTAAGGCTTTTTGAAGAAAACAGAATTGTAAGTGGATATGTCTGAAGCTGTGTGAGTGACTGATCTACAGATGGCAGTGAATTTTCTCTGCTTGAAGAATTTAGCATGCCAAACTGAGTAACCATTCTGGAAAAATGAGAGTCAGTTTGTTATTTTCTTACTTTCACAAGCATGAATTCTATTCGGCTTGTTCTTAAAGAGCTGACAATGTTTTTGTTTGTTTGTTTGTTTGTTTGTTTTGTTTGTTTTTGTTTGTTTGTTTTGGGTTTTGGGGGTTTTTTGTTTGTTTTTTTGGGGGGGTTGGTTTTTTTTGTTTGTTTGTTTGGGGTTTTTTTGCTTTGTTTTTTTGTTTTGTTTTGTTTGTTTGTTTTTTTGTTTTTTTGTTTGTTTTTTTCCCCAGGGGAAACTGCAAGGATTCCTCTTCTGAACTTCTCTTCCTCTTAAAAGCAGATTTGTATTGCCAGGCACACATCATGCTCTGAACTTGGTTTCATTCCCTGAAGGATTTGGTTCTATGCTCTACAAGAAGTACTATTGACTGACTGAAGGGGAATTCTCCACTGCCGTAGACTCTCCTATCTCTGCACAAAGCTGATACTGTTTCCAGAGTCAATGAAAGGTGCAGTTCTGTGTGATCTCAATTTGTCTTCATCACAGTACAGAGCCAGAGACAAGATAAAGATATATTCTTGAAATGGTGCAGAATTTCAGAGGTAAAACTCTACCCTTGCTGAGCATGAGGTCAGTGTGATTTGTAATAAAGAAGAGAACAGCACTCTTTCTTTGCATAAATAATTTAAATGCAGCAACTACTGTAGCAACCACACAGAATATAAATTGCTGATTCCAGAGACTAAATCCCATGATTTCAATATCAAACCACTAAGAAGCTATATTTGTCAGACCACAGCCGGCACTTACATGGCAGAGCTCAGAGAAACTAATAGCGCTTCTGTATTCAAATGGTAATTACAAGAAGTAGAAACCCAGCCCCACCTTAAATCTTTAGCTATAACTGTTCACTTTTCTCATAAAGAGATAAAACAGAATAATTTTTAAAAGAGTACTTTTGAAGTGCCTGTATATTTAAACCTAACTGTTTTACATGCATGTTGTGAAACGTCCCTCTGCACTCTGCCAAATCCATTTCTTTGAGCAGACAGGTCATTGCGAATTACAAGAGTTCACTACCCCTGGAGAGGTATTCCTGCCTGCTCACAGAGACTGTTGATTGTTCACCCTCACATGCATTTGATGAAGTAAGGAAAGCCAGAACATGAAAAAAAACCCACAGCAAAAACATTGGGTACTAGGGGTGTAATGAAAATAAAACACACACATCTGGAAGACCAGTATTGTGCATAATTTGAATAATGCTAAGCATTCCCAAAAATTGCAGATGCCAATGAAAGTACCAGCCTATTTCTTTTGTTATATATAGTACCTTTTGGTTTAGTGTTTTTTTGTTTTGTTTTGTTTTTTTTTAAGATTAGTTCCCTTTAAAACAAGACTTCTAAAAGCAAACTGTGTGTCTCTACTCAGCTGTTTATCTGTTCATCCCCAGGTGAGAAATGCCATGTAATTTGCAGCTAAATCCAGCTGAACAGACTGGATCAGACTTGATTAGCTGCACTGCTCACCATCTTAGCCATTCAGTTTTGGTTCCTTTTTTTAATGCCAGTTAGGAAAACTCACAATGTCCCATTAAGACATCCTTCCAATATTAACCCTTCACATACCCAGATGATTCTCTTTGGAAAAGGCTTTTCAATTAATTATTTGTCTTACCTCTACTGCACATGGCCTTGTGGACAAAAAATAAAGAAAAATTGCAACTTTAGGCAATATTACTTCCACTTGAAAACTACTCTTTTCTAAGACTCTGAGAGAAATGTTTTTGTCATTTTGACACATGAGAATGCTGAGAAAGACTTTTTTTTCAATTTGTCACAGGAAATCCAAGTATCTTCATATATTTGCATTTAGCATCAAGAATGAGATGTAGAAATATTTTACATCCTCAGTAGGAACAGATTTTACTCTAAATCTTATTGTTTCATGGCAACTCTTACCAGAGACTTCTTCATTGACCAGACTTCCACAGGTGACTGAAGCACCTGAAAATCTTACTCCTGAATACTCCTGAAGACAACTTCGTAAGGACCAAAAGTTGTTAATGTTCACAGACATCATGGCCTTGATTGCTTTCTTTTTGAAAAAAGACAATAATTCTGGCCACTTGAAATTCACCTAGAAATTGTTTGGGTTTGTGCTTTTGTTTTTCTTTTATCTGATGTTTCTGATTCAGAAAGCCCGAAAGCTTTTGTGTGTTTTTCTACACTTGACACTTGGCACTGTGAGATGGGTGGCACCATTGACACTGATTTGAGCAACCATGAACACTAGCTAGTGACAAGAAACAGCTTCCACAATGGTCTGAGGAAAATAAAAATAGCTATAGCAAAACAAGATATTACATATGAAGACATAATCGTTTTTGGACCCTACAAACTGAATAAATTATTTTCCAGCTGGCAAATTAAGTTATCAAAAATAGAAGTGTCCCTGGTGTATCTACATGACATTCCATCAAAAACTTGCAAGAAGCAGATCTTCTTAATGGTAGAGTGGGTGTAGACTGTTTACACTGGAGGAAGTCATCATCTTTTATAGAATTATAAACATTCCTTGACCACATTGGCTCTTGAATCTGAAAGCTAATAATGTGTGCAGCTTCCGTCTATCCCAAATGTATTTGTTCCCTTTACAGCTATACAACATTTTTATAGTCCTTTAAATCCTTCTGTCTCAAAACCAGCTAAAGAGAAGATAGAACAATGAAAAAGATCCTCTACCGAAAAAAAACCCCAAACCAAAACAGTAAATGCCACTGTTTTAAAATGAAGCTTCTGTTATATTGCATTGGCTGTTTCTTTTAAACATATCTAGAGCCTACACTGCATGTCTTTTAAACTGTTTTTGTTACTAATCTGTGTTTTTTACCTACATTTAAAACTATTACTTTTTCAAGTTAAAACAAGTGAAGCTGATATGTATCCCAGTGGTGGAAACTCCATAGTTACTCCAAAGCTATATTCTTCTTAGTTCTATGTTTTTCCTTGTTTCATTTTTCTTTTTATTTCTGTGATGAGATTCATAGCTTAAACAGAATAAAGATTTCTGTGCTGCCATAATAAAGACAATTGCAAATGGTCATTCATGTGTACTAAATTCTTGGAAAATCAGATCTATACTCATATACAGTCTTTTATTGTTTTGCAGCAGTCTGTCAGTTTTACAACCTGTTAACAGGAAAACATAATAAAAACAAATTGGCGAAAAAATATATCATTTGCTCTTTGTTGATGTTTTAGCATATTTTAACCATATAAGTTGATTTTTCTTTTTTCATTCTTAATGAAAACAAATAAAATATTAACACTAAAGAAACTTATACAGTAAGTTAAGTTTTTCATTGTCTCCAAACCCCTCAAAAAAAGCCAAATTCTTAGATGGAGGAGAGTCTACAAGCTGTCCAAGTGACTGCAGGAAGGAGGTAAATAAAAGTGGGATCCTATTGCAGTAGATGCTGCATACAGAATTTATTTCCATGGGCAGATGTGTGATAAAAGGAAGTGAAGATGATGGATAGGAAGAACAAGAAATGGATAAAAACAAAGTCCAAAATGAGGAGTTTGTAAGAAACATGTCATAATTTAACCCCAGCTGGCAGTTCAGCCCCACGCAGCCACACGCTCGCACTCTTCCTCAGCAGGATGCGGGAGAGAATCAGAAGGGTGAAAGTGAAAAAACTCAGGTATTAAGATAAAGACAGTTTAATAGGTAAAGCAAAAGCCATGTGTGCAAGCAAAGGTAAGCAAGGAATTCACTCACCTCTTCCTGTGGGTAGGCAGGTGTTCAGCCATCTCCCCAAAAGCAGGGCTCCGTCATGCGTAACAGTGACTTGGGAGCATAAATGCCATCACTCCTAACATCACCCCCATTTCCTCCTTCTTCACCCAGCTTTCTGTGCTGAGCATGATGCTGGATGGTATGGAATATCCCTTTGGTCAGCTGGGGTCAGCTGTCCAGGCTGTGTCCCTTCCCAATTACATGTGCACCCCCAGCCTCCTTACTAACCATAGGATATTCCGCTTGCTATCTCATCCAGAACAGAGTGGAATAGACAGACAATACCACTCTGACATAGAAGCTGATTTGTCAAAAAATTTGAAAAACATTAGGTCCAGCAGAAGGAGTTTGTTCTACATTAACATTTTGAGTTATGCATATTTCATCCTGTGTTAATTGTCCCAAAGCTCAATTTACCATATTGAAGAACCAGGGCTTCAGATGTTGCATAAAACTTAATCTCCCTTTCACTCATGAGATGGCTGCCACGGAAGGATATGCAGCAGGAACATCCAGTTCTCTCTTAGCTTCTGTAATGTTTGTACTAAATGGAAAATAGGATGTAATTCTTTTTCAGAAGTGAAACTTCTCAAGCCTGGACACCTGAAAACACGTTTTTTGAGTAAGACCTTGAAATTAAACATTACAGTATTAACCAATAGTATAAATAACAGTAACTCTATCATAATCCAGGTTCCAGTTTTGTTGAATGACAATGTAGCTCAAGAGCAACATCACAGTGGGTTCCTTCCGACTCACAGTATTCTGTGATTCTGTGAATGTGAACAACAGAATTAACCTCTTCTCCCTGCAAATGAAATCCATACATTATTATCAAGAGTATATTAGTTGAATTCATTTAAGGGACAAGAAAAATACCAGCAGAGGCAGAGGGAGAGGAGAGTGGCTCCTCGTGTTATGAGTTGCCAGAATATACTGGTCACCATGGGTTTTTCAAGAGTTTGCATGGAATAATAGTTTCTTTTTTCCATGATTGAAGCAATAATGTTAAGGCGAACAAATAAGACTGTAGATGTGATGTGAATAAGAGCATTTATTTGGTCCAGGAAAATGTAACCCCAGAAGCCTTACATTAAAGGAAATTGAAGAGTACTGATGTCACTTCTAGTGTCATGATATTGGTTATGTTAACACTAATTCTCGCAATATAAATAAAGCAGTGCATATTACACAAATTAAAGCAGTCAGGATTCTGAAAAGAATTCATCAGGACAATGAAATGTGATAAAATAACCAGCCAACAAGAATTATCAACACACTGTTATAAAAAGAGCCTATGTAAGTAAAGACAAAAGGTTGTCTCTAAGTGTCTCAGATTTTCTCTTTAGCCAAGTCAAAGCAGTAGGGTTTATGGCTGTGTTGTCTACATGGGCTGCTTCATGCTATGTAGCTTTCCATTGAATCAAAACTTTCCTATTAACTGACAAATTCTCACAGTGATGTGTTTCAGTGTTTTGACTTTACTCGTAGCTCATGTATCACATCAGAGAAGACTGATGGAAGAATTTAAATCAAACATCTGCCTGTTTTCTATGCTGAGTGAAGGTCTAGACTTGCAGTTACTTACTCAGTACTTTTGTGGCAAGCTTGTAAGATCAGCCAGGAAAGATGATCAGTGTGCGGCTGAACATGACCACTGTCAGCTTAGTGGCATGGAAGAATGTACTGCCTACCCTTCTCCTGGATGGTAATACACACACACGGCATTGTTTGTAGTGCCATCTTTTCTAAGTACATTTAATTCCCATTTTGCAAGTTAATTCTTCTAAAAATAAACCAAAAATGTTTTCACTAATATTATTGTAAACTCCAGCACTACAACAACAGGGCTGTAAAAGAAGGTTTTACTTACAGGACTTCTCTAGCTGCAGCTGCCGTTTCCAAAGTTTTCTCTCCCATGATTTTCCTGGGTCATTTATCTTCTCATCCTTCTGTTGTTGTTACATCTTCTAAGACTAACATGAAACTGTGCTGATTGCTGATATTTTTAATGTGCTTTTCAGTATTTTTTTGTGTATTTCAATATCCTAAGCTCTTATTTTTCCTGTCTCATTCTATTTCCCTTCCTCTCTCCCCCTCCCTTCCCCATCCACCTCTCTTTCTCTCTCTGCTTCTCCCCTCCCTTAATATTTTTTCAGGTAGAAGAAAGTATAATAAATATAATATGCGGATTATATCTTTAGAATCACCACAGGGGTTTTCAAAATACAATCAAATGTTGTTTTCTACTCTGCACAAATAAACTTGTCATAGTGGAAATAGTTAATTTATTTTCCCAGAGAAGTATTGATTTAAGCTGAAATAGGTTACAAAAGTATTGGAAAAAAAGAAATACAATCTAGCTACAATAATAGATGTACTCCTTGCCCAGCTGAAAGTTTATAAAAGTACATTTAACTCTTTCTCATCCACAGTGTTTTGTGACCTATGAAGCAAAGTTATTTTGAAATAAATTACTAATAATACTCTCTTTTCTGAAAATATTCTCCCTTCTGCCCTGCTATATTCCATTCTTATACACTTTCAAAATGTTTTGTTCCAGTAATACCATACTGAAATCTCTTATTTAGATGTTTAGTCCAGCATAGTTCCACATAGACCTGGACTTCAGCCAGGTAAAAAACAGAATTGGATTTGCTTCTTATAAGCAAAAGGAAAGATTTCAGAAGTTCCTGATCTGCACTAAATACCTTTTTTTTTTTCCTCACCAATAAATAGTAGACTGCCTTGTACCAAATCCAGGCTCTGGTTCTTGGTCTTAATTCAGCCATCCACATTAGTTTGTTTGAACTGTCCAGTTTTCCATAAATAATTAAATCTTCTTTGGGCTAAAAAGAATAAGACTAAAGAAGGATTTTAATCCAGACCTCTCACATCCTGCCTAACCACTGGGCTTTTCAGGAGTTTGCCTTGAAAAGAAACTACAGACAATTTTTTTTCATCAAACATACAATTCCAGTAGAAATATTAGTTTTGACAACTTACAAATTTTTTGAGAGAAAGCAGTTACTCAAAGATTCCTGATAAGTTTTTCTCAGAAAGGTGACGTCATTCAACATCCATTATTTGCTATTTCTCAGTCCTTAGTGCTGTCTCAAGCTGTATTGTGGGACCAGTGGCCACTTGTGGGGTCAGAAGCCTCTGCTGTCAACAGCCCTAGTCTGAGAACATCTGCCTCAGTGCCCAGTGGGGAAGCCTCAGGGCAGTAAAAAAGCAACAGATTCCTTTGGATTTAGCAAGATTCTTTATTTTACCCAAGAAGTAACTCATGTGGGTCTGGAAGTTTGCTAGCTTCTCCTTTCCACTATTAATTTTAAAACAATATAGGGTCATTTACTCTTGAAATACCATTTTGAAGCAGAAATTGATTCTGAACCAAGCCCCAAAACAATAAATTTTTAAATAGACAAAATGAAACATTGTTCTTTATGATTTTTTTCAGGGTTGTACTTTTTGTTCATCAGATTAAGAATAAATTCTCAATGTGTATTCCTTTGACCATTATCTACCATGTCACAAGCCTATGAGGGTACCTGCATATGGGTAAACACAATAGCTGTTGGATTTATACTTTTTGTCAGAAAGTATTATGCAAGACTGGTGATGATATAAAAAGAGTCTAGCTATTTGAAGGAAAAAATGTAGCTAACTCTGTTTTCCTATTGAAAGAAACACATCTTAAATATGACAGGGCTGTAGCTTTTCAATTTCCTTTAACTTCGCCCATCTTCAATTGTGCCATGTAGGGACTGACATTGAAAGTCTATCATTGTTCCACTGAACTACCTCCTGGGAACCCTGAAATGTCGTCTTCTACAATAACCTCTGAGATGCACTAGGAGTTTTTTCTTTTATTTTATATAACAAATTTTTTTATGAACTAAGTGTTTTTGATGGACTCTAGTTTTATGGGCACAATCCTGCACTTGCAATAATTGTAAGGACCAATTACATTTACACATTTTCGATGCTCAGTTACACATACAATGTTGACATGTGCCCTAACAATTACCTTGTGGAGATAAAACTGTAATCACAGAACAGCACACTGGCTCACACTCACTTTAGCAATTAACACCACAGCATCTTAAAAACACCTCATTCCCTGCTAGAACCTCTCATTCCTCACAGCCTTCTGACAAGAGTAGGAAGGTAAATGGGCCTTCTTTTAGACTGCAAGAATTAATACTTCCTAAGTGTCTGAATTGTTTCATCACATTGTACACCTCAAAAAATAAGTGGATTTATGCAATGCTTTTTTGGCCTGCAGTTGAGTTATAGATGTGGAACTAAGTAGAAAGGACCCACTTGGGACTAATCTCAACTGGCCTTGTTCCTTAAAATGCCTGTTCACTGAATGATTACTTATTCGGTGAACATCCCCTCAGAAGCTGTAGGAGTCTACAGGATCAGCTCATTAACTGCCTGTCCTGTGTTACCTCTGTCCTGTGGAAACCTCAGCCATCCAACCTGATAGTGCCATTTTCATCATTCACTAATGAGTAATATGTAACACTTCTGGTGAAAGCAGAGCTGTAACTACAAGTTTATATGTATATTTGTATTATTTATATTGTCTGTATTCACACCTGATGCAAAATGTGTTAATTCCTAAATGTGAAACAAAATTATATTAGGCACCCAGTAAAACTGAATTTATGTAATTTAAGCCAATTATTTTAAAGTGTTAGACCAAAGATTATTTGGAAAGGGTTGTCTCATTCAGCAATTACATTACCTGTTTCACTCATTTTACTTTCATTAAAATGCACATTTACTGTCTAAGAAATACTAAAAATACATTTGAAATTCACCTGTGGCTTAATTGCATTTATGAAAGTTGCATTTTTTCTAAATATTTGGTAGTTATTCTACAGAATTAAATGTTATTAAGAGAAGTACATATAAATAATTCAAAGGAAGAAAATTATAGTGATACAGTTATACAGTTGGGGAGGGGGAGCAGGATGAACACCAACCTTGCAGTATTGTTTCCTACACATTCAAAAAGCAGTAGACTAAACTCAAATACAAAAAGGAAACCATTATATTTTCTATGGAAATTGTATATCTAGTTCATCAGGATAAGAGGGAAGACTGTTGTGGCACTCTATCACAGTCCTGCAGAGAGATGACAGAAACAACAGGAGGAAATTCAGATATATTTCAGCAATAAAAGAGGAAAGGATAAGCTGTTACACACACACATACACACAAAAAAAAACCAAACAAAACAAAAAAAAAAACAAACATGAAACCTCTCTTATCCATTTAATTTTAGCAATGTTGGCATTCCAAGGGCCAGAATTTTATTTTCTACCAGTCAGGTGCTTCTTTCTACTTCAGCACCAACATTATTCAAACTCCAAGTTGGTCCTGACAGTTATTTCTTATTTAATCTCATTACTATGAACTGTAAAATAATTGGTCTCCTGAATCTGGGAATTTATAAGATGGAAGAGTAGTCATATTTTCTTTGATAAACTGTTTTCATAATTTCAAACTTTAATTCCTTTAATTCTTTTTAAATTCTTAAAAACATATCAAACATTCAGGAGTTATTAAGGAAACACTCTTTTTAAAAATTAATTTATAGTGAAATAATGTTTCATTTTTCTGTCTTCTATAACTTTGTATTTTCTCATATTTACTCCTTTAAATAAAAAGACAATAGAAAGTAAGCAAGCATAGTGTGCCAGTTTAAGTCCCATATAGGCTGGTACCTTGTTTTCAGCAGTAGCCATATATGATTATCTAGGGATGATTATAAGAACAAATGAAAATAATTCTTCCCCATAACACCCACAAGCTCCAATCATATTCAAATCAGGGACATAGTGATCTAGGTGGGGTTACTGTGTACATCGTTAATCTCAATATTTTTTTCTTTTGAACTTGTTTAGGCCTTTCTCGAGCACCAAATAAACTTTAAGGATCCACAATATACTCAGTGAAAGTCCTCTTGTTTTGAAACTGTCATCAGTTTTATGTCATATTGTGGTAAAGAGACTGCAATATCAGCTGAGTTTCTGAATGCCACTAAGGAATCTGTAAATCTGTATCATTTCCCCTCCCCTCCATCAAACATGTTTTTTCCAGACTGATGAATGCTAACTTTTTTGTTCCTTGTGCAGAAGTAATTTCATACTCTTGATGGTCTTTGTTGCCCATTTGTTGTTTTCAGATCTCAATACAGATCAAAATGATCGAGTGGTTCATTTAGAAGCTTTCTGAAAACCTTCAGTGCCATTACTTTCATTTGCTATCATCAATCATGTATGTATACTGTGAAACAATAATTCAGAAAACACAGAAACTGTGTTGCTTTAATGACAGTCCAGAAAATAAGTCATTTAAATGATGCCACAATTGTCAGTGATTCAAGACTTAATGAGACAGGCAACTGGATTGTGGAATTTTTTTGGTCTGCAAGGATGAGCAGTTTATTGCTGATCATTGTAAGGGCCATGAGAGCATCCTCTGCTCCTGGAACTCTCACTACTGGGGCTCAGGGACACCACCGTGACAATATGGTTGCTTACCAGCCCAGCACTCCAAGCCTATAAATGAAAGAAATTAAAAAGTGGTTAAGTAGGGGGCACTCTTGAGAGTAAGATGGGGAGAGAAAGGAAAAGCAAAGGAGACAGCTGGAGGTGATGGGAAAGAAAATTGTTTTCATCCCATGGGAAAAAAAGGTTTAAATTAAGTGCTAAGGGATCACAGAGAGGGTGGATGGAAAACATAATTATGTATACAAGAATAAGCTGGGCTAAAAATTTAAGTTAGATGCTTTTCTCTGTTTGTTTTTTCCTTCAGCTTTTGCAGTCAACAATAGCCAGTGACTTCATACAGAGTGTGTTTTACTTACAAAAGAGATTGTATATAGAAATCGCATGTAACACATGGATTTACTAATCATTTGTGGGACTGTGGTGCCTGGCCAGAAGAACAGACCAAAGAAACAGTTTAGTAGACAAAAATCCAATCACTGTTGTTTAAATCTTCAGCTTATACATGGGTTTCTGTTTTTTGCTTATCTGTACTCTGGAAAACAGTGACTTCATCTGGGCCTACAGCACTGTTCTGAAAGAAATTTCTACTTGTCCTTAAATACATTTTAGGGTTAATTTTCAGCAGGGATAGGAGATGGCAGGGTCCATCCTCGTCAGAACTTTAAAGCCCTCTGATTCTCTAAGGATCAATTCCCTGCTGCTGAGCATGGTTGCTAACTGCTGGCATCGAGCCTGGCACTGCTGAGGAGGTGCAGAAGAGCAGCCTGGATGTTACAACCCATGATGGGGTCAGGGAGGAAACCTCACCAGGTAAAAGAAGTGCTAGAGCTGCTGAGAGGCTGTATGTCTCAAATATGCAACAGGAAAAGTTACTTTGCTGTCTTTGCCAGGGTCTTCTATCATCCATGTTGCTGACTTAAAACATTCAAATTACTGTTAAGAAAAAAAAGGTGACATTTTAAGCGAGGGTCCAGGCTCCTGCTCAAACAAATAAAAAAACAACCACACAACAAAAAAACACCCCCAAACCCCCAAAACAAATCTTTTTGGCAACTTCATTTTGGATCTGATGTTCACAGAATTACAGAACCATGGAATGTTTTGTGTCTGGAGGGACCTTAAAGATCATCTACTTCCACTCCCTTGTCATAGGTAGGGACACTTTCCACTAGACCAGGTTGCTCAAAGCCCCATCCAACCTGGCCTTGAACATATTCAGAGATGAAGCATCCACAGCTTCTCGGGGCAATCCATTCCAGTGCCTCACCACCCTCACAGTAAAGAATTTCTTCCTAATATCTAATCTAAACCGACCCTCTTTCAGTTTAAAGACATTGCCCCCTGTCCTGTCACTACCTACCTATCATTATTTACCCTTGTAAATAGTCTCTCTCCAGCTGTCTTTTAGGTCCCCTTTAGGTACTGGAAGGTGCTATAAGGTCTCCCCAGAGGATTCTCTTCTCCAGGCTGAACAACTCCAGCTCTCTCAGACTGATTTCATAGGAGAGGTACTCCAGCCCTCCGTCATCTTTGTGTCTCTCCTCTGGACTTGCTCCTACAGATCCATACTCTATCATATTTAAGAGCCTGCAGTTGAGTGGTGCCCAGTATTTCCCCTGCTCACAGAGTTGTCTCCCAAGAAAGGAGTCAATTTTAAGGGCTTGGCACCAGCATTGTATTTTCATCTTCATTTACCCAAATAGCATGAGCACCACACAGTTGCTTGTAAGAAAGGGCACAAGACCAAAATTCATTGACTCAAAAATGAGAAGAGGAAAGAACTTCCCCAGAGTATCATGGAATGGATGCTCATTCACAAAGTACCAGATGCAGGTTGTTCTCTGCATTTTCCTGCACCACACTTCAGGTATTTGGCAACCTCCCTGTGGCCATGGTGAGTGCTTTGGATGACATGCTGAAGAACTAGACTCTATCTATTGTGTTGATCAGTCCGCTTTTCCTCTAAACAGTTTGGTCTGTGCTAGATCTATGTATAGCTGCAAATATTCAAGGTCATACACAGACATAAAGAGCAAAGCAAAACAAAAACTAAAAAAAGTTTATCCAGAGAAAAAAATTTCCTTGCGAATTTTCCTTTTAAAAAGCCACAGAAGTGAAAAATTGTCCTGGCTTTATAACATGACAGAATAATGCTGAGATGAAAACATTTTAGTTACTGTATTGCATTATTCAGACCTCTAAACTAGTGATATTCAGGATAATATTAATTTTGCTCTAAATCTAATGGAGAAAAAAAAAGTCTAACGAAGAAATGGTAATTAATAAATGCAAAGACAAAACTCTGCAAAACCAAACTGTCCTAAAATATGCAGAAAAGACACTCAAATAAGAAACAATGCTGGATTGTTCAATAATCAGAACTCCTTCTCAGTTCCTAATATGAAAGAGTATCTTTAAAACAGACTAGAATGCAATTAAGGAGCATCACTGTGAATGATGTGCCTCCTATTTTGTTTCACTGCCTGTTATATCAAGCTTAGTACTGTAAGCTGACAGAAGAGAGAAGAGCAGCATCAAAAGGATTAACTGGGAATGCATGACTCATGAATGAGAAGTAGATTCCACCACACTGTTGTCACATATAGCATGCTGTTGATAAATGGAGATGAATTTCTGGTTTCCTTTTTGTGCTTTTTCTTCAACCTTCTATTCTGTCTGTGGGTCATGATTTGTTTTTCCTGACAGTTTGAGATTTCTGAGCTACTGCAATATGGTGCCAACACACACTGTGCACAGCAAGTGAAGAAGAAACAGTCTGGCTGTTGTTTCTTGCTTTGCAAATAGTAATTTTCTTCTCATAACTATATTTTAGATCCTAGTACCAGAAGCCCACTTTTAGAAAATGTATGTTTCTGTCCCAATTTTATGTGTCTGTTTAAGATCAGTATTCTGATTTAAAATGAAAATTGGCACCCAGGTAAATGAAAAATTGTGCTAGTAACCAGAATATGTTGCAATACAACTTCAGCAAATTGGAGTAAAAGCGATTATTGTTTCTACTTATTACTGACCTTGGCTTTCTGAGGAATCAGGCTTACAATATTGAATGGTTTCAAGGTGAAGTTCATTCAACTGAATTTAAATCAAGGAGAAATTTAAAAGCCTTTTTTATAAATTGTACTTAATTACTATCTAGGATTAAAATAATAATAATACAACAAATATTTTATATTTAACACATATTAAGTAACAAACAGAACAGATTTGCTACTACCACTCACTCTATTTAGACATTTACTGGCTATGGTTAACATGAAGCCAAATTTCCAACAACAGATCTCAGATCTTTTGCCAAATAGTCATGATATCATGTCAAGAAATTCCTAGAACAAATAGTGCTATAAATCATTTGCCATGTGTAATTAACTATAAATTTCATTTAGATTTAATAAGCTATTTACTGCACGATCTTCTTATGTTATGAATTATCACAGCTTTGTTGAAGTCAATGGAGCCTGTATATACCAGCTAAATCTTTTCTTACAGTTGGATGATTAATATTGCTTTTTAATATTCAGTAGAAGAATATGTTGTGATATTGAGAGACATCAGAAAAAGAACAGGTAAATAAACCTTAGAACTTTTTTTGGACTTTCCAAGAGATGCTGAAAGCCAACATTTGTGTAGAAAAATAAAAGCAGAAATCCCATTGTAATTGGTTTACAAGTTATTCAGACTACTTTATTTGAAGACCTTTAAATTAACTCCAGGGACAAAATGGGAGAAGGGAAAGAAGTAGTTCTGCAAATGAGCCCTGATTAAAACTAGCCATCAATCACACATGTGAGGTAAGATGACTAATTGCCTAGTTAGAGATTATTGAAGATCAGACTGATTCTGCAATAATGACCATTCTTAAACACTGGATTACATAAAGCAATCCAGAATCATCCCGTTTAATTACTTGTACTTTTGTCTCTTCAAGAATGTGGCAACTTAAATTGTAAATAGTCTATCTAATGGAGAACATCAGCTGTTCACACAAATCAATATTCCTTGCTCAGTGTTGTTTTACCCATTGAAGGAACATGTTCTTTTCCTCCTATTCTAACAGACCACTTCACTGTGTTTACATTTCTAAAAAGATTGAAGACATAATGACCTTTACAAAATAATTAAATGTGATAATTCTGGATTATCTCTTAATTAAATCACAGCTTTGAAACACCCTTTGTGATTCTATCAACAAGTGATTCCAGATAATCTTGAGACAAAGCAATTAATCTTTCCTTTTGATTGCTTTCCTTGATCCCCTTTCTGGGGATCCCCTTAAGGTAGTTATTAACATTATGTGCCTTCTTCATCATCATCATCTGTCTGAGCATTTGGACTTAGTTTTTCACTCTGTTTCTGTCATTCACCAAGGTTTTTCACACAAGTAGTGGCACCACACTAGCCATGTGGGGGTTTTCTTATGTTAAACTCTTTGGTAAGTTCCTGCGAATAGTCATATTTTGATCTATCCATTTCAAAGGTCTGTTATATAAATTAATTAATCTCAGTATTCAGTGTGACAATATCCAAATAGTTACTGTCCAGTAGTCACAAAAGTAGTGGCAGATTTTGGAAAGGACAGAACATATTAATGAAATTGGAGCTGAAGTGAAAATGAACTTCATGTGATTATTTTAATTGACCTACTTAATTAACGGAAAACCACACAGAATGACTTCAAAACCCTGGAGATCAATATCAGTCATTTTACATTCTGTATTACCTCATTTTGGGAAACTGAATGTCTGCCATTGCATCGGTCTTGCTGGATGTAAAGATTTCATAACATTTTGGAAACCAGCATCTATTTAAAACCTTCTCTGAAGAGGTTTACACCTGTATTAGTGCTTTATTTCTCTTTCATTCCTATTAATCTGTATGAGGGTTGTTCATAAGGGCCAACATTATCTTAATAAGGCTAATCTCTCCCTGTATATTCAATTCAAAAAGGTGGATGGCCATTTAGAAGAGCTACGTCAGAGGTCTATCTTGCCCAATTAAATTGTGTCAAGAGAGTAGTGAGTTTTATATCACCCTTTGTGAATACCCTTCTCCAAAATTTTCCCATGTAAAAATAGCTGTAACAGTTTCAGGCTGTCTCCTGTAAACTATAAAATAATCATAACTGCTATTTGTCTTTCTTTTCATATATTTCATGTTATCCAGAAACATATTAACAGTGAAACAGCAGTTGATTATTAACAGACATGTTGGAGGGACAAATAAAGTTTTATAATGAGTTGGAATGTACTGAGTTATAACAAACCAAGGTCAAGAATAGTAAAGACGATAGACAGAAATCACTGCTCTATCAGCAGCCACAGGTAGAGAGTACTTGTATTACAACTTTTCATTAAAACAGATTTGTCGAATTGGTGCATGAATTTTCTTGGCAGTAAAAGGAAATGGAGATTTTGTTTACATTGATACAGAATTTTTAATATTTACACATTGAGAGCTCCCGTCTTCAAGTGATTCCTTGGCTTCAATACAAATGTCTATATTAAATAATTTGTTAAGATGAGAGCAATATTTGGCCCAGTATCTTAAAAATCTATGAAATAAATCTGCATTCAGGTACATTTCTGATGATTATCACCAGGAAATAAAATAGAGAAATCATCATGTTTCAAACTGAATTTCTGCACATGAAGTACTCGAAGAGTTTGCGGACCACTGAGAATAAGTGAAACACATGACAGCATTGTTAAGGAAATTTATTGTGCATTAAAAGTGTTATGTCACCACTGAAAATCAACCTATGATTTTAATGGTATACTACATTCCCAAAAATGTTAAAAGCATTATTTCATATCAATGCTTTATAAGCCATGAATGATACTGAAGAAGCTTCCCAAGTTTGAAGAAAATATTTTTGAAAGGTGTTTCCAAAACGAAGCCGATTTCTACCATAAAAGGATTTTCACAATTGTGTCCTCTTCTCACACACATACACACACTCATATAACCACAGTAGAATATCAAAAGGATGAGAATTTTTCAACTCCATAAACTGCCCGCTGATACTAAGAAAATAGGCTCAGATTTTTATCAAAACTTAGTACATATTTTAGGTAACAAGCACAAACTTACACCTGAAATACACTGGACCTGCCAGTTGGAGTATGCAAGAGATCAGACTGGCAAACAGAATCCATCTGCCAAATAAGTTGTCAAAGTTATAGAAATCACATTAATTCAAGTAACAATTTGCATTGGTTTCTTATAAATTTATTTTTTCCAAGAGTTGCTCTTGTCAATGAGCTAGAAATGTAAGCTAAATTATAAAATATTCACTATATCACAGGAAAAAGAAACTCCTGTATCTTGGACATAAAGAAGGGAAGACATGATTATCTCTCAACAGCTGTATTTCCACGTGTGGCAAGAAATAATTTTATTTTGTGGTCAACTATTTAAAGTTGCAGTTAAAAAGTCAATATTACATCGTTTTTCAAGAAAACACTAAACTGAAGCTTATTACATAAGTGAGTTTTATGCCTGTGCCTGTTTATTCATGATTTTAGTATGTATATAATGAAGTTTTCTAAAAAAATCATCTCTACATGTGAAAGTGAGATTTTCCTTTTTTTTCCTCCTACTTTACAGGACTAGAATTTGCTACTGCTTCCACTATTCCTTTCTAAGTCTTCTCAAACAATCTACTGAGATTTCTTCTGAATGACCAACAGCTATGTGAACACTGCTGTCTCTTCTACTTAACCTGTAAACTCCTCAGAGAAAAGATTGTATCTTTGTGTGTGAAGAGCACACACTCTTGCTGAGTTAACAAATTACGATGTTTTCCCTTGTCTGTCACTTTACATAGCAATAGCCTGTCTATCTATATGATACCAGCAGTATCTACAGGGTGCTCAATATGAAGACCTGTTTAGATTGAAATTGTTACTCTGTTCAGTTTTTCCCAAACTGATGGCTTATGACTCTCTTTTTTCCTAATAAGTTGGTTAATTGGTTTGTAAGAGCATCAAAACCACCGAAGTCAGTAAGCACACCATAATTTACTCCAGAAGGATGGAAATTGAATTCTAAAAGAGAAAAAAAAACAGTTGTCATGCTGCTCAACTGTTATTTTCCCTGCTCCCAAAGAAAATTTTTCTCCTTCAAGGATTAGGAATATTAGTAAGTCTAGTGTGTCTACAAATTGTGAGGCTTTAAGAAGAAAGGAAACACAGTAAGCTACAGGAAATTCACAGCTCGAGGCGGATATCTGGAGATGTAATACTCTCAAAGCATTCACTCAGAAACTTATATCCAATTCTGCTGAAATTTCAGTTCAAATTGTATGTACACAATTAGTGTTCTGCTTGACATATCTCATAATCATACTGTGAAATTTCTCGTCTCAACAAAGGAGGATGCTGAGCAATACCCAGACAAGTATTTGCAAAGAATGAGTGAATGCAAAAAACGGCGTTTGCTCTATTTTCTAACTTCAGATAGTAAGTAAAGTAGGCTGTGCCATCTGCTGAACAACTTGCCTCTACACTGTCTTGTCTGCCACTTGTTTAACATGTAATGTTTTATGTTACTGTGACAGGAGTGCAACATTAGCGGGCCCTAACAGGGTATGTCTCTCAATGGGATGACAGGCGACGCCGACTTTGCCTCTGAAATACTGCCAGCTTAATTTCTATCCTCCAGACTCATTTCTCAAGATTATTAATGATAGTTTGAGACTGTGTTTGCAGAACATGGAGTTTAGCTCATGAAAATTACTCCCTGTCCTTTCCAGAAGGGAGGCCTGTGGGTGTTATGACAATATCATTTTATTCTTTTAGTTCACATCTTTTTTCCTCACTGTTTTTATAACACACACTCTGTCATCCTCTCTGCCTTTTTATGTCATTTTTTCTTTTGTTTTCATTTTTGTCTTTTTTTTTTTTTTTTTAATGAAACTTAACATTGCCTCCTTGTAAAGAAACCTCAAGCTTCTTTGCTCAGTGTCTTCCCTCCCTGCCATCTCTACCCTGGGCACAGGGGAACACTGAGGAATCATTGTGGCAGGGTAAAGAATTTTTGGACGACGGGTGGCTGCTCCAAATTATGCCTGCTATTAACCCAGAGCACTAAATTAGAGCCTGCAGCTATGTCACACAATGCTACAATCCCTCCAGATACTTCAAACAGAAAACTATGATCACTAGCTGTTTACTAGAACAACTGTCACAGTTGCTAGGTTTATCTCACTTTTGTATGCTGCTATCAGACCTGGATCTTGTGTTAAATTTTGTTTTTTTCATCTGTAGAGTCAGAAACAGATAAAAATTTTCAAATAATAACTACAAATCAGCTTGCAGGTCCAGCAGCATTTAAAACATTTCATGCTTTCTTTCTTCAAGAATGTGATTTGTGGTCCTGTTAAAATGGAATATTTTATTTAGCAGTTGGAACAAACCATGGGAGCAACTCAAAAAAAAAAAAACCAAAACAATTATAGAGAGATTATTGAAACAAAAGTAGCCCTAGCGTTGGTAAGGCTTATGAGCTCCAGCATGGCAATGCATTAACATGTCTTTATGGTTTCCAGGCCAGAGCTGGCTTCCATTCAGACAGGTCAGTGTGCAAGCAGATCAAACGTGTGACAGTCTGCACCCGTCTGTGCACACAAAGCCTCGGCTGCTTTCTCTGGCTCATCCTGCTTAGGCTGGTTTTGATGCTCCCTAATGAAAACACACTAAAGCCATTACAAGTATTTATGTGTGCTCTCCTAAGGCCCCAAAAGCCAAGTGCTGGTGGTCAGTAGGGCTTCCATCTCTTTTCTTGTTGAAAAGACTCTGCTAAGTAATCAGACCATAAGCTGAATGCTCATTCGATTACATAGCACAGACAAGTAAGAAATTACCAGTGACTGACAAAGGCTCAACATTAGCTTTACTAAAGCATGTCTCATCTTACTGAATTTCACTTACAAATGAAATTAACTTTAATTTTTAACTCGCTGTATGCACAGACTCTCACAGCCCAGGTTCGATCTAGAATCAGTAGTGTATCACAAATCAAACCCATGATGAGACAAGATATCCAACAAAAGTAGTGCATTTTTTCCATCTCCCAAACTGCAGAAAAAGTCAATGATCTTTATGTTATCAAAAAGGCTGATTTCCACATGCTGCTATCACACCACATCTGAACGGCAACATTCCTTTGTCCTTCTTCTGTTGGTGGTACCACCATTCCTCATGGAAATGTTTACTAATGCTGAACATGCATCAGCTCCTAAGAACCACGGAGTAGCAAAAGCATATCTAAGTTATCCTTGACTTTCTTCAGTGGAAAACATCAAGTTTCAGGTAAGAGCAGCCAATATTCATAAGTTTTCAGATATCTATGTCTAGCATACAAAATGTTTACGTAAACCCCTTGATAAAAATCATGATATACAGTTTTGCTCTTATGGCACAACAGAGCACTTCAAAGTCAGGATAAATCTTACACAACCATCAGATACCATTTTTACACTGGCTGGTCTGAAATTCTTTAACAGATTTCCATATGAGCTAAGGCCCTCACTGGCTTCCACCCTAAGATTTTACATCTTTTTGTGCCAAAGATGTCCAGCACTAGCAAACAAAAGGACATCTGTGTTAATTATAACATTAAAAAACACTTTTAGAACAAAAGCTGTAATGCAGACTTTAATTAAAAATTTAAGTCATTCACGTATATTCATACTCTCTTGTCCCTTAGGAAGAAAATAAAAATGAACTATAGGTCAGTTTTTCAGCCTGCAGTTTATGAACTTCCAGAACGTATTGAGATACAATTGTAAATAAAGTTATATTAAAAAAAAAAAAAATTACAGATAACACAGTAGTATTGCCAATGCTTAAAGCTATATGTAATAAACATAAAATTAAATAGCAAGGGTGTATGCTCCCATTGTGTCTATACTTTTGCACCTCCCAAGTAGTTGCTTGTTATAATTCTAAGTAATTCTGGATACACTAAGATGAAAGATAGAATGTCAAAATACTGTATTTACTGGGTGGCCAGTTCCTAGTTCACTGCTTTTGACAATTTGTTTCTTGATGTTAGCTTCAAAATACAGTTTAATTTATTGGAAGATTTTTATTGTAGCATTTTACACTGATCTCATGACCTCCCTTGATCTCCAGGAATCCCATATTGCAATAGGAAGTGGGTAACACTGAGTAAGCAACCACTGCACAGAGCCTTGAACATAACACTATCAAGCAGGAAACTTCACAGGGATTCTCTCTTTCGGAGAAGAATTAAGACAGAGTGTTTTCTAAGCTGTGGTTTCTAAAAACTTTGTGGATCTTTGGTACAAGAGTAGGGGACTAACCTCATTATCTTTCAAAATTTCTAGACACATAATTGCATCTGCCTGGCCTACATTCCTCTGGCAGATGCTGTTGGGTTTAGTACTGTTTCTCATTGACTATTGCAAACGCCTTTGAGCTTCAGTTGCTCTGAAGTGTTAAATACTGCTTTGTTTTTCTTCAAAGGCGTTTCTGCCATGGGAAAACTATCACTTTATGACCCTTCTGTATATTGCAGGAGTGATGAGACATTAAAATATTCTGATAGCCTCAGGAAAAGGTTTTAAGAAATACACCAGAATTAATAAAATGGTGAGTGGTGTTTTAAATCTTTCTTTACATCAGAGCTTTTAATGTGACATTGAAATCTATGGAACACACCCTGCATGAGCAGACTGCCAGCTTGTAATAGAGGAAATTGTAGTTTTATAAATATAAAATGCACAACAATTTACTGAGTGAAATTTTCCTTCACTGTTGGAAATGGGGTCCAAAATACTTTACGTCATATACCCCAAAACTATGCAACCAGATTTAAACTCTCAAAAAAAAAAAAAAAAAAAAAAATTGCAAAAAAAAAT
>VXAY01012532.1:943793-993760 GCA_013399855.1 Oxyruncus cristatus
AAAAAAAAAAAAAAAAAAAAAATTGCTAGCACAACTGAACCTCTACATTAGAAAAACAGGCCTGTGGGCTGCAGAACTAATGAGGCCTGGTTTCCTTTGGGTTGTGTCTAACGGTCAGATCCCCTGACGTCTGAAAAGGTGTAAGCTCCTGTTTTCCAACATTGAGGTTCTCACTTTCCAATCTGGATTTGCTCTCAGCATTTCTCTTCCAGAAGAACTGAGGAAGGGGGAGGATGGGGGAAAGCACAATAACAGAGTCTTCTTATCCTGTATCCAGCTGCCTATTTTCTGGCTACTAACAGGACAACTAAATGTACATCGCTCTTGGCAGAATTTGGCCAAGAACGGTCAGAAGTTGGTAGGAGTGAGACAGACAGCCAGACAGACATCATGTAAGCCTCATCTCACTAAAAGAGAAGTCAAACTTCATCCGCATCCTTGTATTTTCAGCCAATTCTTTCCAAAATCAGCTAGTTTATACTATTCTTCCTTAAGCACTGTTTCTGTTTAGATTCCTCATCATACTGATCTCAGTAGTATGTGATCCAAAAGCGTGCAAGGAAACATCCAGTTGAATTGGTAAATATGTTTGCTCATGCAAAACCATTAATGATACAAGAAAGCTAGACTGTATGCATGGCAGTTGGTGAAACTGTTTTTCTACCTGACTGTAAGTAAACTATTTTGGTTTCTGCAATTTGTGGAGTGCTTTTCTTGTTTCTTTTATGCACTTGTGCATCAGGTATTTTTTCCCCTTCTCTCTTTCCCTTGCTTTATATTCCTGTCAGCATTTGACAGTCTTTGTTTAGGTAAGCTCACTTGTTCTGGGGAAGTGCAATTCTTTCAACTTTGTCTGTCCCTTTAAAAACAAGGTAGCAACAATGCAAGATGTAATCAAACTGTTAAATGTGGAAGCTCAAAGACAGGTTATCCAGAAAGAATAAAATCTACTCTGTCAAAATAATGATTTAGACTCTTCTGTTACAGGCTTCTGAAGTAGTAGTAGGAGTAAATGATGTTCTTAAATGTTTGAAATCAATTAACTGTAATGAAATGGAACAGCATAATGATTTGTAATCTTGGTTTCTAAAGTAATAGAACATAAACTTCTTAAAGAAACATATTTATGGAGCAATTTTGAATTGAGAATATTTTCAAAATGTAACATCTTAGAAATTGATGCCTCTCAACCAATTGAATAATTCTGTCAAACTCAAGAGCACTTGGAAAAAAAAAATCTATCAA
Organism: Oxyruncus cristatus; assembly: GCA_013399855.1. Lineage (NCBI taxonomy): Eukaryota > Metazoa > Chordata > Aves > Passeriformes > Cotingidae > Oxyruncus > Oxyruncus cristatus. Next base: position 945,039 of record VXAY01012532.1, read on the forward strand.
GGGAGCAAGAACAGTGTAATAATACACTAAGAAGAAAGCATGAAAAAAATTCTCAGTAATGTTAAAGGCTAAATTAAATATTAAAAAATGAAGCATCAGTATCTCACATGTGCCACAACCCAATTAAACAATACTAGACAACTAGGATTAGGAAAGATATAGAATATTTAACTCTTTTCAGAACAAATCCTATCTTTATTAGAAAACATTGGGATGTTGTACGCTTTGTCCTGGGGGCAGCAGTGCTTCATCTCAGCTCTCTTGCTATTGAAAAGGACCTGCTTGGTGTCCTCCAAGCTGGAGACAGAAGTTAAACACACCCTGGAGACAGAGGCTGTTAAACGTCAGTGCTAGAGCTATCACTGAGATGCAACCCTGTAAGAAGAAAAAAAAATCCATTCTCTGTTCAGAATTAACATTCATAAATTACTCTTAAGATTAATTGATTATGTGGAAAGTCCTAAGTACAAAAAAGTTTAAAATATAATTAAATCCAGTGTTACTCCTCTGAACTGTATGCCATTGTGGTTTCTTATAGAGAGTTGAAGTCAGGTATCGTTAAATCACACAAGAGGAATAGACTTGTGGGTAAAAACAGATCTGCTCTCACCGTGAAGCAAGCACTCTCCCCTAAGGTTAATTTTGACAGACTTGCCTTTGTTGTAAAGCTCCACCTCCAGAATGCATTTAAGTAGCACTAAACATAGCTCTGAATGTCCAGCTTCAGTCAAAACTATCCTGAGTCCAAATACATGAAAAACAGGAATCTCTTTTGCAACCTAAATGTTGCAAGATGCAGTGACTAGTAAAATTAGTGTCTCTAACCCACCGTAAAAAGGCAATTAAAACTAGTAATTTCCTTTTTCATCTCTGTGCAGGCATTATGAAACAAGGATTAGCAAGTACAGAATCAAACACAGAGCTTGTAGCTATTCAAATAGTTTGGCATATGTTTATCATCACTGATTCATCTGTAGTGAACAACAGATGCTGCTAAGTTTGTGGGGTTTTTTTTTAATGGCTTGCTTGGAAATAAAACCATAGCCTATTTACTAATACTCATTCCTTAGCATGCTTTCCTTCTTCAACTTGCTTTAACAAAAAACTAATTATTGCTCTTCATAATTATTATCTTTTATGAGGAATAAATGACATGATAAATAACAAGAAAAACCTGGGTCCTTAGGGTTTGATTCTGCACCTGAGCCTGAAGTGGGGCCCTATGATTTTTCTAGATATGAAAGTGTAATATGTGGATATTGCAATAGGATACAACGGATGTGGGGTTAATTTATTCTGTAATAGACAGCTAGCTTTCAAAAAGTTTACACATCTAATCCTTGTTACACCACTGGACTAAAAAACAGATATGGTAGAAAGGTCATTTTTCTTACCTTTCTGTAATACATTCTCATGTGACATTCGCTGTCCTTGATGTATCCTATTCCCACTCCTACTGATGGATTGCATCAGGAACCACTAGTTCTTCTTTGACCAGTTTCAAGCGATCTGTGTGTTTCAGTTAGTGTCCTGCTATGCTCATGGCTTTCCCTACCAGACCGTTGTATGTTTTATTTGATCTCACTGGGTTTCACTAAGCTCCCCTGAAATGGGGAAATTCATATTAAAGGTTTTCCTAGTTATCTTCTTTATGCAAAAAAAACAAAACCAAACAACCAACTTTTATTGTTTCACTCCTAAACATTATGTTTTTTAAAGGATTAGACGTTACATATTCTGGAGCGAGTACTGTGATTGATTACATTGAGGACTATGAAGGGCCTATCGATAGATCCAATCATTCTGGCTTCTCAGATAGAATAATTGTCCCCATTCATTTACTGTAAGCATGAAACACATCATCTGGTATAATTATAGAAGCAGCTTGGACAAAATGAACTTATCAATTTGCTTTGTTAACCCTCTCAAATATAATTCTAGGTCAGCCTAGGATCCAGCTGTATCACTTCCAATCACATTAACTTCTGCTTCACCAAAAAGTAGATTTTTGCTTTCAGCATGAATAATATTACCAAATTACTGTAGGTCAGCTGACATGCAGTAAACATCCATGAAAAAAATGTTTAGAGACATCAAATGTGAGGTGACTAGCCTTAAATTAAGCTTCTTGCACTCTTTCTTAATTAAATTAAATTAGCCCATGCTTGCAGTGACTGCTGACATCGGCTGAACCTCAGCTGACAAATATCTCTAATAGGCACAACAGTTTAAAGGCACATTTGGACTCTGCAATTAACTGTAAATTTTGTGGGGATTGTGTTGGGTTTGTGTTTGTTTGGTTTTGTTTTAAAGGAAAAGCTTAACAAAAAAATCCAGTATTGATTTCTCCGTAAGGTGGTCCTGAAAGATAAGACCTTCCGTGAGCTTCAAGCACCAAAGTGTCCATTCTAAATCTAGCAAGTAAGTTTGTAATCAAAAGTACTGTCATCATTAATGGATTTGAGATTTAGAGTGGGAAGCTTTCACATTTCAGACATTCATGTTTCATCTATACTGCCACAAGAATGTTAAGCCCTGATGCTTTGAGCTTCATAAAAGCTCATTCTTGTCATTGCACAGACCTGCACTGAAGGAAGTGAAGGAAAGGCAACAGGATTGTGAGAGCCTGAGAGGTAATCTACATGCAAAACAATGATTAACCCTTCCAACAGTTCTTTGAAAAGGTAGAGTTCATCAGTGTATAAGCAATATTAAAACTGAAGATTAGGTAAGATTAGAATGTTGCATTTTATATTTAAAAAGAAACCCTACCTAATAAGCAGCATGATCCATGATTTTTTAAAGAGCAAGCTTCCTGCTTCAGTCACCTTTCAACTGAGTTGATAAATTGTTTGCTTTGCCTTAGCCTGTAAAACTGGAATATGCCAGCTGAACTACTAGCACTGTGGCAGAAAGTGCTTAGCAAACAAACCTGAACGCATTAAAGAGATGGGAGGTGAGGCTGTTAGAAAAATCAGGGAGGAGATAATGCTTCTAGAAAAATCAAGTGAGCATACAACAAATCACAGCTGTGTCACTGAAGGTAAAGCTGAACTAACAAGGAAAATTCAATCATTCTAAAAAATGGAATTAGGACAGAGAAAGACATCAATTAGGGAAGTTATTTTTGGATTTTCTTCGGTAAATAAAGTGAGGTACAAATTTTTTCATTAAAAATTAAAAATATGCAAGCCATAAAAGCACCAGCATTTTAGAGAAAAAAGTTGGTCATCAAGTCTGTGATGAGACAGAACAATTGTTAACATACAGGAGTTATTACAACTGGACTTTGCAAAAGAAAAACTGTAATAGGGATTAAGTGTACATTTTACTCTCATCCTCTTGGGATAGCATGTTTAGAACTAGATTCTTTGGTTTATTCCAACTAGAACCTGTCTTTTTTAATATTAATGTCAAGTAACAGAAACCCAAATAATTTTCAAGAGGCTTGGGATTTATTAGGGCTGTTGTATTTGTGTTTTTCTTTTTTGTGTGTGTTATAAACACCAGTAAAAACCCCCCATCTAACTTTCAGAAAATATGGCTTTTTGTTCAATTATATTTTGCTAGAGCAAAAGTAAATTTTAGGCTAAGATTCCTCCCCTTCTCCTTGACTACTTGGCTTCATCCTATCAATCATGATTATGTTCCTGCTACAATAATTACAGTTTTTAATCAATTTTCAAATAACATTGCTCAGTGGACTGTGAACTGCATCTGAAGGCCTTCATAAGAGAAGTCTGAAAACAACCAAAAAAATAATGTTTTTTGCAGACTGGGAAGAAGGGGTTATACATAGGAATGACAGAAGGATCATCTTCTTATCAGGCTTTACCACTTTTTCAGTATGTACTGATATAAATATAAATGTGCACTTGGCAAACTGAAACATGATTAGTTCTCAGTTGGTTACTCTAGTTGCCTTAACAACAGAAGCTCTCCAAGTATTTGGAGGGAAGGTGTGTTCCAATAAATTGTTTTTTTCCCAAACATAGAAGAAGTAAAAGACTTTTGCAAAGCATCCTTGTTTTAATTTGCTAATGTGACCTTGTATGCTAAAACAACTCAGTGTTTGAGTGCAGCCCTTGCTCTGCCCCAGCACTGGTGCTTTAAAGCAGCTTCTGTCTTGATGCTCTTAATAACACAGCTTCACATTGCCTGAGTGAGGCAGCAGGCTCTAACAGAAAAACACAGTGTATTGGGGCATTCCTTGTGTAAAGACCCCTCCAGGTCTCTGTTCCTGAACAGAGTATGTGCAAGAATAATTTTTACTGTAATAGAAGGTCAGAAAAATATTCAGAGGAACCAGGATATAAACGTTAACCAGTCCTTATCCTAAGCAGTTTTCCTGTGAAATTTTAGCCACTCAAGTCAATGACAAAGCCATTGTCAACTTCAACTGTGATAGAATTTCTTCCTTACAAGCCAAGTAGATGAATTACAGTAGCATACTGTGTGAAAAGCAGCAGAAACTGTAAAGCAACAAGATCTGTTATTTGGGAACAGGGCCTCAAGCAGAAGGACCCTTGAGAAGTTTTGTGTTTGAAATAGTTTATGTTTGTTTATTTTTTTCCAGTTTTGTCACATATACTGCTATGTCTTGCTCTCTTTAGGTTTTGTTAGTAATCAAAACTTCTCTCTTCAAGAGATTTACTGCCTTCCCCTGATTTTCAAACTATCACCAAGACAGAAGTGTCTGGTAGGGGAAATTACTGCCAGAAATGTATCAACATATTAAAGCGTATATTTAAAAGATATAACTACCTGGATCTTTTTCAGCATTTTAGTATTTTAGACACAGAATATACTGTATCTGATATAGAACGATCAGAGCAAATCATTGCCACTGAACTTTGCAGTGCGTGACACTCCACTGAAAAAGAACACCCTTTAGTTCTTCTAACTGGGTATCCACCTTTGTGATTCAAGAAGGTTCCTGGGGCCTAGGTGTATGCACAGAGTTACTGTCCCCCTTGTACAAGATCTGCTCCACATGTTCATAGTAATCATCAATGTTTAATTTAACAGATGGTTGGAACCTGTACAATTCCTCTTAAGAGGTATGGAATATGCTTGTATGATTTCCAATGTTGAATTATAAGTAGAAATCCAAGACCAAGTGATGCTGCTTATTCAGAATAAATCAATCATCTCTACAGCTTTCCAAGGCTCTCTGATGTGAAATGTTTGAGGCAATTTTATAAGTATTACTATCTTTCCTTGTCATTTAAGAGGCAAAACCAGAGGTTTTAAAAATCTATTAACCCTCTAAAGAAGTAATTTATATTAAAGTTAGACTTGTGTACCCTGTTGTTCTTACTTATAGTCCCTTGAATGAGGCAGAAAAACTAATTACTTTTATTTATTTAGTCCCATTAGAGCACTTTACAGCCAACTGGAAGGAGCAAATCACTGCTCTCAAGACAGTACTGTCTGCAATGAATATTGCAGGGCAAGTAGGGACAAGAGCCAACGGTAAGAGTGAGGTTACAGGAAGACCAGGGTTAGGGAAGTTCGAGAGATGATATCTTCATCTTGTCAATTCCTGAGATTCTAAAAAGGGAACAGTCAGATGAGTGTGACAATTTGGGATTTCCAAAAAAATGTCATGTAGTCCCATTCAATCCATTTGAGAGCCCCAATATCAGTTGGTACTTTTACAACAAGAAACAAAAATGTACAAAGTCATCAGTTGCAAATGCATCTTCCCACATTGATTGTCTTCCTTTTTTTCCCTGAAGCAGTAAGACTTGTTCCCAGGAATCATGTTAAAAAACAAAGAAAGAAAAGAAAAAAAAAGTGTATACTTCATTAAAAGGCTGCTCTTCCCCTTGTTTTGCCAATGAATGCCTTCTTTCCTGCAGTTTTTTTTAATTCAGTTTTAATATTACATGTCTCCATCATGACAGTTTCCTCATTAGAATAATTTCTCACCAGAACTGGAATTAAAATGATTTCTCACACCAATCTCCATAGACTTGCTTTCAGAAACCCTTTTTTTTGGTCCACAAAAATCCTAAACAGCACACATCTCATTCACACATGGTTTTTTTATTTCTTCCTATGTCAAAGAGGAAGTTTTCACATCAGTCAGAATAAAAAATTTGCTTACAGCAAATAACTTATTCAGAATAAATCGGGTAAGTATCTGCAGAATTGACAAGAGTACCAAGCTGTGATGTGTCTGTGGGACATACATGGGTACACATGTGTACAAAGCATGTCCTTGGCATAATGAAGTGCAAAACCCGTCAACTGGACATCGATTCAGAATGTTGAAGCTAAAAGTCAACCATAAGCTCAGGAGATAAGCTTGCAAACAGCACTTGCAGGTAACAGAATAGTTTATACCTTTTGTTTTTATTTCATATTTTTGTTTATTTTTTCTTTAATCAGTTTTATGTGGGTTTTTAAACTTTTGATTTTTGTAAAAGCAAGAAACTGCTTGGTGGTGTTTTAGTCATAACATTTCAGTTGGAAAAATTTGATGAATTTGAAGAATTTGCTGTGATACCTCTTTGTTTGACCCATCTGTACTTCCTAGATTGAACAGAGACAGGCAGACAAGGCCTAATAGATCCAGAGAGGTGCTCTCTTCTTAGATAAGCTGATACAGTTGGAGAAGTGGACAAGATTTTCAATTCCTGAATCTTTCCATTAAGCCTTAAAACTTATATTAATGAGAGACTTAGTGTAGACCTAAATGGTCTGCAGATAACGTTTTTTTTCTGGAAAAAAACAAACCAAACCAAATTTTTTTTCTTTTTAAAGTCTTTGGCTATAAGACACAAAACTGATGCAGAAGCTCATGTAAAATTCTTCTCTGCCTTTAGCTTCAGGGAAAATAGTTCCTTTCCTAGTCTCTAAATAATTTATAAAACTAAGAGAGGGGAAGAGAAAGGGGAAACAATTATTCTGTGCAAAAATATCCTAAGGACTCTTTCAGCTAACGAGAACAATCAGGGGACATATTCCATTAAAAAAAAAGTCAAGAAACACAAACAAATTTACAGTTATATAGCTAAAAGATTAATTGCCACTGAAACTTGAAACAGCACTTTGGAGGGAGAAACAGTAATTGAAATAACAGATTTTAATGACAGAGCCACTATGCTCTATTCATGCATTTTAAGGCATAAGTGCCATTTGCTCTGCTGTTATTTATAGTATCTCTTTTTTTCTTTTTTTTTTTCTTTTTTCTTTTTTTTTTTTTTAAATCAATTGTTAAAATATTCCATTAAGGAAAAGGACAAAAAAGGCTAAAAAATTATGGTGGTTGGAAAAAAAAAAAAATCCTATCCCAGCATCTTACGTCCTCATGTTGTGATATAAAAACCTCTATCGCAACAGGAAAAACAATGCTATATTCCAGAAACTGTGGGTGCACAAAAGTGAATAGTTTTGGCAACGATTTACTTTGCATATTGGATAGAAACCAGAAGAGGGAATTGATTTAATATAAGAAACAATACACTGTATTATACACTTACGTACTGTAGAGAAACTTATGGTTGTGGTTGCAACAAACATGACAAAATAATAAACCAATTCTATGAAAAATTAATTTCTCCTTGTAATAAAGGAAAATACTGGGCATGCAGGAACATCTGTTTTCAAGAAATTAGAGACAAAATACATTTCTTCAGTAAGGGACAAAAATGCTTTGCTGATAGGAAAAAAAAAAATCTAAGAGAAGAACCAACAAAGAGTCTCAAATAATCTCTGGTCTCCAGGTTTACTTGTTGCAGCAAACCACTGTATTATTGGCTTGAAAAATCTGTTCACCTGGGTTAAATAATTTCTGAAACCAAAACAGAGCTCAAACTTAGCCATCAAAGCCAAGTTCCATTTCTTCTTAGCTCAAAACAGAATCTGCAACTTCAACTATTGGAACTCTGCAAGAGAGAAAAAAACAAAAATATCCATGCAGAAATAGAATGTCAGCAGCTAAGGGACCAGTGATGCAAGGAAAGATAGTCTTATGCACAAGTTCTATCAAATGAAAAAACTCCACAACTGTTTTCACTGACATAGGTTCCACACCTGTTTCTTCAACAGGAAATCTTAAGGTTTCTTTAAAATATAAATCTGTGCTTCAGTGCACACAAACTGACAGAAATTAGTAAGTATAAACAATAATTTAATCTTAGAGCCTTGTAGAGTCATATCTGTATGCTCAATAACTTCAGTAAGTAAATGTAATCACATTTTGTCACTGAAATTGTATTCAAAATAATTTGAGTATATAGCAAGAATGAATGACTTAATCTATTTTATCTTAAACCTTTCTAGAAAGTCCACTGTGATGTTTCTGCCCTTCTGAAATGCTTCCCCATACATTACATTTAGATCTGTCCAGCTCTAGAACTGTGGCACCACTAAAGAGCCAGTACACAACGAAAGGGTAAATAAGATAAAGAATTTATGGGGTAGGGAGAAGCATCAATTTGAAATGTGAATAAAAATGCAAGTGTAAAAGTTTTCCAATCAAGTGGCATAACCTGAGTGACATATTCAGTCTTTCATGGGTGTCATGGTTTAACCTCAGCTGGCAACTAAGCACCTCACAGCCACTCACTCACTCTTCCCTGGTGGGATGGAGGACAGAATTGGAAAGTAAAAGTAAGAAAATTCATAGGTTGACATGAGCAAAATTTAATAACTGAAATTTGAATAAATATAATACCAACAACAACAACAAAAACATGGGAGAAATAAAACCCAAGAAAAACAAGGGACACAAATGAAAAACAATGGCTCACCACCAACCAACCAATGCCCAGACAGTTCCCAAGTAGCAGTCCCTCCACCCCCAACCTCCACCCTAGTTTTACTGCTGAGCATGAAACCATGTGGTTCAGAGTATCCCTTTGGTCAGCTGGGGCCAGCTGTCCTGGCTGTGAACCCTCATAACTCCTTGTGCACCCCCAGCCTCCTTGCTGGTGGGGCGATGTGAAGGGCAGAAAAGACTTTGATCGTTTGTAAGCACCGCTCAGCAGTAACAGGAACTCTGCTTCCTGACACTGACCTCTCTACCCCCTCATAACATCAGATATATTCTATTCCTTTAGACACATTCTTCCAATGTCACACTACCAAATCTCAGATTAAATGTTCAGTATCCATGTGAAGCAAGGAAGGGGCTTTTCAAATTGCAGGGTCAATCTAACTAAGGGAACCTATATAATATCTGATTTGGGTCTCTATTTTTTTAAAAAGGACCAGAAATAGAAGTTTCTATAAGGTAAGTGATATACAGGATTCTTCTTAGATTTCTTGCAAGTTATTTCTAAATCTCCATATTCTCTCTCTGAAAGTTCTCATTTGCAACCCTTAAGTAGGCTTAAAAATAGAGATTGTAATTCAGCTGCCATTGACTGTTACCAGATGTGAACAGGAGGCAATGTCTCTCTCACACCACCTGCATTCCTCTTTGTCAGGTAAAACTTCTACGCAAATGCCTACAACAGAGTCCCAAGCCAGATCCAAATGAGCTGGTATACTTAGAATAATTTAGTACCTTACCTTTATACTAGGTGAAATCCCAGAAGTAATACAGCCATCCATACCAGCTACTGAGAACAAGTTCAGACGGGCCTGTGAAAGCAGGACTAAAAACCACCACAGAGCTGTCATGTGCCTCTACCAGAAATGGAGATATAGCAAGTATCTGTTGCCCAAAAGTGTGACTCTTGGAAGAATGGAAACATTGGAAGCACAGCACAAAGCAGGTAGATCAGGATCTCACAGAGAAGGGTTCCAGGCGAGGATGAAAAAAGCAGGAGCTCAAGCCCATGCTTAGAATCTATTTCCACAAGAAAGGAGTGACACAGTTCAGGTGATTCTTTGCATACTCTGTATTCATCACATGCCATTTCAGCAAAACCTACTTAGGCCAGGAATCACTGAAAGGGAGGCGTAACCTGTGATAAAAATGAGGCATGACAGGTGAACTTGCAAGTCATGACCCAAAGCCTCTCTAATGCTCTGCTCATGCCCATCAACGTTTTTTAACCATAGAGCAAATCTACCAATGCACAGGACCTGAATGCAACAGAATTAGAAAGGTATAAGAATATTAGTGTTGCACTGAGCTAAGAAGGCGCTGTCCATGGAAAATTAGGAGAAAATCAAAAGGCCAAAGAACCACGTAGTTTCATAGTATCTTCTGTGCAGGAAGGCAGAAGATTTGAAACTCATCATATGACATTGCAGCATGAGGAAAAAGGTGACCGCAGACATGAAAAAGACCTTGTACATAAGTGAAGTCTTCTTTCCAGCCTTTGCAACAAATCAGACATTTCAGAAGCAATTTTACTGACATCATGTTTGTATGTTAATATAAAAACAATTTATAAATATATCTTATTCATCAGCTTTTATTCCTATAAAGTTTAGAAACAATAATCAAATATGATAGCTACCAGATCCCTTTGGCCAGATTTAGTGAGTATAAATATTAAAAGATGCTTCCAGAGGACCTTTCTGAAAATATCCACTGAATTATAATTGTAATGGAGTATAGAAGACAGTCAGCTGTAATAGGTTGCATTCTACTTATGCTACATAGTTCTCCCATACATAAAACAATCAACACTACTCAGTAAATTAGAACAATTAAAAAACCCCAAAGTGTTACAGTAACACAAAAGAATACACAGTTTATTAATTATCAATGCTTTATTATTGAAACAAAATTGAATTTTTTTTATCTGGCACATAAACAATTATTTCTACAAAAAGGAAAGCCTACAAATCTGATAATTTATACAAATAACAGTTTTTCAAAAAATAAAATTTTAATTTAGTAAACTGATCTTGTGCTCTTATATTTGTTTAGCACTGTCTGCAATAATCCACCATAAATCCCTGAGCAGAGAGACATATTTTAAACATGTTTTAAATTTATCCCAAAAGAAGAAAGTTATCAAGCCCAGACCTATATTAAAAAAATGTATTCAGGGACATTCTTGGTAAATTTATGGTAGTCCTTTTTTCTTTCTTTTCCTTTTCTTTTTTTTTGTTAAAGAAACAAACAAAACCAGTTATCAATGCAAGCATGGCACCGTATCACAGGAGTGCTCCCCTTTTCCCCCTTTTTGTGCAATGAATAAAAATTACTAAACAAGAATAAGTACAAGTTGAAGGAGACAAATAACATGGTGAATGGTTAAGACCAGGAAGCCATCGAAGTTTCATGGTTGTTGAGAAAATAAAGCTCCAGGATACCACAGTTCTATACCAAGTTCAGTTATAGTGACTATCTATTTCTATAATTTTTCCCAGAAAGCCAGTAAAGTAGGAGAATACGTTCAAGCTACCATTGTATTCTAACACTGGTTTCAATGATAAAGTAGAAATTCAACTTTTGATCCTTCATTTTTGCTTTTCCAGCAACAACATAATCTGAGAAAAACTCGACACACTCCACAAAACCAGACAATCTTGCTCCTCTGGCCCTTCTGGCAGGCCTGTTGTAAACTTAGCAACTTACGGTATTTTAGTGAGCAATAGGAAAGAAAAGTAAACACACATTACTATTTTTTACTATACTGACTTTGAAACAGCTATTCCCCAATCTATTTCAATACAAAGTTAAAATCCAAGTGTAAGGGAAGAATGACCAAGAAAGTAGAGTATAACTCAAGTGTTCCCTTTCCCATTAGGTACATACACTAACCACAAAAAAATGCAAGTAAAACCAAACAAAAGAAACAGCAACACTTACAGACTGTGGTGTTAATGGCAGGTAACATTGCTGCAGTCAAGTAATAAATAAATAAATACAGCAAAGAGTTCTCTACATTTTTGTTGGAATGGTGCTCAACAGTTAAAAAGGAATACATAAAATAAAAACCCCAAACCCTTTATCAGTAATAAAGAGTTTTCAACAGAAGATCCTGAAGAAGCTTCAGTTCAAGGTGCTCTACCACATTAACATTTTATCTATCATTATGAAAGGAATACTGAAGCAGATATCAAAGGGCCATTAAATGAAACAGTAAATTTTCTTACAAGCAATAATACTTATTCCAAAGAAAGAAAGCAGTTAATAAATGGTCTGGAAGAAAACTGACTAAAGCTTCATACACTCAATTTCAAATAAATTATCTTTACATCGCAAATCTGAAGACTAAAACAGTAATGAGGCCAAATCATTCTGAAACAGAAATAAATTGAACCTCACCAAAAGCGTATTTAGATATTTGACAGCTCTGCTGCTAGCACATGTCAGAATACAAACAGAATGCTAATATTTGGTTAGAAACTGAATAGGTAATACTCTTTAAAACACCACCACTGTGAAAAGTAACTGGCAACCACCATTACAGATTTCTCTTGATCTACACTATTTTAAGCATAATCTAATCTAGTCCCTTCAGGTATTGGCAGATCTCACCAATGGATAACATTCCCTTTTCTCAGAGTTGCTCATGAAGTCTCATTTGTAGCATATCCAAGCACTAATACTTCCAAATATCACTTGTACTATTTATTGCAAAAATATTGTATGCAGAGTCCAGTTTAAAGCTGGACTTATCTGACGGCAAAGTCAAGAGAGCCAAACACATTATCCTATAATACCAATTTTTTTTTTCCTAAGATGACAGTCTGACCACATTGATTTAGTACCAGAGCAAACATCATTCTTGCTTGTATTGCTAAATCATACCTATGGATTTTTTTTTACCAGCCTACATACTACATCTGACGTAGAATATAGGCAGTTCCTTAGTCAGTCTGTCTACCTGACAGCAATTTGACTGTATGTCTCAAGAAACCTGCATTAAAAGTTAAAATACGCATGTTTCAGTAAACAACTTTGAATGCTGTCATCTAATCATGTGAGAGGTTTGAAAAAAGATTGGCCATATAAGCTGAGAAATTGGAAAGCAAATGGATCAAAAGTGAGATACAGCAGCATTAAGACAAACTGCAAACATGTTGGATTTAGTATACATTTTAATGAGTTACAGTATCAGCAAAATACTTTAACCCACTATTACCATTTTAACTCCCATATGGCTTAGCGTATACTGTGTGATTTTCCCTTAGTATTTCTATGACAGTACACATTTCAGGTACCCACCTAAAATAAAGCAATATGGGATTTGCAATGATTTATCAAATATGCCAAAACACCTTCTCTCAAGTGTGATGGTTCCAAATATTTTTGTGGGGTAACAAGTCCTTCACGAATACCTCAAAGTATCTCTTTATTTATCTGGCAGAAGAGTTTCTCCTTAGCAGTAACTAAGACCTCTGATCCTTGCAGTCAAGTCCAGTGAGTTCTCTGACTGAACAACTGCGTGGAAGTTCTAGTTTGTGGATTTAATAAGTTTAAGAAAGAAAAATTCAGAGTTTTCATTATCATGTTTTGGATGTCTTCAAACCTTGCTTCTCCATGATATTCCACAATTTGCGCAGATTGGACTGGGTGATGACATCATCAGGTTTAAGTTGAAGAGCAAGGAGGTAGTTTTCTTCAGCCTCTTTCAGTTTACCATTCAGATGGAGAATGGCTCCAAGATTCATTAGGGCAGCCGGATACTGGTACAATAAAAAAGAAAAAAAAAGGAAGGAAGAATATTAGGAATATTTTCAATTTTTCCTTTTAGACAATCTTCTTCCATTTAAACAAATTATTCCCTTATGTTTTCAGACTTTCCATGGAAGCAATTTAGTAATTTAAGCAAATAGAGATAACGAGAAAAAGTTCCTGAACAGCTGCTGTACACTTTGTGCTTTGAACAGGTCAAGCTCTGGTGTCTACAAACATATATTTCTCACTTTGATGAGAAAACACAGAATTCAATAAGCTTTACCTATTGTAATGTAGGCATAGCACAGGTTCCAAGAGAAAATTAAAGTAATCCAAGACTGGATTAAATATAGGAATTTAATTTTAATCAAACTCATTGCCAATAAAGAATTTATATTGTCGGAAATAATTTGCACATTGGAACTTATCCTTTTCTTCTCTTTCTCTTAATTATAACTAGTAGAAAATACAATCAGCTCTCAGATTCTAAGGATATTAAGGGGTTCTAGGATATCCATTTAGATTGAGGCTGTGGCAATTACTTCTTAATGAATGACTGAAGAAAATTAACAATGGTGGAAACACATGCTATTTTAATAAGAAAGATGTTAAAATTTCATAACAAATCCATTTAAAAGCTTCTTATGTTACTAACAATTTTTCCATCTTCAGCTAAGAAAAAATGCTTCTTGTTTTTATTTTTTTCATCTCTAGATTATTCCATTATGAAATAATAGGTTCTTCATGATATAAATGCGCCTGGTCATCGGAGTTAACAAATACTAAAAGGGCAGAAAAGCCCTTTATGAAGCTACAAACAGTCTAACCTACCTTTTGGCAAGTACCAAAGGTATTCACACAGTAGTGAGAGCACAGTAAAGGCATTTGCCAAACCAGTACCTTGCCTCTCAAAGTAAAAGGGGAAAAAATGCTACACAAAGTTCACTATGGTTCTCCCTCTCAGGTCACTGTAAGTTCCAGTGAGCTTCAGAAACACTCACTTTCGAAGTCACATAGTTTTGCCTCAGAGGACAAGTGTTTCGAGACACCACTCAGCAGTGCTCTGATCAAAATACAATACTCAAAATGTGAAGCCACATGGCAAATCAGCTTCAGATTACTGTGGGGAGGGGGTGTTTGTATGCTTTAGAAGCCCCTTAGTGACAATAACTTCAGGAAAATGGTTAGACCCCGGAACAGGTTGCCCTGAGAAGTTGCAGATGCTCAACTTCTGGAAGGGTTCCAGGCCAAGTTGGATGGTGTTTTGAGCAACCCAGTGTACTGGAAGGTGTTCCTGCCTGTGGCAGAGGGTTTGGAACTAGATGATCTTCAGCGTCCCTTCCAACCCAAACCATTTGATGATTCTATGAAAATATAGTAGGTGTACAGCCAATAGAATATGCACTACAGTTGGTCTCCCAAACTGATGTGGCAATAGGAAACCATTATGATGAGAAAGACTTATCTATGTTCCAAACCTCTCTACTAGCAAGTTAAATTCATTACTCTTATCCTTTTGAATCAAGCTTCAACAAACCCCCCATAATTCTTGTGTCAGAAATCTAAATGTTGTGGTGGAAATGTTGTTCAGATAATTCTACACCTTTATATCCTATAAATATTCCATATTTTTTCAGCTTTCTTCTTGCTTCTTTTCACCTATTAATACATGAATCACAAAATCTCAAGAAAAACTGCAACATACCAAATTCTCATAACAAGTGGCTTCCAGAGTTTCAAAATTAGGCAAAACAAAATTAGTTCAGCTCTCCCTATTGTAAACATCACAATGCAAATGCAGTGGAATCTGAAGACATTATTTTTAGGTTTAATTTTTCTTCCTTTACCCTGACAGATTTTTCTACCTCCCCTAAGTCAGTTACATCCTTCTACTGAGAATCAACAAACAAACAAAAAACACCAGCTGGGTTTTATGTAGTTTTGCCAGTTAAATACTCCCCAAAATTTCCTCTCCAGTAATATTCTGTACAGAGAAGGAAAACCATGCCCCTGACCATCTTTGCTACAGGTCACACATATCAGCAGCCACATTTTCATAGCTTCACCTTTGCAGTGCCAGTCTTTCATACCAGTTTATAATGGAATAATAAACTCCTTAATTAACAATGTTCTGGGTGCTAATTGATGTTACAAAGTTAAGAAGCCTTGGAAATCAGCTCCACTGGATATTGGATGGCTGTCCCAACATCCATATATTTTATTTATTCATTTATTTTTAGACTTCAGATTGTTTGAGAGAATTTTCTCACATCATGAGTGGGAACATTCATTCCCTCTATTCATGCTACTTATTTGTCTAATAAGAGTTCATGAATCAAACAGTTTTCTTCAAGAGCCCAGTTATTGACACAGAGCTGACTTCTCACTTGAAATATAACTATGTGTGTATGTTTGCACCGACACAAAGCTTACAATGGATAAGGATTAAAAACCCTTAAGCCTAGAAAAACTCATATAAATAAGACACATGTTTAAATGTGCTCAGGGCCAAATCTACAGCATTCACAAAACCTATTGTGTTGTAAGTAACACAGATGTCTTATATGGCTTCCTGAATTCCTTTCCATTTCCTCCATACCCTCCTTAAAATATGGTGTGTGTATGGGACTAATCCAGTACTCCAAAGAACATCATATATATAAGACTATTCAACTAAATACCTAAGAAACTCTTCTACCACCATCTCTTCAATATATCATTTCACAAGAGCAAGCAACAAAATCAAATAAAAAGGACAAACTGCATGCCTTTTAACTGAAATTTTCCAGCTTCTACACATCATCCCTAATTTCCTGGAGGCCTAACAAATTCTATGCCATTAAGGCTTTAAACTAATGTATCCATGGAAAATGTGAACTGATAACTCATTTCAGGTAGTCCTGAAATTTCATTCCAACTCCTTTACATTTCAAATGAGCAAGGGCACAGCATTTTGGAAAGACTGCTCCCTAACTTTCTAGGGTATCAGTCACCCCAATATCTATGGTTTATAGTAATAGTCACAAGAATTTTGCATGTCTGCAAGATTATACATCATTGCCATTGCTCCCTGACAGCTATAAAGGTTGGTCAGAGGATAAAAGAGCAAGAGACATTTGCTATAGTTTTTCTTCACATAGATTGTCTTTTATTAAAGACAGCTGATAAAACTTTTCAGTATGTTAACAAAGGCAGTCGACAGCTACCAGTGCAATAACATGGGACTTGAAGCACTGTATAACAAATGACACCACCTACTACTTCAGAAACTTGAAAGGAGAAACAGGCCTGCCTTCATTTCCTTTTGAAGACAGATGCTTTACATCAAAAAAAGCTGACTGGCATTTCTATCGAGGTTATAAATGCTGTCTTTTATGGTCTATTTGGAATTATTCCCTTTATTAGCATTTTTATTGTGGTGTGTTTGTTTCCTTAGTGTTTTTTGGGGGGCAGTGGGAAGAAGTGGTTGTGGGGGGGAGGGGAGAGTAATAACAGAATAGTTAATGAACAACAAAATAATGTAAGTCCTGCATTTAGTTGCCTGAGGTGTTTTTGGTTTACATTGATGACAATTTTTCAAACTTTCCCAGTAGTACCAAAATAAAAGGAGAGCATTGGGGAATGCAAAAATCTTAACACAAAGTCCTCTCTAAAATAAGAGAACTATGGAATTTCAAATAATTCAAATTAATTCTGGGTAGTATCTAGGGATTACACTAGGGTAATCATGTACAGTATTGGACCCACAAATGGAATGAATCTTAATGACAAGAAGATGAACTGCCTCCTTGTTTGTAATCTCTGGCTCCACATATAGCAAATGCCATATCAGAAGAACAGTCCCTAACACAAGAAGACAATTTAACTCCTACATGGCCTAAGAAGTTATGGAGAAACAAATACACAAACCCTTAACCTAACACAAACTTGTCCGTATGGCAGACAAGTATGAACTAACAACAGTTCAGACACAAGCAAGGAAATCTGAAATTGTTTTCCTCAAAGCTCCGCTTACAAATGACTTTCTCTGGTCAATACCACAGAGATCAGGGTAGCAGATTCTGAGATGAAAGTGCTTTCTGTTGCTGCTGGGGTACTTACAAGGAAATTAGGGCAATTTTTACTTCAGTAGAGTCACAAGTGCAAGCTGCTTCTCACATCCATTTCAAAAGGTCACTGAAAAGATGTTGCAAAATCCATCTTGCTCTTAATGAATTACTGCTATGTGTGATATTGTAGATGTTTCAAAACAACCCCAGGACTGTTTAAAAAATACTGTAATATGTGTGGCCAACCCATCAGAAACACAAAGGTTGTGCTTTGTTTTAAAACAGTGCCATTAAGGACACTTAATTTTTTAAGGGTTCCTATTGAGTAAAGTCCACACTTAAAGATGGACACAAAATATCATTCACATGTGCATATTTCACCCCAGCATTTCTAGTTACATAGGGGTGAAGAATTCAGATATTTCTCTTTTGATAACTGAAGACATGTAGGTGGTACAATGACTGAGTAGTCAAACAGCAGAGTATTCTCTGTAGAATGGCTCACTAGGCATGAGAGAAAAGACTGGTGGACTGCTTCATCTGATCACTGACCACTGGATAATAAGCTGTTAGGCTCTTTTTATCATCCTACAGTCATGGCAAGAATTTTTCCTTGAATATTTATTACTGGTATTATTGCTGTAGCACAGCACAGTATTTTCTGAAACAATCAAAATGTCTACAGCTCCATTTTATCAGTAAAGTTAACTGTGGAAAACAATCATTTCAGGGTTGACTCTTGCTTTTGACAGACTTCACAACTTTGAGAAAAAATATGACCCAATAGTTGCCCCAAGATGTAAACATAGTACTTTAAAGCATGGTGTAGGCAGAGAAGGTAGCACCTCCCACCAGGACATGCAGTGAGATGATTGCTGCCAACTGGATCTTACTCTCCAATTAATACACTGACAACACTGTAAATTCATCAGTGACACATGGAAGCAGACCTTTTTATAGAAGCAACTTGTGTTGCCAGATAAACCAAGCGCCAGTTATAGAGAGAGACTCATGTTTCTATGGTTCTCTATGCTATAAGGCTTCTTAAGAACTGCAGTTTGCACATGCTGTGTCTGGTATTTTGTTCCAAACACCACATGGATCACAACTAAGACACTGATCTCCAGTAAGCTGGCTAAGACGATGAGAGTATATTGTCTAGGAACAGATAACGGCGCAAAAAATATTCTGGATCAAGATGACAGGATGTACGGCAAAGTAGCATGGATCAGACAGAATAAAAAAAGCCTAAAATTCCAAGTTGAGAGGGATTTCCTGTGTCATCAGCCCAGACAGCAAAACATTTAGTTCTGCCAGAAAACAAATAAACAAAAATACCAGTCTTTGCAAACTCTTAAAATGAAAAATGCTCTGCAACTTTTCCTCTACAATTAAGTATATTACCTAAATTGTCTGCTTATGAACAATTTCACTAAGTATGTTTTTGTGTTGACAAGGTTTCAGTTTAAACAGTGAAGAGAGGAAATGCATTTACACTGCAAGTACTAATTTGAACAAACATTGTGAAGAGCACAGTTTTCACTGTTTCATTAGTAAGAAATGAACCTAAACACCTCTACTGCAAAGGGAGCCTGTGTTCCTACCTAATTACCTTAAGAATCAGTAACATAAATAGCTATATAAATCTAAATAACGACAAGCCAAGGCTCTATAGGGGAGAATCATTGGATTCTTTAAGAGTACTGTGTTGTTAATACTTATAGAGAACAACCATACCTATTATTTACTAATATGTCATTAAACAGAAAGAGACCTCATTTATTGTTCACTAAACCAACAAATTATGAACACCCTTCAGAAAAAAAAAAAAATCAGAAAAAAAAGTGGATAGGAATAAAACAGTTTCTGTTGAATACTGTTTAAATAATAGTCTCAGGTTAGGATAACATATCAAGTTAATAAGGTGGAAAGCCAGAATGAGTCAATATCTTAACACCTGATGATACTACAGAAACATTAGGTCATGGACTTTTTTTTTAATTAGTTTTTTAATTTTTTATTCTTTTACATTTGTGTACTCTCATCTGGACATCTAAAGCAGGTGACATTTTAACCCACCTGGTGAAAAGAGGATATATATGGAAATTCTTTGTATGCATCTAATCCTTGTGTTTTCAAACAGTGGAGACTATCCTATCTAAAACTGCAAAAAACATGATAAGTACATTTAAAATCAGAAATTGAAATCTGAAGGAAAGGTTTTTCGCCTTTTTTTTCCCTATTTATGGGTGACAGATGTGAGTTTTCATCCACAAGTACACCATGAAATTATTCAGTTTGTTAGTAGATTGAGACATTGGCATCATTAAGGAAACCCACAGCTGTGAGCCAGAGAAAAGTTCTAGACTTGGCATAGGAAGGATGCATCAAGCAGTCTACTTTGCTTCTCAAATTATCACATCAATAGGGGACATTTTACTCTCAATGTTCTCCAGACAATGTAGACTTTTTCCTCAACATCTTAACCTTCAGAAAACTGTTCAGCATTTTAAAAACATAGTTATCCAAAACCAAGCAAGCATATATGGATATATGTTACATTTTGCTGCTGAAAAGCTATCTACCAGTGGTTTTTATGCAAGTTCAGAGTATACTGGTTTACATATCAGCAAGTTAACAAAAGCATGTGTTATAACTGTTTGAGGCTTCAGTTCATAACAGCTGAAACATCCCACAAAAATGTACTTACATTTGTAATTTCTGTGTATCTAGACTTTTTCCCCCAACGGTCATGCCCCCATTGCTTTGATTTATGCTTAAAAAGTCTCCCAGTAATCACTCTCAGTTTATATGGAAACTGTGATGGACATTTTTAGATAACACACTTGTATTACCATAATAAAAGCTAAAGAGGAACATACGTTATAAGTATTTCACGTAACAGTTACATTGAAAAAAAAATCAACAGTTTCCAGACCTCAAAGTGTTTCTAATTAAACTTCTTTGCTTTCCAGCTCAAATGTTGTCATCAGTATAGGAGAGGATAATCTTATCCAGTTTTCCTAGCATTTAAAAAAAAGAAATCATAGAACAACCTAATTTTTGTTTATAGAAATCCAACTGTTCTCTAATGCCTGCAATTTGATGATTTTAATATATAGCTACAATTACGTTATAAAACACTTAACAACTTATTTACCTTATCTAACACAAGTACACTGCATGCTAGCTAGGAGGTCTGTACTCCAAGCAAGTGAGAAAACTTGAATAGAAATGTCATCTGTACTATCATACTGACAAGTAGAAATTGCTCAAAATCTTGCAGTAACAGAACTTTGTCCTATTACGAAAGAAGGAAGAATTTTTAAAAATGAAAACCAATCTTTGAGTAAATGTATTTTTGCATGCATTTTCTTTTTAAACCTTGGAAACCAGAAAAACAAAGGGCTTTATGCTACTGCCTAAAGATAAACCCCAGTTTTAGGAAAAAGAAATGTAAAGTGTTAAAAGAAAAATTAGTATAATCTACTTTACCCAGAAGCACACATGCAGAGCTGAGTAGAATAGATGTCCATATTAACACAATCAAAACTGGCTAATCTTCAGAGAAAACTCTAATTTACAGATCATCTGAGTTTGCAATCACAATTACACTCATATAAGTAGCATTAAAGAATGTTAATTTTTTTCCAATCAAATAAAATGTCATTGGTAAATAAAAGTGTCTGCTAAGAATGACTGCATCATCCATCTATTTTTGCCCAGATACTGATTAAATACATCAGTACACAGAAAAGGTTGTACAGTTTTTCCAATATGCTGGTAACAAGCATATTGCATTAGAGCTTCTACTTTGGAGTAGAACAACCAACAACTCAAATTTCAGAAAGAAGTAGTGCTGGTTTCTAGCCTTGAAAATTTAGTGGTGTTCTATTAGGGGAATCTCAAAATCACAAAGGTTCCAGTATTTGACTCAAACGTTCAGATGAACATTAAATATCCAACAAAGTTTTACACCTTTGGTTGACAAGTGTAGTCAATTGAATTAAAGGCTTGAGAACTAGATTAATATCAGTATTACTGTATGCTTTCGCAAACTATTTAGATATTTGTAGTTGTAAGGCATTGCTTTCAGGCACATTGTGCAAACCATTATGCAACTTGGCTTACTTGCTCTGAGCACAAAGAATGATAATCTTGCTAATTTTTTTAAGGCTTCTATCATGCACAATCACTATTAAGACAGCCCACAGACAACGTGTGGTATCAAACCATTACAGAAGAGAAAACACTAGGAGAGATTTTGAGGCATTGCAGATTGGTTTAGGATGAATTTTAGCCTTTATCCCACCCCTTCATTGACACACTTTCTCTTGGCTAACTTTCTCTAGACAAGAGAATCAATAATTATTCCTCTATAGGTAATAATTTCACTGGCAGGGGAGGAGAACTGATGTCTATCACATGAAGTGATACAATTCCCATAATAACATGTTTTATCAATAGCGTCTGAAGGTATTTTCAAATTGGTCAAAAAATTCAACTTCAGCGTGTGGAAATGCTACCAAGAGAATTTTGCAAATAAAAAGTAGCTACATACCTTTGTAAATAAATAACAAAACTCTTCAAGTCATTTTAAGAACTCATATTATTCAAGAACTATACTTTCATTACAGAGTAGATACAACTGAAAAACGCTTGAAAAAGTCTTGCTCGCAAACATTTTCTGTTCTGAAATTTCTGCACAGAAAACCTTAAAGTACTTGCATATCAATCTTTTTTTATCTTCCCCTTTGCCCTTTTTTCATTTGGCTCCTATCACTTCCATCCTTGTTACCTAGTGCAATAAGGTTATGCCCACACTTTCTTGACTTTACTTTTTACCCACAGGATTATGAGAGCAGCTGAGAAGAGGGGAACACACTAGTGGTCCTTTGCAAAATACTGAATCACAGTGTTCTGTGGAATTCATAAAGACTCATGACTTACTTTTTGGCAGCCAGTAACCCGTAGGTGTTCCCTACATAGTATTCAGCAATCAAATGCATAGTAGATATTAAAATCATTAACTTCCATAGTAAGTGTAAGGATTTAATTTTTATTCTTGTAGCTCAAAGATTTCAAGGCTGCAGTTTCTAAAATTTGGTCTTCTGATTGCTAATAATAAGACCATTGGGCACTAATTGCTCATTAGGCTTTTACAAGGTTCTGACTTTTAAGAAACAAAAGTACTTGTTGCTATGGCAGCCTTACTTACCACATCTGAACAGTGACACATGTGTTTACAGTAATTAGTACCAATACTAGCAAGACATGTTCAGTGGTAGATCTACATCCTACTCTGAAAGATTGCACTTGATGCGGAATATGCTAACAAATGCTGTTTATCAAACAGAAGCTTTCTGTATTCTTCAAACTAATGTTTTAAGAAATGAGCACATGAAGGAACACTTTGAAAAACATTTTCCTTTTTTAAAGGGTTTAATTAATTATTTCCGAAGGCACAAGAGGACAATTAATATTTGCAGGACTAGCACCAAGAAATCAAAGCTCAGTTCCTGCCTCCAAAAGTCAATGTCAGATGTTACTTAGTGAAACGAGATGCTTGCTCCAAACTGCCTCAGAAAAAGCCCTGTATCTCTGGAGCAAACTATAATCCAAGGCCAGTAGAATTCCTGTGTAATTTTGTAGTTGATGGTTCAGATTATTTTGCCTTAATTTTCACTACACATACCACCCGTTCTATATGAACACCATAGCATCCTACAGAAATTAACTGTGGGTACTACCAGTGATCTTTTTGTTAAAGCTTATTTTTCCCAAAAATCCATGAAGTTTGCCTTTTATGCAATTTCCATAATCTCTGTTCAGAGAGCATTTTCTTCCTCTATTATGGGTAAAACATTCAATTTGTGAACTGATCAGCAAAAACTCCATCAATGCAGCTATCAGAATAGAATTTTTCAAACAGAATTAATCAAAGATCATGTATTGATCTTTCAAAAATTATAGAAAATAAGGCTGATAATTTTAAGTTTATTCAAATGCCATCAGAATGTGAAGAAATTAAGTAGAACTACTGAGTTACAATGAAACTCCACCAAATAATTCCACCACAAATATATTAACCATTCACCCTGAAGATCTTGGAGGCATACAGCAAATCTCCCTACGGAATTTAATTTGGGGGTTTTATTGTGGATTTTACATTTCACTCTTGTTGTTATACTGGAAAAGGTTTCTATTTTCTTTCATGCTGTAATTGTTTGCAGTGAGTTTGAGGCAGCCAGATGCTAAGGCAACTGGCACTGCTACAAACCATAATGTCAGATTAAAGTTACTTACTGTTAAGGAAGTCAATCTTTACTGAAACACCTGAAGAATTAGTAAAACTGCCTCAGCTTAGTAATAGAGCTGTTCATTATATGGAAGACAGTTTAAAAGGGTAGGTACACTGGAATGCACATTTGCTCTCCAGTAAAACTAACTGTGGGAAATAGAACCACATGAATGCAGTATGAAGAGCTAACCAATATCCAGTGGTTCAGAATGCCACAAGAAGGGAAACAAAAAGCTATCCATCCCTTCCCCACTAAATCTTCTCAGTAGCAGACATCTGATCTCTAGACCGTAATTTTCTGAGGGAAAACTATGTTCAAATTGGTACTGAAGTTACTTTTAAAGACAAATTCCAAAAAAATTACTTCATCCAGACACCCATCCCCTTCTGAGCAGTCTGCAAATGTACAGTCCATCTCATGCGGATCTCAGACCAAAACAAGCCTTACTGCTAGACATTTCTCTTCTATACAGTCACAAAAAAATCACATTAAACCCGGAGGTGTGGGAGGGTGGGCGAGAATAACAGCTGCATCAAAACCATCTTATGTAAATGAAACGTAAGGTCTCCAGAACTTGTGGGGGAAAAAAATAAGGATACGTCAATGCACAACTAAAAATCATTCCTAGAATGAGAAATACATCAGAACTATAGACTAGGAAGAAAATTAGCAAGTTATTTATTGCAAAACATCCTAATGAGGATGTACAGTTGCTGGGTTCGTTTAATGAGCATTAAAACCACTTTCTTATCAGTTCTAATTGCATGATAAATCCATTGCATTGCTTCTAGAATCAGCACTAGAACACTCTATTAGGAA
The DNA here is from genome assembly GCA_013399855.1 of Oxyruncus cristatus. NCBI lineage: Eukaryota > Metazoa > Chordata > Aves > Passeriformes > Cotingidae > Oxyruncus > Oxyruncus cristatus. The sequence continues at coordinate 969,752 of VXAY01012532.1, forward strand.
AAACCTTGCTAGATTCTCTTTTAATGCATTCAAACAGATGGTTTAATTTCTGAAATTCTAATCTACTGCTGTGAGTTCTCTATTTCATGGCACTTTACTTTTGATTGACACCAAGGGCTACATTTACAAGGCAAAGGCAATCTTGCTCTCACCAGGAACTGATGCAGGCAGTATAGTACCCCCTGTCATATTACTATCAGGCTGTGAATCACAATCAAATGCATAAATCTATTGGTGGTACATCACTTCCACAATCTCAGCAAAGAGACTGCATCTTTGGAAACTACTGCCTCCCATCATCTCAAAGCAAAATGATTTATTTAATCAGTAGTACAATTCTAGGCTGTGACTTCCTATTAATCAGTTTCAAAAAACTCTTTGCAAATTATTATATAAATGAACATCAAAGTTAAGTACAAACACAACTGTTGTGCAGTATTTTTCATACTTGAAAAACAATTACAAGAAAAAAAAAATCTGTCTACTCAACTGTGGATGAAAGACACTAAAATGATAGATGAAACGAATCCAAGAGACAGGCCTAGTTGACCTCACATCCTTTTTAATTCAAAAAATTTTGATGGTGGACTGATCATACCTATATACAAAGACTTTTTGCGTAACGCAAATACATATTAAATGACAAAAAAAAGTGAGGACACTAAGATTTCCATTCAAGCTAACTGAGGTGCAGTCCCACAAAATTTCTGAATCCAGATCTTGACAATGAAGTAGCTCAAGTATTATTTGGTAAGAGAATGCTTACTCTTTGGAGAATTTATGAGGTGTCCATTGAGAATTACAATCATTTAGTGGTATTGATCTTGGAAGAACATAGGCAGGTGTGAATCTATACATTAATATTTGCATGATTAACTTCTTAGGAGCCATCACTAAACTAATGATAAACATGTAAGATTTTTGTGAAAACATGGTCTTTTTCTTTTGGGAGATTTTGTCACATAAACATTTTGAACACTGTGGGCTACAGAGCCTACCACAGAAAATGGGTGCACAAACCAGAATACCCTGGGGTATTATTTTTGTGAAGACTTTATTAGCAGGTCCAAGCAGCACAAGGGATTGCCATCAGACATACTGAAAATCTGATATGACCTAAGTGTTATGTGAATAGCACATGAGTTACCAGAGTTTCCTTCTCTCAAATTACATGTGTAGCACAAAATTACTGTTTCAACAGTTCTAGGTAGGAATAATTGATTATTTAATGAAGTTCTAAAGGTTAACTAAATTATAAAAGAGGAATTAGGATAAAGTTGCCGATTTCCAACATTTGTTCCCCTGTTAAATAAAAGCATGTCTATACATTTCACAGTTCTTGAAGTTGAATGACTTGGAAAATACATTATGTCAATAATTAGACTGCAGGAGGACTAATATTTACGGGAAATTTGTAAACACTTTCAAAGCTAAAAATGAAATGAAAAGCACACCAAATGACCATGACAATGAGTTTCAGAAACACTTTGCCGAGTGTTTCCGGGTATGCAGCTTACTGTTTGGAAAACTTTAAGCTAAGAAGAGCTCATAGCTGCTTGCATAATTTCACTTGAAATCAGAACCTAGAGAATCCAATTTACCTCTCACATGCAGGAGAATCAGAAGCAACTCTAAACAAGTCAATGGTGCTACTGCAATGCAATATCTATGTAAACAGGAGATACTCAAATGTCTTTTCATTTCAGTAATTTAGAACTTGCACAGACAAAATTGTTTGGTATTGAATAGCTTATCAATGTACAACAAATTATTCTAGATAGGAAATAAACAGTAACATAAAGGCATTTAAATCAATTCCAAAGCTCACAAACTTCACTGAGTGAGCCAATCGATCTCAGATATTTGCGTGTTTAACTGCTTGTATAATCAGGCAAGTACAAATGGACTCCCCATAACCTCTCACATAACTGAAGGTGAGAACTGTAATGACATGAGTTCCAGCTTTCTCCTCCAGATCTTACGCAAAGATGGATCACAGTACTGAGAACTAGATTTAAGTATTCCATAATTGCCCAAAAATCACATTCAATCTTTGCTTTTACAGAGCTGCTACAATGCGGGACAAAACACATGTAGGGTTTTCTGGGATAAGGCTATAAATATTCGCACGTATGTCATAAAGGAAATTCAGTGTTTTCCACAGCTGAGTAAATTGCTTTTCAAATTATAAAACTCATCCTGATACTGTGCTTCAGTATTACAGGTAGATATCCCCATTCCAACAGCCTATGTTCTTTCTTTGTCCCCTGATGGAGATCACAGGGATGGAAAACACTATATAGGCGCTTTTATTTGTTTTGTCTGCTGGGTTTTTTTTAAGGTGGAAGGCACTAATCTCTGCTGCAGTAGGAATACTTTAAGATTCAGAACAACAGCCTGAGCACAAGTCTGCCTTGAAGCTGACGACTGTGCACAACGAAAACCCCAAATGTGTCTTTAAAATATTTAGGAGGGTCATGAACAAATACAATTGCAAATATAGAAAGATAATTTTTTGTTCAAAAGAATAAACACTGTTTTTCCAAAACAGCTGGACAGAAATAATGTATATGTCTGGGACTTATCCCCAGAGAAGAAGGATCTGAAAGAGGTGAAGCAAAACAACAACAAAAGAAAACTGAGCTTGGGCCCAAATTAGATTTAAAAAACCTTCCCAGCTCAGAAGGGGCAGAGAGAGTTCGTGCATGGATAAACTCTTTACATAGAAAAGTGTTGCTATTTCTGTGTATACATAGAAGATTCTTTCTATCTGAAAGGAAGGGAAGGTAACATTCAGTTAATATTAATTTTCTTGAATTCCTCCATTTTGTACAACCTTTAGGCCACATCACCCTTCTGCTACGGCGGCTGAAAAATATCACAGCTATTTTGATATCAAATCTCTGAGTTTTTTATGGCATTTCAACAGGTACAGCCTAACCAAATTAGAGTAACCAAGAAAGTGCTCTCTTATTCTTTCGAGATCAGAGAGTGATGTCCTCTTTTCAGTAAGGGTGTTGCATAGCTCCTCTCCCGGTGGAGCTGATGCATGCCTAAGCCTCCCACCCCTGTATTTGCCTGAAGTCAAACTACTAAAAGCATGCCATCTGGAAATACATTTCACATCAGTCATGCCTATCTTCTCATTAGGAAGCCACAGTATCCTTTTTAGTCCCTAAAAAGCCACAGTATCCTTTTTAGTCCCTGCATGCCCTATAACAATTATTTCAGTCTTTAGCAGGGAGGAAGAACTGGATACTGGGAAGTCTTCTTATTCCTCACACCTTCACCAAGAGAAAAGAAAGGAGGCCTTTTCAGGGGGCCAAGAGTGCTGCTGGGCTGGAAGGAATCCACAGCCATTCATATTATTGAGGTAGAAAGCTTGGCACACTTGAGAGGAAGCCTTTAAACAATGCGAGGCTTAGCAGCCACTGTGCTGGTAGAAGGAAGCTGTGCAGCCCTGACACAGGGCAGGAGAAGCTGGGAACATCTCGGAGGGCAGACAGGCAGCCAGCAGAAGCCCCTTCTGCCCCACAAGGTCCACTTTTCATTTTTATGTAAAGGCAGACAACTGAACAGGTGAATTTAGTGGATGCTAACTACCTAAAAATACAGCTCTGTGGTGATTCCGTGGCACCAGTAGATGAAGATAAAATACTGCCATGTGCTCATTATTTTGAATAATCAAGTACACAAACAGAAGAACATTTTGAAACAAGGATTCTCAACCAAAAATTGTCATGCTTTATTAGCAATAATACATGGTGTAAAAACCATATAGGTACTATTTCTACAGAGAATGATGCCAGCTTTATCTGTACAATGCTCCAGAAACCAGGAGTACGATGGCAAGGCACTCCAGCTGCATTTGCATAACAGAGCCTAGGTAGAGCTGCTCAGAAGGGCTGCAGGAGCAATACATTCATTACAGTATCTCTGGAGCAGTGTGAGGATGACACTGATCCAGCGTAGTGTTGAACAGCGCCAGTTTTTTGCAGTCAAGGATCAGCTGCAGATAATGTAGGAATCACTATCAACCCATTCACTAACACCAGCGGCAGCAGAATTAACATAGCAGAAGCCCTTAAAAAATTTATGAAAATTCTCCCTGGCAATGAGAGGACATGCCATAAAGGTGGCAAAATACATTCAAGTTTTTTCCCTCACAATTAATTCAAGCCTGGTAAATCTACATGAGACAATTACTGAATGTTCACAAGAAAATCAAATAGGAAAATTTGGCATGGAAACATCTAAGGAAATATATATATAATAAAGCAGATCTTGATTACAGATGTTTCAAGACAAAATGCAACATTTACATTATTTTTTAAAGATCTATGAACTATTGGAAGAATATTCATTTTTAAAAGTCCTGTCATGAATAAACCCCATATATTATGAACACTTTCCATAAGAAGTCACTGAAAGCATGTTACCTCTAAGATGTCTATAGTATTACAGTCAATTATGTGGAAATCACTAGCATTCTTCTTTCACAAATTAGACAGTTTAAGGTAGAGCTTATTGCAAGCCCGGAGCCCTTGAGATGAATTCTGTACTCCAGCATTAGTGAAAAAAATAAAAGCACTCATAGAAACCGCTTTTTAATATGATATTGTGGTAACTGATTACATAAACCCTTCAAGTCAAGAAATGGTTTAGTCCCCCACATCATGATTAAACCATCTAGTGGAAATTGTGTTTATTTTGCTTATAGGTACATTTCTCCTTTCCCCCTCATTCTGTGTGTGTGTCTTTATATATGTTGTTACAGTAAGACACTTAATCAAGCCCTTTTGAAGTGGTAGAGTGGAAACAGCTGTTTCTGACAACGTGCCGATGACATGGGGCTTAAAGCTGTCATGAGCTCCAGACTGCAAACAGCACTAATATGTGGTTGGGATGGTAGTGACTTGCAGGTCACGGCACCTCCTTGAGGAATGCTTCTAAGCCAATCATCTCAAGGTGGTGGCTCAAAGTCTTAAGGCTCTGGTGAGCTCTCTTTCATTTGATACTCTTGAGGTCACACTTCAAAGTGCTCTTTCTTCTCAAAAGCCATTGGCCATATGTGGGGGTTCTAGAGCAGCTTTTTTAAGACTGGTTGCTTCAGGTTCAGACTTAAAAAGTTAGAAATGCAGCTCTATTACACAAATGATGTCTTAAAAGTCAAAAGCTGAAACTTAAGTCAACATCTCACATTCTTGAAAAGAATGCCAATTTAAAGAGTTTCTGGATGACTGATTTTTCCACAACAAAGCAAGCTTAAAGCTCACATTTTAGAGTGCCTAACAACTTGTTAAAACAATTTCCTGGTTTGTGAACATTACAATATGTAGGGCACCAAGAAATCATCTCTGAATACAGATTTTCTTCAGCAATACTCCCACTCAGAATAATTATTGTATATGTATATCTAAGAAACTTACACTTTCATTTCTTCATGAAACTGAATTTGTTAAAATTAGACTAATGTGACTAACATAAACTCAAGCCAACGTTGCTTGAACAAACACATATGTGTTTCTCACTGAGAAGGCTCTAAAATGATTTTGTTTTGATCACAGTACAAAACACAATGCAACAATGCATTTTTTGGAAAGCATTCATAAAGGTCAGGGGGCTAGGGAGGCTGACCTCTGTAGGTCATCTACAGAGTTGAAGGAAGAAAAGAGAATCCTGTAAAAAATTATTCATAGCAAATAAAAGTAGATGAATTTTCTGAACTGCTTCCTGGATTCCTCTCTCTCTCCTCGCCTGTCCAGGGGAAATCAACTCTGTGAAGCCTATTTGGAAATGAATAGACATAACCTTGAGAATGCTTGCTTCTTCAGTCAAGTTTAAGACAAATCATTCCTGTCTCCACAGCAGCAGTGCATTTTACAGAAAATAATGCTCTTGTGAAATTTGCCTGGAAACTACTTTCACAGAGGATAAATACACACCTACTTTTAATAAGACCAATCATGAGCATTATAATACCGTCAGACTTTTTTTAAATTTGTATCCAAACTCCTTTTCAGCTGATGCTGCTATACTACCAAAATGTTTTAATTCCTTTGCACTACGCAGAAAGGATGTGCATCCAAGAGCAAAGATGGCATTCAAGATGTAGATACACATTTTAACACATCTCCGCTGTGTTCAGTTGTTCCTTTACTGAGTATACTTTTTCTTGCAAATACTTTATTCACTGTAATAAAGCCTGCCATGGAAAAAAAAAGTTGTATTTTCAGACCCCTCAGAATTAGTTCAATGATGTATGAATCACCTCCAATATTCCAGAAATAAAATCTTGTTACGTTTGCTTTCTTAAAAACAATAGCTTGCATGTTTCAGAGAACTTACATTTTCTGTAACTGAATACTGTGTTTCTGGCGATGTTTTTAGCATCCTTAGTCACAACTTTTATAAAAATGGATTAGATGGAATGAGGAAGTGACTGAGACACACAGGCATATTGGTCGCTCACTGTTGCTGCCCATTTCTGAAATACTGAAATAAAAGGGCTTGTCTAAGACACAAATGTAGGAGTGGAGACTGATATCTGGAAAAAACATTGAAATAGCCAAGTAAGTATCTCTGAAAGTCAGAACTCAGATGGCCATTTAAAGTGGACAAGGGTGTAGAAAAGCTCAGCAAGCAGCTTCTGTACCCGAAGGACTTACAAATTAGGGAGCAGGTGAGTAAGTATTGTGTATGTAGTATTGCTTCATCCCAAAAGCAACAGGAATGATTGAGAAACCAGAGAAAGAGATGCAAAAGGAAAACAGAGAGAATGCTGAGAACAAAACTCTGTCATGAAAGCTCAAAGAGTATAAAAATTCACTAACAATCAGTAAAAGATTCATTTTATAGTATAACTAACGTCTTACTGCTGCTAAGGACTGTATTTTACAGCAGTGATATTAGAGAAACTATACAATATGTTATATTTGTAAAGAAACAGATGCAAGAGAGTGGAAATCTGAGTTTTGTTTCAGACTGCAATAGCTGGAAATCTCCCAGGAGCCAGGCACGGTCTAATTCTAAAGAATAACCGGTAATTTAGTTGTCTTGGCACAGTGAAAGGTAGTTGATAACAAAGACATGGATCTTCAACCTGGGACCTGAAGGAGTGACTGGGGAACCAAAGGGAAAAAAAGTCATGCAGAGAGCCAGTTTACTTGGGATACCGATCCATAACTCGTTAATATCAAAAGATACTGTTTCAATCACTAGAAGAGAGAAGAATCTTGTCAAACAGATGCTTTGAGCACTTAATTATACTAATAACAAGGCTGATCCATTGCACAGAATGAGATTTCAATGCTGCCACGATATTCTCACCAAGAGGGAATTTGGGAACAGGCCTCCTAGCAGCTAACATTAAACACGGCACACAAATATACATATAGATATGTGTATATATACATGGAATGGTATGTATCTGTATATTGCATCACTTGAATACATCTACTATTTTGAATTTTCCGTAAGGAAATGTTTCTAGATCATTAGTGATGGATACAAAAAATAAAATTAAATCCTTCAGCACTACGTTTTGCTTAAGAATATTTCTTTAGCTTCTTGACTCACATAACTTTGCTGATCCTTCATATTCATGGGACAGTGAGAGGATACACAGGCTATATCCAAAAGGACAAATTAAACTGTGGGTTTTTCAAGCTGTGAGGATAGCTCCCACACAGCTCTGGACGGGGCCACTGCAGTCTCTCAGACAGTACCCACACACTCTAAGCAGCCGGTTCAATCAACGCTAGAGCACAGTCCTGGGCACATTTAATTTAACAGTACAGATGCAGCCATGAAGTAGAGGGTATGTCAATAATTTGTATTCCATATTATTTTGGAAAGATTGGGAGCTTCTTTCTTACCATGTATACTACATTATACTACTTATTACCAAATAAGCCTCCTCAAGTTGGTTCTTTTTCTCCCGATCTGAAACTATTATGGTAAATTTGAGAGTTAATAAGAGAGACAGGTATGACTACTTCTGGTTTTGTTTACATTTTTGAGAAATGCCCTCGTAAAGTCAACAGAAAGTTGATGCTGGCACCAAGAACTGACACAATCTTCCCACTCTTCATCGGTAAAATATTTTCTAAAGGCCTTAAACCATAGGCATACCATGCTTAGCTAGAAAGTTAAACTGTGATCTTGTACATAACAGCAAAATTATCTCTTAAAGAAAGCTGAACACCAGTACCTATTAGATAAATTTAGAAGAAAGCTTCTATAATGTACTGTTTTGATAATCTTATCCTTCAAAAAGAATACTTTGGCCTTACATCATGTAAAACTTGTCAGCAATAATTATAAATACCTAACCTAGCAGTCAGTTACTTCCAAGGCTCTCTTAGAAACCTCACACATATAATCATATTCATGTATCGTTTACACAGTAAACTTATTTTGGAGTTTCTGAGAAACATTTTGAGCATACAATGAACTACAGAAGAGGACTTGTACCAGTTTGCACACAACTGAGGGAATCCTTTCAACATTAAGGTATCCTCCAGAAAAACCCCAAAAACAACACAAAAAGTCTTGCATCTGAAAGCATAAAGAATCACAAAGTTTATATTGTAATTTCACAAAGAATGAGTTACTATCATACACAGTTTTTTTAGAGCTTTTAAGAGACAGTGTGAAAGTCTGTAATTTCATATGAATAAGTTATTTGGTGGGGGGGTTATATTTTGTTAGCTTGTTTTGATTCTTAGCTGGTGTTGCTTTTGATTCTTAGGTCTGAAAACTCTTAAGTCTGTAGTTTTTCCTTTTTTTTTTTTTTTTTAACTGAATTTGCTAACATGTATCTTCCAACTTGGTACTATAGACTTCTGTGACAGGAATTTTCCTAGATTTGATTTATTGCACAGGCAAAGTGTTATGTATTTAAAATAAATTCTGCCTCATTTATATTCATGATTTTTCCCCCAAAATGTGAAGGTAATTGAAAAGAAATATAACATTGAGTAAAAATTGGTAAGTAAAAAATATTTTATGTCTTTAGTTTCCTGATGCAATAAAACTTAAAATGAGCTTGCCTTTTTAAAAAGCATCTGTCACTTACTCCCACATACTTCTGCTTCAAAAAACAAGTATTTCTTTGCCAATATACAACTACCTTGGAGATAAATACCTCTGAGGCAAAATTATCTTCAAGTTTGTCGAACGTTTGCCAGAATTTCATAACAGAGGAAAAGGTATAAATGTATTATTTAAAATGCCTTAAACACTGAATCATAGAGTAGCCCTTCATTCTCTTTTATTAGTGAAAATAGATGGAATTGGAAAAGCTTTCCAAACTTAAAGTATTTAAATGTAGATAAATAAATCTAAATCTAGAAGTCTTTTCCATGTATGTTAGCTAAGTAAGACTTATTGCTAGACCACTTCAGTGAGGCAACTTGAAAGTATAGTGATTGGTTTGACAAATGAACAGCTTCATCTGACTACCCAATAATTAACCATTAAAAGAACATATATAACACAGGACAAGAGATCAAATGCTCCAGCAAGAAGTTCTGTTCAACAAAAGGGTTCAGTACCATAGCACATTCATCAACTTAAGTAATGGATATCATTAAGAAGGTACTTACATTAGGTCTTAATCCTGCTGCCATTTCATAATACTTCTCGGCTTCTTCATTAAGACTGGCTTGTCTATCAGGACAGAAAAAAACAACAGTCACATCTCATTTTCCTTGGGTTAAAAAACCCCATACCTAAAGAAACATAGCTAAAACCAAAACACTGCAACTACCTTTCTGTTTAAGGATATTGTCCTAAAAAAATGCGCAAAATATGTAAATCAAAAAGTTTTCTTATAGTTCAGAATGTCCATTAGCACAAATCCTCTTTGCCTACCTCCTTTTCTTTTTTAGTTCTGAAATTATATTAGTACACATGAGAAAGAAATACAGAAAGCTGAACACTCATCTCAGGCAAAACCAGAGACATATGTCTTCACCAGAGGAAAATCTGGCTCATATTTTGTAATCAGACATACTTTAAATGCAGAAACTGTTGATTATGCAATAATGCAGTTTCTCACTTTGGGCCTCCCCAAACCCACTATCATTCTGGTAAAAAAAAAAGGAAAAAAGGTCAGATAATACAATGATTTCTGAAAACTACATTTCCATGGTTGAGAGAATTCATTCAGAAAAGAGTTCCAATTTCAATGTTTACTCACACTATTCTGAGAGGGGATTTAAATTTAGATCTCCTGTCCCAGGAGAATGAGTTTCTGGATACCTGAAGCACTATCAGCTCAACTATTTTTCTTCTACTTACTAATACAGACAGCATCTACATGCTCCTAGTAACTTAATTTTTATGTCTTCTCCTGAGTTTTTAGTTTAATATCTTCAAATGAAAATGCAATTTTTTGTCAAAGAAATCCCAACGTTTTTCTCTCAACAGGCTCTTCTAATCTCTTGTCTCATACTCCTCTCTTCTCCTTTCGTTTCCACCTTCTTAATTTCCCTCTAACTATTCATTTTGTCCAACAGTCCAATAAGCATCAGTTGATCACATACATGTCATGAGAAAGATGGTAAGTCTGTAAGAACAACCAAGCATGACTTTCAGGCAGGCTACATATCTTCTGCTAAAATTATTTCCTTTTTTCCTATGAAGAGCTATATCCTTTCACAGGAGAGTTAGGACAGGAGATCTTCAGCATATTTGTGTTTGCCATGTGATTACATTACACAGATGCATTTCTGGGATACAAAATCAAAAAATTAGAAAACAAGAATAACACCGAGTAGGGTTGCTCGTCTGATTTTTTTTCCCCTTTTTCTTCTGCTTTTGAAAACAGTTACTAATTCAAAGAGTATTGATCAACTGAGCACTTGGAAGGAGAAGGGGAGAAGGATAATCCCTTTGAAGTTTCTCAAATAATTCCTGTGCAAGCTGAAACCACTTCCTGAGTAACAATTGCTAAGTAGAACCTGGTTTATACCTGTTAACTGTTTTAAATTACTTTTCACATGTATCATTTACTCAGTGGTTGCAGTGGTTAGAAATGATTGAATGTCTAAAAATATTCATTCAACCTGCTTCTGAATCGCTCCTGCTGGGCATCAGTAGCACTTGAAATGACTGAAAAAAAAGTAATCTCATACTTATGAATTTCAGGATTTACAACAAGGTGCTATAAAATGAAACATGTTACACAGCTTTTTTTTTTTTCCCTGTTTGTACAAAACTGTCAGGACACAAAGCACTGCTGAACATGGTGAAATAACGTACAATAAACAAGGTGCCTTACCCAGGAGGCAAATACAAATGGTACACTTCACCTCCTAAAAGTGTTGTTGGCATGTGAATGTGGAACACATTAAAATCCCTTTTAGGCCAGTGGAAATACATGGCTTGCTTTCCTCCCATGTGTACATCTTGGAACATGGATCATTAATTACTAAGCTGAAATCAGTTTGAATGTATAGTTTCCCACTAAAAACAGTTTATAGAAATGCATGCACAACACAATAATCTGGTCAGGAAAATGCCAGTTCCATTTCTGGGGCATTCAACATCAGTTCCCTTACTTAAGATGCTTCAGAATTCTGGATCCCATTTTCACTGCAAATCTAAGCTAGAAATTCATTATGTTAAGCCCTGAAATAGCTTTCCCTCGAGAAAAATTAAAGGCACAGAGGTAGGAAATTGCAGTAACCCTATGCCACTGAACAGTAAAGAGCTCTGGATCAATGTCAAATAAGGGAAGGACACTACTAAAAGTAACATAATTCACATTGGAGTAAAATATTACATAAAATGTTGATAATAAAACAGAAAGGAAGGAAAGGGAGCAAAGAGAAGTTCAGAAGACAGAGTCCTTTTCATAGTTATGAGATATATTTCAACCTCTATCCTAAATCTTTTCATGAGGACTGACTTAGGAAACACTTCTGATTTCCCCTATTAGCACTAGCACTCAATCTTGTTTTAAGGGACAAAAATGTTTTCTCTTTTTATTCTGTCATATCTCTTAACCCAAGCCTCCAGACCAACCAATTCCTGGTATTCAAGTCCAGCTGACTGACAGTGACACCTCATAAATGTGCTTGACAGCACATCACTTATATTATCCTGACACCCAGTTTACAATAATTTTGAATCTTTATGTTGATCACTGGAAAAAATATTGTTGTAAGAGAAAAACACCACCAATGCTGACTGGTTTAGATGCATAAACATGTGAGTGGGAAAGGGTTAATTTTAACCTGCCTGTTGCTTGGTACAAGCCTTCAGACTGTTGATTGTTTTTACAGTGAAATCATGGATATCAGCCCAGCTACAAAGAAGTTTTCTTCAGAGATTCCTATTTTTAAATACTGAATGTTGATCCTTGGAATTCTTAATGGATTGTTTTGCATCACAACAAAATAATAATCAGATTTTATACCTCTAACTGTCATACACATTTTTAATTTAAAAATTTTATATAGACTATATGCTTTGCCATACATACCTATATATAATTAAGCATATAGACAGTAATTTAAGAATGAATATAAACTGTTGAGACGATAACAGAGGGTGAAGTTGTGCCTATGAGATCAGTGTATTCTGGAGAGCCAAAATACTCTTACAGAAGTTCACTGAGAAACAAAGACCATGTCATGTAATATTGCTCTAATTTAGACTTGTTTTCAAACAGCCAACAAACACATGCTATAACTTCATGTAATATGAGAGTTTCCCAGAATAATTCATTTACAGAAGTATGAAAAAACTAATTATTCCTATAAAATGTGCTTTTAAGCAAATAGGTCTTCTTCCTAAGTTTGATTTCATGTGAAGACAACATAAAGCTCTTTTCCTGTTTCTAATTAGTACAATGGTGTCACCCCACTGCCATCCCTCATTCTAAAAATAATCCTCCCCTAGACCACAGGAAATCTAGCTCATGGCAGCTCACCTAGTATAAAACTTAAAAAGTGAAATTTAGCACTTGTTAATACATAACTTAGTCACTGAAGGTACAGCACTACAAACACATGCTTTACTGCATTTCATTAAAATGTATCTAGGTTTTCTGAAGGACTTCAAATTCCTGTAAGTAAGAGCATTGGATATAGTACAAAAGTAAAACACGTGACCAGATACTGTTTTAAGAACCACCCAAAGAGCTGCATGACCCTTGAAGAAAGCTGTCTGGAAAACAAATTTGTTGAGATAATAAATTTTACAGGCAAGTATTATGCAAGTTAAAAGTTACCAGACTGCTGCTAAGAAATGAATTACATTCATCCCACATTTCACCCCTCTTACAGATGACTTGATTCATCTTGCATTGCATTATCAGGATGCTACAGAAGTCATTTAGGAGGAAAAAAAATAACTATGTGCAATTAGGAGCAGGGAGGTCTCTCAATAATGCAAACAGAATTAACTCCGTTGTTAATTTTTTTACTTCGGATTCAGTCACAAGAAAAGGAAGTAACCAACGTTGGAATACCTGACACGAGGAGCAGAAGTTCTTGCGACTGCTAAACTGAGAACAGGCTACCTAAAAATACAACTACTGCATTTGGATCCAGTTAACAATTCTGTTGCAAATTTAAGAAAAAGAAGATTGCCTTGCAGCATTCTAGTTCAAAATTTTCAAAGTTGTAAATTTTTATGGAGGTTGCGTTTTATTTTTTTTTCTCAGAGAGTAAGGGGATTAAAAAAAAAAGGAAAATATTTTACCACTAGAGTAGAAAAATAAATTGAACTTTGAAGGAATATTGTGATTAGTTTCCATCCAGAATAGCTGTAAACCAAATCTGAAAGAAGTTGCATGTGATACTGAAGAAATGTCTTCATGTTTCTCAGTCTTGTGACACTCCTTAGGCTAATGGTGGAAACAGTAGTAAGAGAGGAGGGAAAGATAATTCCTTCCTAATTAAAAAATACATCACTGGGTAGAACATTTGGTCTGAAAAAAAAAATATTAAAATCTATACAAAAATCCAAGCTACTGTTATTATCTTGCAGCCATTTTGGAAACCTTGCATCACCTACACTGGTATCAATTTCTGTCTCCTAGTCCACCACACATCTCTAAAATTTATCCCACCTCGCTCACCAGAGTCAATTCATTTTCATGCTCTGTGAACTTCTATAATGTGTTTTCTACCTCACAACTGTGCAGTTGATTCAAAATTCTTACTCACTTGTCAGTTTTTATAGCTCTCAAGGGTACCTAAAGAGCAGTTGGTCACCTCGATGAAACTATTACAGCCTTTTATTTATGACTGCACTTAGCATTCACAGTTCCTAGCTGTGTCACCCTATGCCAGCTGGTTTGTTCCCTTCTTTCCTTCCTCTTTTGTGTCTTGGTATCTGCTTTCCTCTTGGCATCACCTCAGCTCTCCGTTGTTCTAAAGATCCAGAAAATCAGGTGCTTCTGAAGTCCTGTAGACTTACAATAGATTTGTAGTTGCCCTGTTTCAATGAATGAATACACATTGCCCTTGTACAACAAGTCTTGCAGAGGCAATACATTTAAATCAATTGCTAAGCAGAGCAGTGAACAAGGACAGACAACAGAACCATAACCTTTCAGCAAAAATCAGTCAGATGCTAACACATGGGGTTTTCAAGCAAATGCTTAGCAGCACTGAATTTAACTTTGCCACCCTGCTCTTGCTAAATCCTCCAGACTATTTTAGACTCATAGAGCATATTAGGAAGGCAATTACAATCTTACACAGAGAGAGCTGAGCATGTAAGTGAAAAATTAGACCAACTAGGTATCCCAAAGCAGCACAGTGGATTCTAGCTAAACTAAAACAGGCCCTTTTTTTAAGGGTTTTGTTTTCATGAGTTTTCTTTGTTTCTTAAGGTTTTGGCTTTTTGCTTGCAGTAAAAATAGAGAATGCATCTAAGAATCACTGAGCTCAATACTGGTCGAGGTACCCCAAAACCAGTATACTCCCAATCAGATCAAGAAGTTTAACCACGGCTGATGTACAGTACAGCAGCATTGCTGTTACTTTAAAAGTGAAAAAATACTCATACTCATATGTAAACAAAGATGCCTTCAAGACTTCGGATGTTTCACTCAGTGCCCACAGAGAAAGTGAGAGACTTATTAAACCTATTTCCAAAATAGTTGATCTACATCATCGCATTTAAAAAAACACACAATCACACCACTTAAACTTATATTCCACAACCCACTCACTGAAATCAGGACTCTGACACTCTCTAGACCCCACTGAATTCAGCTGCTTGCTATGCTTCTGTCTGTGAATTTGTAACATTAATCTAAATGTTTCAAACTACTGAACTCTGTCTCAAGAGATATCATTCACAGAATAATCAGGGGGGAAGGCAAGGATCCTTAAAATACCTCATACACCTGAGTCGGGTCAAGCTATTGTTTACCAGTGAACCATTTTTCTTGGTTTCCTTTCTAATCTACAAGCAGTAAGAGTTATTTTTCAAAAGATGTTTTGGGACATGTTTCAAAATCATGGTATAGAAACTGTAATTCTGAAACATGGGTCACTTGCCTGAAGCCGATTCCATCTGTTTTATACCATTTTCCTTTGCTTTTATACAATTTTCCTTTCATTTCATATTTAAAATGTTAAAAGTATAAACAGCCTAGTGAGATACCTTCATCAGAGAAATTATCTCAATAACTGTTCTGTGCTAATGAAGTATATTTTTTTTATTTCCTTTTTCATGCATTTTTGATGCTTAGATATCACCTAAATTAAATCAAGCATCCTTATTGCTGTTAAGCGGACAATAGACAATAATTGGATAGCTATCCTAGAAATAAGCATGGAGGATAACTATTACAGAAATGTGAGTTTAATGATAATGTTAAACTCACACATAGAAGCTTAATGTTACTGAATAACCTGGTCTGTCAGCTTGAAAAGCTAAAAAAAGAAGCCTAAAATTTAATTCTATTCAGATAGAACAGAATTAAATATAAGACTACATTTTAAATCACAGATTCTGAGAATATCACTTAGTGCTCCTATGAGTCTCAAAGTCATTATTAGCCTGGGAATATTTAGATTTCTAATTATCGTAGTGTTCCCTACTAATAGAAAATGTTTAATATTCTCTATTTACATGTAAAACAGAAATATGGTCTCATTTTTCCACATTAAATTTTTAAAAATCAGGTGAAAGGAAATACTGCAGAAGGTTCTTCACAAAAGAAACACTTATTCTTCTATGCAAGCAAAATGGATTACATGCTTGTAAACTACACAAGTTTTGAAGGTAAGAAATTATGGGATAATACACAGAAAATTAGAAATGGAAAGTGCTAAATCCTGCAACAGTGTCATTTCAGTTCTTTGTATCTTATTAGCAATATTGAATTATTCAAAAGAGTTGCTGGGCTTTAAAAAGAATCCTGCATAAGCAAAGGCTATAAATACTTTTTTCCTTCAAAATAAGAGAGGAAAATTAAGTAAGGCAGATGTAAAAGCACTAACCTGAGCATATGGGCTGCATTGAAAACAACATCAAATTCCATATTATCGAGTTCAGCTGCTTTTTTTGCCATTTCAGCTGCTTCTATCAGGCGGGATTCTTCAAGGAGGAACTGACCTGCAATGGAGTGCATGAACATGAGCCCACAGATAATAACTGATGTAGTATACTTCAGACAGTATAGTTAGGAAAAGGAATTACAAAAAATCCCCAGCAAACTAACAAACCAACCAACCAACAGTTGTCTCAAATTCAATATTATTTATTGATTTCCTGTGTATTTCAGTATCCTTAAAATATAGTCAATGTAGAAAAAAATGCAATAAATATGACAGGTAATAACAGTATTTGTGGAATACATTCAAGAAAAGGGAGAATAATAGCGTAAAACTCAGCCATCAAGAAACAGTACTTCCAACTCCTGAGAAGCCTGCCATTTGAGAACTTGCCCTTCTGCCTATACACTGATCTTCATTTCCTCAAGACAAATTGAAATAAATAACATCTACGAATGAAATACATTCCCACTTTAAAAGCGTATCTCAGAATCATATAAAAAGATATATTTATATATATATTAGAACATATTTCTTCAGCTTTAGAATCATAAATGATATCAGCATTAAAATCATTACATATATGTATACCTTGACAAACTGATATTTTATCATGTATTCCACTAACACAAGAGGTAGCTTTTCACAAGTTTCCTACATGACACTTACCTTTTACATAAAAAAAAAAAAATGGCTAAAATCAAGTGACTGAATTTTTAAAAATGATGTTATCATAATCATTAAACCAAGTTTTGACTGAAAAGAATGAATAATTTAAGACTAACCAAATTTTAACTGAAGCAGTAGATTCAAAAAAAACATATAAGACACAGTAGAACTCTATAAAAAAGTAGACTTCTGAACTCTTCCTGTCAAAGCCATAAAGGTATGTTTTCCCAAGAGAAGGGCACTAGCAGGGTATAACAGTGCCAAGGTGTTGAAGGTGGATCAGAAGGTATGATCCACTAGCCCCAAGATTCAGGAACCACTTGTGTGGGTCTAAATTTATGTGTAGGATTTTATCCTCTGACAGGCAGCTGGCAAACCTCATGTTCTGTGAGACACAGCCCAACACCACTTTCTTATTGCAGGTGTCATGATTCTAACTCTTGCCAACAACATAAATTATGGTAGTCTGATTGTTTTTTGAAATCAGACCCAGCTTTACAGAAAACAGCCTTCTAGAAGTTCTGAATCCCACATTTTCCTTCTTCAAGGAAAGCATATTTTTCATTACTGTTCTTCTAAACTGGAAGTGGGAAATCCATAGTCCACCATCCAATGTGACTTTCAGCAACACTTTGCCTGGAACACTGCTTTTTTTAATAGAATTTCCCACCTTTCTTGCCAGCCAGCACTGAGTTGTGTGTAAATGTATAGTCAAGAGTTTTTAAAGACCTTTGACAGCAGAGAACTGATTCAATACTTCACAATCCTCTTAGTTATTTTTCCTTAAACTATCTAGGAATCAGAAATAGCATTAAAGCTGCTGAATTCTGTACCTGCAGCCTTGTTCAAACTTATTTTTTCTTGCAAATCATCAGCAGTGGTTTTTGACTCCCTATTTGACCAAAAGTTTTAGGGGCAATTTATGCAATCTACTGAAAAGTAAGATAAAACTATGTATGTAATTTAAACAACCACCAAAAAAATCCAGTTTCTAGCACTGAAAAGAACAACTTATTTTCATTTTTTATCAATTTTTTAACAAATATTTATCCAAAGAAATGAAAGCATACAGCTCTCTATCCTGTATAATTGTGTCTCTAAAATGATCATGAACATTTGTAAAGTATTTTGTTAAGAGGCACGACAAATAATTTAAAAGCCATACATCTGAACTTGCAGTTCTGCTGCTTTATTTTAATAAGAAAGGTATTAATTGGTTGGGATATGTCTGTGTGTAGTAATCTCTTATGTTCAGAGCACAAAGGCATTAGTTTGTTCCTCCAGAATGGGCTTAACTATTCCTTGTAGACACTATGAGCTTTCATTTTACTAGATAACAGTGCAGTTTGCACCAATCTTGCCTCAGTTGAAATGTTCTCTTTTTTACTCACTGGCAAATATTCAAAGGTACTTTGTCCCAGAACAGAGCAGATTTCTGAAATAGCTCATCTTGTTGCTGTTGCTTTTGAAAAGAACCATCTTGAATGTTCTCAGAATGCTGTTGGTTCTGCACTTACTCATATTTCAATGACTTAGACTAGTGTGCTGATATCTTTAGTAATCCAAGCAAAGCTGAGTAAACTATCTGCTGAATAAGAATGTAAAAACTTCCAATAGTGCCATGATAGGAATTTTCTTCTTCTAATATATATTTGTCACCAAGTCTTCTGCTTCTTATCCACTTCAAAAGAGTTTTCTACTATTCAACACCGAGGATTTGAAACCGAATGCTTTCAAAACATTTCAAGTTTCAGCAGAAACCAGAAGAGGGATAGGGTTCTGGCTGAACCAATGCATTGCATTTTATCTTTGAAGCACAGTAAGGGTGCAAGATCATGTCTTGAGAAATGAACTATATTCTCAGTGGCATGAGCAGATCCATCACTGAAGTCTGCTGAACTTCAACTCTGCTGTGACAATGCAGAGCAAAAGAGCAGATGCAACCAGAGATTCCTAAACGGAAAACTGAAATAGCATTCTGTGGAAGAAATGAGGAGAGACCTTGTCTGCAAGTTGATTTCCAAAGCTTTTAAGGTGATGAATCAATGTTGCAAGATGCAAAGTCAATAGACATGATCTAATGTAACTGTTTCCTTTAAGAGTTTCAAAACAGATTCATTGGTTGTGAACTAGAAGTTCCCAGAGCAAGGGAATGTTCTAAGATCTGCTTTCCAGGCCTGTTAAGACAATTTCTTGCTGAATGTGCTGGTTGTGACAGGAGAAACAAAGACAACTTACATCACAATCACCTAAATGGTAGCAGCATTTAATTTTTTGCTGTTCCTTATATGCTATTCCATCTTAATCTAAAGCTGTTCTCTTGGTTTCTTGCTGGAAGGAATTCTTGGGACTTTATCCCTTCAATTGGTTCCCATGGAGAAAATTATTCCATGAAAATAAAATATATAGAAATACTACGCAAGCCAGTGGGTGCTGCAGTATATGCCCTGGCTTGGAAAAAACTTTATTAGCCTTTTTTCTTTGTCTGAAAAACTTATCTGTTGCAGTTGTGCTAAATGTACCCTGGATGTTATCCAGACCATGATCAGAGATAAAGAGAGAAAAAATTAACTTGAAAACCTTTGGGACTTGATGACTGAACTTGTGACCACATCTGGATCACTGGAAGCTCTCACTAAAACAAAAGATTAATGACGAAAATATAAACTACAGGGACCTCATGATTTACAGATACCGAGGAAGATTCTGGACCCTATGTCATTTCCCAAACACCTGGTGATATATAAGTTTGGAAATGTGAAATCTGGATGGGAAAAAACTATCCAGTTGCACTTCTGTAGCAGCCTCATGCTATCTCTACAAAAATCCTCATGAGATAGCACTCATAGATCAAAACATGATCATCAGCAAAGAAGTCTCCAGAGTTGCTTGTGTCACAGGCTTTTTCAGTTCCTGCAGGAACCCTACATTCTGGCAACGTGGAAGAAGCACAAAACCAGATTTCTAGACCTGTCTCTGATCTGCAATATCTATACCATATCTCTTTAGCAGTCTAGTATATTATGCTGAGGAAGCAGAGTCAACCACGTATTTGACAAGTCAGAATGATTAGATTTAAGGATAAACTCAAGGGAAGAGGCAGGCTAAATGGAAATTCCACAGCATTTAAGGTTGGTGACCTAGCTTGTTTGGAAAAAACCCATTGCATTCCACCTCAGTCACTAAAGGAAGTTTGGAACAAATAGTTGTCATAGTGGTCTGTAATCTTCTTTTTAATGTTTTGTGATAGCAACAGCCTAGAGAGCGACAAAAAGGACTTCAGGTTGGTGGATTCTTCTGAATAGCTCAGCTTCTGGTACATTTTCCAGTTTCAGTTTGGAAGTAAGAAATACTGTCTGTTAGTTCTAGATAAAGATTTTCTAAAATCAAAGTTATTACAGAGAGTTCTGGAAACAGAAACGTCGGAACCTTAATCAAGGCTTACTGCAAGACAGTTACACCTCCTTCCCATTTTGGGTCTAGGAATCCTGTCTTCCTGGAACTACGTTCATTGATATTGTAGGAGGAGCTATAAGCCATAGGCCAAAGTCAGGATCCTAATTTGATGACACTGCATGCTCAAGACAGAGAGACCATTTCTCCAAAGACCACATATGTTCTATGAACATGTATTATTTTAATATCATAAACTTGGTTTATAGTTTCCCTATAAAATCATTGTACAATAATGTTAGGATTTCCAAAAGATTTAAAATGGAAGACCCCCTTTCCTTTGCAGAAAGGTTCCAGACTGTGTATTGGGAAGGGTAGCGAAGTGACTTAATGATGGACATACTACATCTGGTTGGCTTTGACTCCAACTCAACAAGGAATTTAATTTCTCAACACATAACCACCATGTAGGATCTGGTTTTCCCAGTGTAACAGATCCATGCACTCTTTTGTTAATCATTTGGCATATGCTGCACTTGGCTAACCTGTCAGTCAGAAATGGGACAATTCATTCACTGGAATTATGGATTGTGAAGTTTTATTCATTTCATTGACAAGGATAAAAAATGACCTTCCTGTGGACTAGGGTGACATTTCTTCCATCAACATAAAACTCTCCTGAAGAAATTAGTAAAATTTCATTAGTAGGTCATGGTTGATGTTTCTGTTTCTTATAAATATAACACTGATATTCTAGTTTTCTTAAGTACACTGTTTTTTCTCTTCATAAGATCTTTTCCTTAAATATGTAGAAGACAAATAAAGCTTTCCTAGGCTGCTGCACTTCAGTCAATGAAGAGTAAAGATACAAAGCTCCAGCACTATGAATAATGTGACTACATGGAAATGTTGACTCCACCACCTATCTGGACAGCCTGTTCCAATGCTTGACAACCATTTCAGTGAACAAATTCTTCCTCTTGTTCTGTTGCTAGTTGCCTGGGAGAAGAGGCCGATCCCCACCTGGCTATGACCTCCTTTCAGGCAGTTGGAGAGAGCAATAAGGTCTCTCCTGAGTCACCTCTTCTCTAGGAGAAAAAACCCAGCTCACTCACCTGCTCCTCACATGACTTACTCTCCAGACCCTTCACCAGCTCCATTGCCCTTCTCTGGACAAGCTCCAGCACCTTCATGTCTTTCCTGTAGTGAGGGGCCCAGAACTGGACACAGCACTCCAGGTGTGGCCTCACCAGTGCCAAGTACAGGGGGACAATCACTGCCCTGGTCCTGCTGGCCACACTATTCTTCACACAGGCCAGGATGCCACTGGCCTTCTTGGCCAACTGCTGGCTCATGTTCGGATGGCTGACGACCAACTCCCCCAGGTCCTTTTCCACCAGGCCTCTTTCCAGCCACTCTTCCCCCAGCCTGTAGTGTTGTAGGAGGTTGTGACCCAATTCCAGGACCCAGCCCTCCACTTTATTACACCTCAGTCTAAGTGGAAACACCTCAAAGGAAAACTGAATTCACATCTGTAAATACATGAAAATTCTCACACTCACTAAGACATCTAAGTGTATGACTTAAAAAGTGAAAAAAATGGTGCTTGAAAATTCACTGCTATCATATTTCAATGCAAGTTATTTTGAAACTTAAACCACAGTAGTTCCAATTAATTTTCAGGCTGTGGCACTGGAGTGGTAAGGCAGTTATCTTTGGAAATAAGTAAGATATAGAGTGCTCATAGACTTAGATGAAAATTTAGGCATCAAAAAGGGCTAAAAGCCATCTACAGAAACAGTGATTAGAAAGACACAGGATGAAATTAAAAAACAAATACAGCAGTTAACAAGTTAAACTTGTTTAAAAAGAAACAGGTAATATAAGAAAACCTATAAAAATAACTCCTAAATTATCATAAATTCAAAAGTGAAAGACAATGTAAAAAAAAGTATATTTGGGAACACGTTAATCTTTCTTCAATGAGAGTGTAGCTAATACACTTCAGGTTTACATAATCTGAAAGCCTCTTTTTCATTTTGTTTTATATCTGTAATTGGGAATGCATTGAAAAAGGCAGATGATCAATGTGAACTGCCTAATTAAGTGAATGCATAATTAATCTAATGAGAATAATCTATTTTTATAACAAAAAAGGAATTGTTAAACAATTTAAAGTTATTAGAATCAATGTATTATTCAAAGGAAACTATTTTAAAAGGAGGTCTCAACAGTGATTAATAAAACAGAGTTAATTTGAGCATCCCGTTGGATTCTAGACTTCCCTATTCCAATTAATCCATTACAAAAGTAAGTGAGAAGGGACTTCTGTACAGACATTTATCTTGAAACCTCACTGCTTCTCTCTTTTTTTTCCCACTGCACTTTTGTTATGTTGGAGAGAGGCCATTACATGCACTTTAAGAGGCAAAACATATTTTAGCAAAAAAGTAAAAGGAAGCATGCTTTAGTAGTGGGGTTTTGGTGGGGGTTTTTGTGTGTTAATTTGCTTGCTTGCTTGAGTTGTTTTGGTTTTTTTTACTTTTAGACAACAAATTATAAATTAAATAAGACAGTTCTGGAGGTAAAATCTTTGCACAACAAATATCGCTGTAGATTTATGGTGTCTTCTGTTTAAGGGAAAGCCTTCAACAGAAAGCCTTCAACAATTTCAAACTCCTCAATTACATTGCATCCTACTAACCGAAGAATTTATTTTTGTTTCTGTTCAAATAGATGAGCTCTTAAGTATTTCATTGTTTGAAATTCCCCTCATCTCTGTGCACTGACAAATTTCATACATACATAATCTTTCTTCGACTTCTACTGAGATAGGCTAAGTGCAGACACCGAGACTTCCTTTGTGGATGGTCAATACTATATCCAAAACTAAACAGTCTTTGGGCCATAAGGGCACTGGTCTGACCTGACTGAACACTCCTATGTTTGGCACATTTGTTAATGACCTTGATGTACTGACTCTTTAGATGCCATTATGTTCTTAAAATATTTAGTAGAAAGTTCCTTTGGACTTGTTTAGTTCATAGGGACCTCTTTGTGGTTTCTTGGACTGACACTTGGATTCATCTCATGTGACCACAGGCATTTAATAGAGACAAGTAGCTCAGAATGAATCAGAGAAGTAGCTGTTCTCTGTCAATGGAGACCACTTCAATTACATTCTCAATCTGTTAATGACAGAAGTTATCAAGGGCTGGCAGGATTCAAAATGGCATACTTGAGTTAGCTTCTCAAAGTAAAGTGAGATGCATGAGAGCCAATATCTTGAGTAGATGTGGTAAGACATTTTGAAGTAAACTTCCCCAGAGGAAAAAAAAAAATTAATTAAAAAATAAATAATTTACCAAGTTCAACCTGGTTTAGTCAAAACTGTTCACTTTAAGTCATCTTTAACAAA